>JAGDYQ010000070.1:1129197-1143847 GCA_021962125.1 Bulinus truncatus
CTTCTTTAACCATAGCAGAATGATGACATTTGTTATTATTAGAATACATATTAAATGACATAGTAATGACCTGTAAACATCCAGAAATGTCCAGATGTTGTAATTTGTCATGGCACTTGCACAAGACAAAAAAAAAAAAAATTTGCCAGTGAACTTACTACAAAATGCAAGACTCAGGTACTGCAGCTTCTGACAATTTCTGTCAATTAAAAAAAGTCAAGTATGTACAATCCATCTTTAAATTAAAAAATAGTCAATTTTGACTGGATAAATAATAAAATGACTAAGTAGTCCTACTTGTAGCAAAACTTTTTTTTCTTCTTAAAATTAATTCTTTAGGCTGTAACTGATAAAATGCGTTTTTTAAAATGAATTTTACCTTCTATAATTTTTAAAATAGTTTTTACTGAAAGCTGTTTAAAATGTAATTGTTTTGTCAAACCATGTAATGGTACTACACTCTTAAACAACAATCCTTAAACACAATTACACAAATCCAAAGTTTGGATATGAAAAAAGTCAACAATTAAAGTCAAATAAATTTCAATCTATTATCTAAGCAATTCTACTAACTTGTTTATAGCTCTTAAACTTGCATCTGTCAAATTAGTATAGGCCACATTTAAGTAAAGCAAAATCTTGCAGCCTTTAGTGACAATTTTAAAACAATCATCCTGTTGGAAAAGTTTAAAATCATGGAGAATTTACAACTAACATATTTTTCTTACATTTTTTAAAAATGATTCTTCAAAATTAAGTAATTTATAGCCATTAATTTTACCTTTTCCCATGAAACATTTATTTAAAAAAGCTTTTTACATCTACTCTAGAAAGTAAATCTAATCTAGTAATATTTAATCTTACAATTAAGCAAGTAGAAGTAACTTATAAACTATCACTATCTAGTCTAATCTAGAAGCACTTACATCTAAAGTACCACATTCAGACCAAGTTGAGGTCTTGCAGGTTCCGACATTCACTGACACTAACAAAACTTGATCTGGTCACACGATCACACATCCTCATATTAAGATGAATTAAGTATGGCCTAGCCTTATACAAGAGTCTAGTGACTATTTTATCTGTGACTCTGTCGAAATATCAATGTTCACATCATATTTACAAACAAAGGGAAAAAGAGAATTGTTTATGACAGTCCAAATGGCATATTTAATTATGTATAATAACAGCATAATTTAATTTTGTTGAGCTTTCAACATGAATTGACTTATATTGACACAAAAATTACAGTCTGAATAATTTAAAATGAAGCATTTTTAGAGAACTAATGGAAATTTGTTGGCGAATTAAAAGTTAAAATAAATTCTACTAGTAGGACTGAAATAAAATTTAAAATTTTGAATCTTGCTTAAGACATATTGTTACTTGAAGCTTTCAACAATAATAAACCCAACAATAATTTCACATCAAAACAATAAATGGGAGATAACTAAATAACACAAAAAAATGTAGGAGGAAAAAAAAGAAACCAAAGAGATTAACTTAAAGGTATGAACAGATGTTGAAACAAAAAAGGTGAAAACGAAAAGGTAAATGACAAAGGGACATTACACATTTTAAATAGCATTCCATAACATCTGCAAAGTTTAAACAGATACTGAAATGAAATCTGGGAAGCAGTTAAAGAAAAACTTTAGAGAAATACATTCTAGAATACAGTTCTGATGATCTTTTATGAAAAAGTCAATGAAAAAAATGTTAAGGAAATTTACAAATGAAAACATCATTTGAATACATATTTTATTACATCATTGATCTAATAAGATCTATAACTACATGTACTCAAATTTAGATTGCATTGTATGCTGAAAAATAATTAAATTAATGTAGGCCTATACTTCAGTTTTTAAACTGCACTTTTATTCAATACAGTAGTATGCACATTTGTAGAGATTAAAAATTAAATTAATGAATGAAATTAATGAAAAAGATCTTATTAATATTAATAATGCCTACATATTGATGAATAAAAATTGGTAGAATATTTTTTTAAACATATACATGTATAATTTATTTTACATTACATTTGCTCAATATTTAAATTCTTTGATAAAGTTTAATCTACAATAAAGTTTAATCTACAATACAGTAACAATATAATATGTTTAAAGAGGTGTCTAAAGGGCATTCTATTGATTTTTTTTACACATAAAGACAGAAAGATTCACTTAGGATTGAGCCCCTTAAACTTTTATGTTCTCCATTTATTTTATGATTAGAAGTTTCATGACGACCCCCAAATATAAAAGAAAAATAAATTAATATTTTACAAGTTAAAAAAGTTTAGTGCTAGGGTGTGAAGAGATATGATATCATATAAAAATCAAATAAAATGAAAAAGATTAGTTACCCAAATGCAAATCTGTGTACATGTGTTAAAATGAAGTTCAATCAGTTTAACAAAAAATACGACAAAGATAAAATAAAATCAGAAATCACTACTTAACACCAACATTTACAAATTTAAGAACCTGCAAATTACAACCACAGAAATAATTGTTCCGACAGCACAACCAAACAGTGTTAGTCAAACTCTTTAAAAGATTGAACTTAAATATTGTGACACTATTAAATTTTCTATTATAAAAATGGATAATTTAAAATAATAATATGTTCATTAATATTGTGTTTTATTTTGATTATCACAAGCTAAAGATGAGATTACTTGATTTTTATCTAATATATTTATTCAAAAAGAGAAAGGCTTTGGGATTGTGGATATATTAGATTATTAAAACAACACCTTTTTTGACTTTAAAATCAATCTATAAAACAGGAAAAGAAGAATCCTGAAAATCATCATAAATTATATAAATAATAGAAAGAAATGATCTAGGAATGTTACATTTTAAAACTTTTCATTTTACCAATAATCATCATTTGGTCCACTTACTCGGCTCCGTAACTTAAGTTGGCCTGTGTCAGAACTTTCCAGAAGCTGCTAACTTCAAGCTCAGTTAACAAAATCTGCCACATCCAGGTAACTAAAGATCTAAAACAATAGTAAAATGTTAAAAATATACCCTCTCTAAAAAAAATGCTGATGAAATAAAAAGTGGAATTTTCTATTTAGAAACGATGAGGATGCGTCTTGTGGCAGGGGATACAGTCAATCTCAGAGTAAAAAAGTCTAAGTCATAAAAATTTCCAAGTGCAATCAGTAGTCGAAGAATATCAGAAAATTGTTTAAGTAAGCTTAACCTTCTGACTGGGGCTGTTTACTAGAGGAAACTAGCTTTCCATTGGTCCATACTTTTAGTTGCATTGTTGTTGCAGTTTTCCTATTTTTATCCAAAACATTCAAAAAAATGTTCTATGAGGGATCTTAAAATCATAGATTCATGAAAATGAACTTTTAAAAAAATATATATTCCAGACTTGGTCGGCTCTCTTCCTTGTCCCAAGGTGGACACGCTGTCCCTTGCTTCACTGGTGCTGACCAAGGCATCTTCATCATCCATGTTTCTCCACGTTCAAATCTCTAAAGAGACCAGAAGTACAAGCATTTAATAATATTTAATGTTTTATATTCATACAGGATTGTATTTTGAAAATTTGTTTGGGAACAAATTCATGGTAAAATATTTTGACAGCTTTAGTTAAAAAAAATTCTTATTATTTCATTAATTAGTAAGTGATATTTTAAAATGGTAAACAATACATTTGATAGCCTGAATAAATAAAATAACAACACACGTGTGTTAGTTAATTGAACCACCTCAGCATAACGATGAAAGTATTTTTTTAAACAGTATTAATTGGATACATAATTTATATAACGTAATCTATGGGTATAAATATGATAAAATGCAGTATGAAAAAAAAAAAATAAAAAGATACCAGCAAACAATTTAAATAAAAAGCTTGAGATGTAAATATAATTCAAATAGTTTAGCCGGCTTATGATAAATAAAAAAAATGAAAAAAATTATACAATTATCTTGGGTTTTTTTTAAACAGTAATAATGTTTACAAAAACTGTAGAAAATGACAGTTAAAAAATATCAATAAACAAGCTATAAAACTATATAGAGAAATATTTCATTTTATATGTCTCCAAGATATATTTTAAACAATACTTAGCATATTTTACTTTGGTTGTAATTTAAAAGGTGCAGAAATGTAATAACATAATGGGCTTTTGACTCTACATCTTAATGAAAAACGACTTTTGAGATATAACACAAAAACTTATTAATTAATTTTTCCCGCAAATATTGATTGGAATATTAATAAAATACTGAAAAATGTTTCAGACTAGAAAATAAAAGAGGAAATTTGAGGTTTTTCTTTCTTTTTTTAGAAATTATCCTGGAAAAAAATCAACTAATTTATGAAATTAAAAAAGTACAAAAAAAAATTGGCATTTTCCGCTTGATGAATTATTAAGCCAAAACAAAGAAACACATTTATTAGAGTGAGAGAGAAGGAAAAAGATGTCAAGTGAATAAGCTGAAACAACCTTCACAATTCTGGATCATAGTTTTAGTAAAAAAAAAAAATTATAAAATATATCTAACAGGAATATTATGAGACCTTTAAGTCAAAAAAATATTTACATGAATTTTTAGAAATGGCATTATTCGATAATCAGGGCTCGATTTACTGCCGGGGATGCCAGGGATATCCCCAGCACTGAGAACTGTCATCCCCGGCTCTGCTTTAGCTACTATATATCCCCGCCGGGGATGAAAATATAGACATTTATCCCCAGCTCTGCTGAATTTTTTTTTTCATCCCCGGCACTGTTTTCTTTCTTAAATCGAGCACTGTCGATAATTATGTTTACATATACATCTAGAAAAAGGCTTGTTAAGATTGTTAATATTTTCCATACATTAGAGATATATTAATATTTAAGGCAGAAAACAAGTCCAGTGCAGTATTAGAACAATGAAACCATCACAGTAGGTCACAAGATTTTTTTTTCCTTTACCTTTAATTTCTGGTAAATGAAGCAGAGACAAAATAAAAAAAGAAATTAACTCAAAAATTTGTTGAATAATGAGAAAAATTTCACTTAAGAATCAATGCATAGGATATAATCTTTTTTAAAAGAAATAAGTAATTAATAAAGAGAGACCTTCCTCTCAAAGAGTTGTACAAACATTTCAGTTGTCTCAAGGATGTCTTAAATTACATCATCTTTTAGATAAATTTATTGCAGACTAGCAAAAAAAAAAAAAGATAAATTAAGCTGAAAGAAGTAAAATAGAGATTATTTTGTGTTCTAAAAAAATGTCCACTACTATATCATCACTCTTACTATAAACCCTAATAATAGAATGTTTATTTTTAAAAAATGTCTTTTTTTGACTAGGAACTTTTATTTTTCAAATATTTTATTTTTCAGTTATTAACTAGATCATGCAAAACCATTCTAGCATGCTATACAACAGAAAAATCTAGCTGGTAGCAGAATAATTTCATTTTTTTTTAAAGTGTATAAACTAGTTCTAGAAATTTTTTTTTAAAAACTAATAGTTTCATACAGTATCCAGTTTCTTTTCAACATTCAGTGTTGTTGAATCTGTCGTATTTGTTACTTTTTTAATGGGGTGTTTTACAAATTCCTTTGTATAAAACACCTCAAGGAAAACATTCTGTTGTGAATTGCATACACAGTGATAAATATTTAAACATCATGCCATTTTCATTGAGATCTCATTGGTATGTGATAAAAATTATTTAAACTACAGTGTAAATACATTCACTAGACACGACTTGTTGTACCAAAAACATAATTAGAACGACTCTGTCTATGGTCAGAGACAAATATTAGATAATGAATATTTTAAATTGTGAAGTTTTTTGAAGTCGTCTTGCATTGTTCTTAATTCCTATTCTACAAAATATTCATTCTTTTGGTCATTTTTTTTAAAAGGAGACATGCAACTTTTTTTTTAATTAACCTGTGACAGAGTGGTTCTGCATTTATTTTACTTTGATTTTCTCTAATGCTTGACAAAGTATCTGCATGCTTTTATGTTGGTTAAAAAGTGATACACAAAAATGTTTCAATAAATAGTTTTAACAGACAAAAGACAATTTGGTGAATGATAAAACCATTACTATTCTTTCACATTACCAAAATCCATGAAGCTTTAATTAAAATAAAGATTAAAGAGCTAATGATTTAACATAATACTTCCTTTTGAGAGTTAGAAAAAAAAATAAAACATCTGTTAGCAAGTTTTATTTTGTAAAGTTATCAGACTAAATATTTATTTGAAAAACATTTCTGCATTTGAAAGGAAAAAGTTAATACAATATCTTAAAACCACAAAGCTTGGATTATTAGAGTTTAAAAGGACATACATTTTTAATGAATGTTATGAATGTCTAGTGCAGTGGTTCTCAAAATATGAGTTGCGACCCATGGGAGGGTTGTGGGAGAATTTTAGGTGGGTTGAGACAAAATTTAAATTTATGATTAAAGGATCAAGACTCTATGTTCGCATAATTGCAAGTCTATTTTCCTTTACGTTTCAAAAGTGAATGTAAGTTAAAACTGCAAAGGAAAGGAGAAAATATATTATTGAAGTTTTTCTTTGTTGATGGGTTGTGTAAATAAATTAGTTTCCAAAGTAGGTTGCAAAGTGTAAAAGTTCAAAAAACACTGTACTAATGTAATGGTTCTCAAAGTGCGCGTCCCGACCCACTGATGGGTCATGGAAGAATTCCCCTTGGGTCACAACCAAATAATAAACTAATGACAAAAGGACTGATAATCTATTTATGAATAACTACAACTCTATTACTGTACGTTACATAGATAAAAGTTAATAAATCTGTAAAAAAAATCTTTGCAAATGTGTTTTGAAAAAATCCAGCTTTTATAGTGAATGGAAAAACCAAAACTATAGTCAAAGAGGGTTGTGAAGAATAAATGTTTGATAACCACTGTACGAATGCATTATTAAAGTTAAACTGAGTTTCAAAAAATTTTCCCTGAACATTACTATGGTACAGTAATTGAAAATGAATTTGATCATTACCAATGTATACATAAAATGTTGTATTAGCTAATTTAGCTAAATACCTCAAAATATTCCCGCTGCTTTCTAGCCTCCAATGTATGTTTGTGCCAAGCCTCAAAAATAACTCGTCCGATTGATATATGAAAAACATGCTGGATCTTGTTAAAAGTCACTAAAATGAAACAAGATTATTCAAATACAGCATAGTATAAAATTGAATTCATTTAGTAAATACAGTAAGACCCAGCTTAATTCTGTCCCATTAAGCACTGTTCCACCATAATTCTGTTTTTTTTTTGTCAGAATATGATTTTTCCTCAATTAATCTAATGGGGTATGACTAAAAGATATATTATTTCAAATGATATGTTGTGCTAATATGAAATGATAAGAGATAATATCAAGTTTACTTGCTTGTCTCCCTTTCCTATATTTCACCCAAGCCTGAAATAAAAAAAAAATTATTAGAATTATACAATTCTGGAAAATAAGATTTATTCTTAAAAGCATGACTTATAATGTAGTAATACTTTGTCTCAGTTTCAAATAAGATCACCTTCCATATTTTAAGATGAACCAATAAAATCTGATGTGCATGATGCAGAGAGGCCACAAAAATTTTTGTCTGCAGTGCTTTCTGTTTCTCTTTTTTATGTAAATGGTACTGCATCATGGCACTATGAAGAAAATGGTACAATAGAATACAAACAACATGATAATTAATTATTATACTATATACATATATAAGAGATTATTCTCTATTTTTTCATTGAGCAATGTCACGTCTTAAAAAAATTCTTTGACTTTTAGCACTTACCAGAAACACATCTCTTTCAGTTTGTTATTGTAGTGAGTGTAAGCAGTTGTGTACATTTCTGGAGTGGGCTGCAAGGTAAATGAATATTTAAGCCAGGCTCTGGACTTTCATTGTCATGATATTTTCCAACTAATTACTAAACATTTATATACTAATATATAATGGATATAAAGACATTACCATTAGCCAGTCTTCAAAATTAAAAATCATATCAAGGTTGCTTTCTGTGACTATACGGTAAGGTGGTTTCATATCTTCTTCAATAAACATATCCCTGGAATAATAGAACAAAAATGTACCAAATCTTTGAAGTGTATAATTTTTCATCTTTCTTGATACATAACAAAACTCTCAATTTGATCATGTTTTTTTAAAAAAACTGAAAAAAAATCCTAAAAAAACAAATTCCATTTCATTTATAATTACTTTTTTGGTTTTGTACCAATATTGAAATATTATTAAATTTTCATAATTTAAACATCATTTTTACAAGACAATTATCTTGATACTGAACTAATTAGACATAAAATACAATGAAATGAAACAATTTAGGTTTAATCTATAACTATTATATAGCAGCAGATATTGTACATATATTATTTATCTTTACCAGTGCAAACAATCCAATCCATGTTCCTTTATGTACAACAACTTCTCTAGGATAAAAGTCAGATAGTCTTCTGGACACATTATACTTAGTCCTGATAAAAGAGCCTGAAAAAGAAAACAAATTAACTTATTTAAATTCATCTTTATCATTAACTCATTTAAATTATATGAATTTAAAACTTATGTTTGGACAAATATGGATTTAAAATGTAGTGAGGACAAGCAGAATCGGCCTTACAAAGTGCGGGGCCCAATTAAACGGATGCTTGCAAGTCCCCTCTTCTCATTAAAAAAAAAAAAACATCGATTACTATTGATGCTAAATGTAAATTGCTGGGCCCCTGACAGGTGCAGGGCCCAATAAAAAGCAATCAGTCGATTCGGCATAAGGCCAGCCCTGAGTACAAGTATAAAGAAAAACTAGCTACACTTGTGAATTTGTGAATAGATATCAGTAATTATTACAGTGACCACCTAGAGTCGTGGGCAGGTGAAGGCAAGTGTATGGCGGGAGAATTAAAAAAAAAAAAAATTGTGAGCAATGCAATTATAATTTCAAGTCTGTAGCAGAACGTGCTACATAATCAATATTCATCATGAATTCATCATGAATTTCATGAAAGGAACAACTAAAAATATTTTGTATTAAAATAATAAATGGGCATTATAGATGAATGTTAGTGAGCTCAAAATATTAACACCTAATCATTGGTAAAGTTTATCAGTAAGAATTCATTTATTAGGGAATTAATATACTTTTAAAATTACTAATTTAGTAATTTTATTAAAAACATTTCTGAGAGTTGGAGTTACCTCGTAAATATCTGGTAGTTTGTTGACTCTAAGATATTCTCTTAGCTCAGGGCTTACTCCACGAAGTGATGCAGCCATTTTCTGTATTACTTAATTCGGAAGCCACTGTCTTCCCTTTATTCTATTACGGTACCTATCGATAATTAAGTACACCTGAAAGAAAACAAAAACAAATTAAAATCTATATAGTCGCCATGTTTGTTGATAGCAACAATAACTATGCACTGTTACTTCCCTTTTTTTTCGCAGATTTATATATATATATATATATATACATATATATAAATTCATTTGTAAACATTGTACAACATTTTACTTTATTATGTTAAATTATAGCACCCAGCCTAACTGCAAACAATTCAAACTCATTTTCATGACCATACGCATAGTTAAAAGAAAATGGATATAATTGTTCTCACCGTTTTCTATATTATGCATGTGAATCTTTGGCTATCGAAAGTGATACATAACGACTTTGTTGTATTAAAATGTGTAATATAAAGCAATACATTTTTTAATGCTTCAATACAAAAATACAGAGACAAACACACGAATTACATTATTACATGACGCTCACACACACATACACACAAACACAGACATACATTGAGTCATAGACTAACACACCAACATACACAGTCATAGACCAGTAAGCACACAACAAACCATTATGAAATCACCACACACATGCACGCTACGTCACTACTCACATACAAGGACAGATCACACATATAGACACATTCACAGATGTACCATGCTTACACACTCAACACACTTACATTAACATACATAAAAATACAAAACAAATTACACAAGACACACCACACATTAAAAACCTACTGACACACTGCAGCACACTCACAGCACACTGACACACATAAGGCACTGGTTCCCTACAATATACACACACGCACACGCTTAAGCCTACTTGATAGTAAACAGTCTAAATGACACACTGAACATACGAAAATCAACAACATGCATGCACCCGCTGGCCAGCCCCGTAGCCAAGAGGGGGGGGGGCTGGGGGCGCGCCCCCTGCTAGGTGTGGAGTGCCCCCCCCCCCGCTTAAAAAAGAAGAAAAAGCGGAAAAAATAAAGAAAAAGTAAAGGTGCCCCCTTGCTGTGTATTGGTGCCCCCCCTGCTTACTTTGACCTGGTTACGGGCCTGCCACTGGCTCTACTTCCTATCTTTATCTATGAAGATACGTCGGTATTGTCGACAGATTATCTTGGGTTACTGACATCCACCGCACACGATGGGGTGGTCAATACTGTGTCCACCGGCACTTGACCATTCAGTCTGATTTGAAAATATAAAAATAGATCCACTGTCCAACTAGCCTTTAGATATCAAACAGGAATAACGTCCTCTGGTGCATGCAAGAATAAGCCATGTCTATATACCTAGTCCTAGTGTAAACAAGATCACAGTACATCTAACATCACAGTACATCTAATATCACAGTCCTTTTAGTCCCTCAGCCCATCTAGCCCAACATAAAAACGTCCAAATGAGCAAGGGACATCTCAATATCTACGGTACAAAATTTAAACAAAACAAAAAAAAAAGAGTAAAGGGAAATTCCCTAGCCGTGACGTATTTAAACGTGAATTATGTTCATAAACTGTCCGGGGTAAATAATGCGCGGGATATACCCGAGAGTTACGTCCGTTGGTTATGAAATAATCATCTCATCAGTTTACTTATAAAGTATGTTCTATAAAGGGGGGAAGGGGTAACCTCTATCAGAAGATGTGTTTAAACTCGTCTTGTGTCCATTGTTGCACGAAATGTATTATGTATTATTATTTAAAGAAAAAAAAAAGAAATCTCAGTTTTCTATCTGTGGGCTTGTTTTGTGGTACATAATATTTATATTTAAAAAAAAATGTAAACAAATGTTTAGAAAACTATTAACCATTGCATGGTGGCACCCTGTGCTACTGCTCTGCATGCTGACACCCTGTGCAACTGCTCTGCATGTGGCACCCTGTGCTACTGCTCTGCATGGTGGCACGGTGCACCCCATGCTACTGCTCTGCATGGTGGCACCCTGTGCAACTACTCTGCATGGTGGCACCCTGTGCAACTGCTCTGCATGTGGCACCCTGTGCTACTGCTCTGTATGGTGGCACGGTGCACCCCATGCTACTGCTCTGCATGTGGCACCAAGTGCTACTGCTCTGCATGGTGGCACCCTGTGCAACTGCTCTGCATGTGGCACCCTGTGCTACTGCTCTGCATGGTGGCACGGTGCACCCCATGCTACTGCTCTGCATGTGGCACCAAGTGCTACTGCTCTGCATGGTGGCACCCTGTGCTACTGCTCTGCATGGTGGCACCAAGTGCTACTGCTCTGCATGGTGGCACCCTGTGGTACTGCTCTGCATGTGGCACCCTGTGCAACTGCTCTGCATGGTGGCATCCTGTGCTACTGCTCATGTTTTTAACAATGATCGGCCATAAAACCGACTATACCGATTTTTTTTTCTGCCATGAAATTTAAAGCTGTTCATTTTTGTGTCTGTTACGGGTCCTTATAATGAAGATACTTGTAGAAGGTGTATTAATTCAGACAACACAAATCACGAAGTTAACTCCAGTGAAGTAACATCAAACAATCATTTAATACTTGAACATAAACTGACATAAAGGTGAAATCAGGAGGAGTACAAAAGCAAATTGTAAATATGCATCCATCTACATAGATGCCCAAAGCTAGACTCTACTAGAACATGCATCCGCATCCTATGATGCACAGAGCTCGACTGATTATAAAACAAACCATGTGCTCCCAACTGTTGGTTTAATATACGTCATTTGTACCAAATGATGTATACACTAAAGCTCCCAATAGTTACACTCAAGATGGCGGAATGACGCCATAGATACTGCGGTGGGCGGAGCCTACCGAATTGCGTCATCAAGCTTAGGCTATACTATTTCTCCACAGTGTCACCCCAATAATGGTGTCACCTCCTTGTGACGCCACTGCACCACCCCCTTGCAGCGACCCTGAACCAATTTTCATAAGATCTGGGGCCCCCGACGAACATTGACATCTGAGGCCCCCGTTTCCCACACAAAAAATCATTACATTTTTAAGAATACATGAAATAGCAAATTTTGAAACAGATGGCACTTAAGGCGGCTTGGATCTCCCCCCCCCCCCTCAACCCCCTTTACAAATGTTTGCGCCCCCGCTGCGATGATGTATACATGGACTCCAGAAAACATTGGTAAGACAAATAGAATGTGTATATACACAACCTGTAACATGAGCTGTATATTAGACGAACCCATTTTATACTCTAACAAATATGTTTTACGCTTGCTTGTACACACAAATGTATGTACTGTTGGGTGAGTTTTAGGGTTGGGGGGGGGGAGGGTCAATCCAGCCAGTAGTCTATGTGACTGAAGGGATACAACCATGAGCGTTATATACAAAAAATATTTTGTTGTGGTGACTGTTACTATATTAACTTCTTTAAAAATAAAATCACTGACACAAATCTGGCTCTCAATTTCTTTTTGTAGTCTCTAATATAAAATTTGACCTAAAACGTAGACATGTTATTTCATTTCCCCCACGTTGGTCCCATCATTGACAGTTCCATGTAATCATGTATCGGGCGATATAATCACATGATTACAGTTTGAATTGCCAGGAGTACAAAATACGGTAATATATATTGCAGACAAGTACTGTCTCCATTATACCTGTGTATAGCTGCCTTGAATGTTTATCTTTAGAACTATACACACTTGATACGTTTACAGTGTTATGGTATTGACATATTGGAAGGGAGGTAAGAATTATATCAGTTAAGGAAGGAAGAGAGAGGCGGCGCAGGGGAATAGGGCGCGGTCTTTGCAAGTTCAGAGGTCAATTCTACATTCACACTGTATTCCTAGGTTTGTTTGTTTGTTCTCAGAATGTACTGATGTTCGAGAGCCGATAAAAAATGTCCGGTGAGATACATCTGACCGATATAGCCAATAGGTAAGTTGAAATAAGTCATTGATACATCTCTGATGGTTATAACATTCAGAAAACAAGGATTCGAACTAGGTTGGCCCGTGTGTGGAGATGGACTTTCTTTTATTTTGAGCTAATTTAAATCTCAGTAAATATTCATATAGTTTTCACGGGCTTCACCATTGAACGAATCATCTCACATAGTTATCTCGGCCTTCACCTCTTGTCGAAACTTCTTCGCATTTTCTCATCCCCCTCTCCTTTCCCCCAATTGCTTAGGCAGCTGGTATGATAGACATCAGTGGGATTCGCTGCCATGTGCCAACGGCCATGTACCTATCTTAGACAAGTGCGGGAGCCGGAACTTAAAAGTACCACAGTGTCCTCCCGTCATCCACCTTATTAAAAATGACAATGACCAAAGGTCACTGTTGAACATCTTTCTCCAGCTGGTTAATTCATCCATAATTTGAATGTCTATTATCAAAATACTCCCAGCAGTCAATGTCAGACACAGAGCCACCTCAAGGGGAGTATGTGCCCCGTCAGGTACTGTGATCTGTTATAGGGTTGACTTTTCAATGATTAGTTGTGATCAGAGGGGCAGAATTTAGCTAAAATTGTCATGTACCAAATGTGAGATGGCGGCAGCCCATTTACACGTCTCGCAAGGGATATAACTCAAAAATTAAAAAAAATGCGCTTCAAATAGACTTCTAATCAAATCCACACACACAATCAACTTTATATTTATTTATAAAGATCTCTGTTATCAGGCTTCGCATACCTTCCGTAAAGTGATGTATAGTGAGACTCAAATGTTTGACCCGGTCGTCAGAGGTCAGTGGAGTTGGCTGGTACAGGTTGAATGACCAGCTGGCTGTCCCCTGTGCAACTCAAAATTTCGTATCCGTTGTGGGTACAATGACGTGAATAGCCTTGTAGTCTGTCAATGACTGTAGCGAAATACTTCTCATTTTGAAAACTTCGGAACCTCACACGACGGTGTGTGAAGCCCATGTAAGGATGAGATTAAATATCTTAGATCCTATAAACCACTAATGGGACGGTTTTATGGTGCCCTTCTTTCATCCACACGATAGCCGATAGTCCAATGGCCAAGGAGGCACCAAAACCTAGAACATTTCCTAGATCCTCACCGGAGATCGAACCTTCAGGTCCCCTCACACGACGGTAGCACTGTTGCTCTTCAAAGGCTTATCTTCGAATGCGCATCTTCAAAGGTGTGCCTTCAAAGGCGTTCTTTGATGACATCTGTGCTGATGAGGGTTGAATAACAGATGATGGTTCTCAACGTGATATTGTGGGTAGAAACAGCTTGATAGGTTGGGACGCATAGTGCAGAATTAAACAATGGACCTCTGAAAAAGACAAGGACAAGAAAAGGCGAGTGTGACGTTTAGA
>JAGDYQ010000070.1:1144347-1155690 GCA_021962125.1 Bulinus truncatus
TGTATTTTACTATATAAAACCCTCCTGTGATACATTCTCTGGTTGGATGAAAACATAAATAATCAACTCTTAATGCCTACCTTTGGGTTGAATGTAGTGTGTTATCAGAAAGTTACCTGGTTTACCTTAATAAACAACTCATTAATGCCAATCATAATTTATATACATTCTTCCAATTTTTTGTGTGTGAATGAAATCTAATTGTGGCTGACAGTTTAGAAATACCCCCGCCCCCCTTCTCCACCCCTCCAGGTGGCTGACTAGTTTGGGTAAGTGTAGTGCACATTTCGTTTCTATTACTGTGTAGTTCCTTGTTGTAGAATTCTATACGCCAGTAAAGGTTGTTGGTCCAGCAGTTGTCAGAACCTAGTTCGTAGCACTCAGTTTAATGGTGTGAGGAGTTGACTCATGGGGTGCGTGTGTGTACACACACACATATATACATACATGTGTACACACACACCATATATACTTACATGTGTACACACACACACACATATATACATACATGTGTACACACACACACACACTTATATACATACATTTGTACACACACATATATACATACATGTGTACACACACACACACATATATATATATATATATATATATATATATATATATATATACATACATGTGTACACACACACACATATATACATACATGTGTACACACACACACACATATATACATACATGTGTACACACACACACACACACATATATATATATACATACATGTGTACACACACACACACATATACATACATGTGTACACACACAGTTGAAAAAAAAACACACAAACTTAAACCAACTTCCAGTATCACACACACACACACAATTTTCTGTGTGTGCCTATTTCTTTATAGTGTTTCTGGGGGTTCCCTCCCTCCCCCCATATGTCATGGTAGATCACCGTGAAAGGCTGGCCGACACTGACCAGTGTATTGTTTCGTGGTAGAGGCCCAATAGAAGGTCTGACCAGAAGACTCACTGAGAAGTTAGGAATTTTTTTTTAGGATAACTAGTCACAGGCTATGAGATGTCTGGGGGCATAGGCAAAAGTACCTGTAGATGCAGGGGGGGGGGAGTTTCGTTGGCCGTGGGGGTCATTAGACTGTCGCCTGTTTTATGTGTGTGCTCGCGTGCGTTGAAGATGACACTACTCTGCATTACTGGGCTTGGCTAGCTGCTCAGCTAATCTTGCGCACATTTCTATTAGTGAACAACGAATAACTATTTTGAAATACTATTTATTTAATGGCTTCAGTTATTTTTAAGTGCGGCCCTCTTGACTGCAAAATTTGGTACATGCGGCCCTCGTGAGTCTGACATGCTATCATAGTATACCCATGCACGTGAAAAGGGAAATACTCTTCAAGTTGTGATTGATCTTTGGGGGGGGGGGGGGTGCGGCTCAGAAATGTTTCTTGACATTTTTATATCTCAGTTTAAACAAAAACAATAACAACAATTTTTCGTCTGGTTACAATTATTTCACGGCCATTCAATCACTTGTGGCGTTGACCCTGTCTCTCTCCCCCCACCACCACCACGGCCCGTTGTTTCCGAGACGTTAACGATGTTTACATGTACAGAGTCGGAGGGTTAACGCGATGCCTCCGGCAGAGTTCGAGGGAACGACTTTTCCCATGGTAATTGGAAGAGATTGGCGGCTGTCTGTACCCCCACCCCACACACACACATATAAACAGCCTCCTTTATGAAGTAAACTTGTTAAAATGTACTCAACTATTGATTAATTTTGGGATAATTACGTCATTGATTTTTGTGCTGTGATATTCTAGCAGGGTGACTCGGGCTTCCATTGAGCGAGATAAAAGCTTTTTTTTTTGTACTTTAATAGATTCAATGGCCATTTGGTAAGATGACTGATGTAGGCCACACCATTCTGGGTCTGACCATATTTACATTACAAGTACACTGTGTCCTCTGTGTTAGAAATACTTTCAACGGATAGCCCCCAAGGCCGCATTAGTTCGGAGATAAAGTTTGACGTCTTTTGTATGCTGGGCACATATTCTATCAAACCTAGTCCGAGGAGATGGAAAGCTGTCAGTTTCTGTTTTTCATGGGGGTCTATCACTAACCACGACTGTCCGGACATTACCTCCCGACCCCACGTCAACCTTTCACGGGTGTATCGGATTACTCTCTTTAATTGTTTGCCCGATAATGTCAACCATAGATATATAAGACTAGATCGCTTATGCTTATTTAATAGAGACCGAAAAAGTGTTGTATTCGAGACCCCTACTTTAAAAAGAGAAGAGTACAATTCTGTACAGTTCTTTATTTTTTACCGAAAAAGATTTCCTTCCTTTTAATTAAAAAAAAATCCACATTCATGCTAGAGGTTGGCGCTTTTAAAATCTACTGATGTGTCCGAAAAAGTTATATTTGACGGTTAGTAATAATATAATCAAACAACCGGGTACACAACACGAAGGCATTTTATTCAAAGTTATTTGAAAAAAAAGTTTTTGAAAATTTGTCAAGGAAAACAATGCAAAATGTCTTCTGCTATTTATTTCGGTTACTTAAGGTTTCTATGCGTACTACGTCATCAGGTTATACAGAATTGTACTCTTCTCTTTTTAAAGTTATGGTCCGCACAATATATGTCTATGCATAGCCCATAAGCGATCTAGTCTTATATATCTATGATGTCAACAGTGATGTTTGTAGTTTTTTGTTGTTGTGTGTGTTGTTGATGGGTTCGAGGATATGTTTATGCTAGGTGACGTCATCAAAATTTGCTCATGAGATCATATCTGTTTACTTGGAGCCAATAACCAGTATTCTGAGGAAATGTTTGCTAGTGTACTCTACAAAAAACGAAGTGATATTATGTTATGGGTGGGTGTATGGAATGCAAGTCGACCCCTCCCTCCCCCACCCCACCCTTCAACCACCGCCAGCGGACAACAACAAACAAACAATATTTCAATGAATCATATGTATTATGGAAGCATGAAGAACTCTATCGGTTGTTATAATTGACTTAAAATTAGCCATTTTTATTATTACTATCATCATCGTGTTTTGAACATTTTAGTTCAACGGAACAAAAGAAGATGAAGCATTCATAAAGAAATATGTTGGTGTTTTGCTTGTATGGTTGTAGTTCACGCCCGTGCGTTCATGTGCGTCCAACTTGTTGAGCATTCCTTGTTGGGGCATGAACTACAGGCCGTATACCCTGCCTCACCTGTTTACCACATCTGTGAGCCTTGAAACGTTTTTTTTTGTTTTTTTTAATATATTTTCAAAAAAAGATTACCATATATATATATATATATATATATCACGTAAATGCGACACCAAGCCTCTTGTATTTTGTAATCGGTGTCTGTATGGTTCCAGCAAAAGGCTGAAATATAATCTCGTGATCCCTCAAACACGTGACCAGTGCTAGACAGGTTTGTTTTGTTAAGAGGAAGAGTAATTGATAATCTTAGGGTGGTTGGTCATAGTTGGCAGCTGTGGACGTCCCACAAGGGAAGTGACCCACGTCTACCCCGTGGTTTGAGTCGCTCGGCCATAGTTCAGTCACGGTCCTCACATTCGTCACTCGACACAGTTTCAGGTATACTCTGATTTTTCTGCTGATCTTTCAAAAAAAAAAAAATTTATTATCTACTTGGAACTTGTATTCTAATGGAACTGATTTCTAACTGATTTCAAACACAGCAGGGTATTTTATTATGAGTCTCGTTTGTCCCAATCACTTGCCGCCATTTCTCCGTTGGTCTGCCCTTGGATACATCTGGAACTTGGTAGACGTCTTATAAAAGTCAGTTCCTTCCACAGGTCAACGTTCCTTGGGTTTCCCATTAATGGAATCCTCCCCCCCCTACCCACAGTCTCTCCAGTTTCCTTGTGTTTCAAAATTCAATGTGAATCTGTGTTTAAACTTCTTCCTTACACATCAGCAAATAAATTATTCTCGTGTTTTTCTATGTTAACAAGTGACGTTAATTGTTTGTTACAAAACATTATTAACTTTTGTACACGCTTCATGCCACTTCTATGTACATTGCTGTCCACCCCTCCTCCAATGTTCTCTCCCCCCTCCCCCCTGCCGGATTGATTGAGTTTTCCTAGCAACTTGATGTTTAATTGATGGGAGTACTCGCCCTTGTTTGTAGGTGTGAAGGCCAGCAGTGAATGTTGTTTGGTAGACAAAGAAAAAATAGAACTCATCAAAATGCCGGACATAATCGTGTGAAACCCCGTTCCGTGTTCGCGGATGTTGACTGGCAATTTTGTTTCCTGTACTTATTATATGAGTAGAGAATACTTGTACTCACACCCTACGCCCATCTTCCACTGCTCGTTCAGTCAGGTAACTTCCATTTCACATTTCACTGGTGTTACACGGTGTGTAGTGCCTTACAACGGGCTGTACACCGCTTGGACTTGAATGCACCACAACTCCCCTTGTCTACGTTGAACGTTTGAGCGGAAAGAAAGGGTTTTCCGGTTCGTGCCTTGACGAGATAAAAATAGAAAGACAGAAGAACCCCTCTGTCTTGTAATGATGGAATATAACGTCGAGTCTTTAAGAGGAAACTTGAGATCTATTTATGTCAAGTTGCAGTCTCACTCACTCTCACCAAACACACCCCACCCATCCCCTTCCCTTCTCTGTGCATCTCTTCTTTTCTCTCCATCTCTGTCTGTCAGACGCAATTTTATTTCCTGCTTTTCTCTCTCCGTGGAATATTTTGGCATCGGTGCCTGTGCCACAGGTGATTCGTTTATCTTGGGATGGGTAGCTTGTGTGACGTACCGACATCTATGACGAGCAAGGCCGATTAACCGATTGCTCCAAAATTGGGCCCCTCGCCTGGCAGGGCCCACGACATTTACATTTAGCTAATTAATATTAATAGTTGTTAGAAGAGGGGCCTCGCAAGAATCCGTTAAATTGGGCACCGCAATTCGTAAGGCCGGCCCTGGTAACGAGGTTTTGTTTAGAATCCATTGGGGGTGGGGGTGGGGAGATGAACCATCCTTGCAGAGACTACATTATAATTCGAAAGATTCACAATAGTTGACAAAAGATCAGAAGATTTATAAACTGGAACAGTAGCTGGCGGTGCGCGGGACCGGACACAACAACCTGACAAGTGTGCTATTGACAGACCAACCAACGAATATTCTCCGGGAGACTCTTTGGTGATAAACGCAAATAAAACTTGATGGTGCGAGAGAGCTGTTTGCAGGCTATGCAGCACATTTCGGAAGTCATTGAAAATATAAATAATACAGCCTGCAGGTATGTACGCTCCTGCCTCCTCATTTACTGTGTTGGCCCGTCACTCGTTTTGAGTCACAAGCATCCAACAAACGTCTTTAACGATCATTCCAATTTCAAAATGTTTAATTATGACTTGGACACTCCGACCTATTTGTTGATATTTTAGTTGGACTTCATTAACTGACGGGGAATTTCATTTGGAATAATTTAAGGCGTGCCGGCGGTCTCGTTGTCAAAATGAAGCACCAGTCAAGGGACCGAACTGAGTCTGAGCGATTTAATTTTGTACCGAGTTGTCGTTCTTTAAATTGATTTTTTGTGTGTTTCATTCCCTGAAGGGAAACAGTTCCCTATAGCTTATCCCGTGTGATTGCGTCACGTGTGACGCAAGAGAACTGGTAAAGTTGCGGTGACGTATCTTATCACGTAGGTCACGTGATTACACTTTTATTTGGAAAGGGGGGGGTGTCGACAGAGACCATTACAGGTCGTTTTACAAATCGAATCAACTGTTTGCAGTACAATAATGAATCTCTAGAGCACCACGCATAACATATAAATAACTATTGGAACAGCCCTGATGTAGTTAATTGTAGCGTCCCTTCCTTTGACTACGTGCCTCACTCACTTCTTAAGAATGCTATACATACATGGTCCACAACCCCACAATAAATGACGGCTGATCATAGGGGGGGGGGGTCATTTCGGGATAGGACTCCACTCCCCACGCGACTTATCGGTTATTCAAATAGATTCACGGGATCTCTGAGCCGACTGATACTAACAACATATTATTGTTTAAATAAATAATTGGTATATTTTGATGAAATGTTCCCAACACCGTCTTTCAAATCGCTGTAAATCCAATGAGAGTGAACTGATGAGTCCTATTAATATCCGTTGTCATTGTTTGTTAGGCGGAGTGATGTTGTTTACATTCGTATTTAGTGAGACATTTAGTAGCAATGTTGTTGTGTGCCTCTGTGTTACTGTGTGTGTGTGAGAGAGATTATTTTATTTTTGTTTCTCCATGTCTGGGTCTGAGAGTCCATTGTCCCCGCCTCTTCATCAAACTGTCCATAATCTCCAGAATGTGGTGTAGCGCCCTGAGATAGAATGGGGGGTGGGGGTGGGGGGAGTAAGGATCCTCAGAATGCAACGATCCAATCTGTCTTCATAAAATGTGTTGAGTACCAGCCCACCCCATCGTATCTACAGGCAGTACTTTTATTTCATTGCCGGTGAATGTGTGTGTTTGTGGGTAGGTTTAGACGGTTGATTGTGTGTGTGTAGGTAGGTTTAGACGGATGATTGTGTGTGTGGGTAGGTTTAGACGGATGATTGTGTGTGGGTAGGTTTAGACGGATGATTGTGTGTGTGTGGGTAGGTTTAGACGGATGATTGTGTGTGTGGGTAGGTTTAGACGGATGATTATGTGTGGGTAGGTTTAGACGGATGATTGTGTGTGTGTGGGTAGGTTTAGACGGATGATTGTGTGTGTGTGGGTAGGTTTAGACGGATGATTGTGTGTGTGTGGGTAGGTTTAGACGGATGATTGTGTGTGTGGATAGGTTTAGACGGATGATTGTGTGTGTGGGTAGGTGTCGTATCCCACTTGTGCTCTAATTAAATCAGACGACACAACTCCTTGTATTGTAAAAGAATTAACTGAACTTTTTAATGCGTGATATTTACAGATGAGAATATGATAATACAATATAAACACTTGAGAAGATGAATCGATAAATCACATGTATAATTCTATAATTTAACACACACGATAAATACTAAGATCAATATTAGATGAGAGATGTGGCAATAAATCACAAGTAACTGCTATCACTATAAACCAGTACACGAGTCTATATCTATTATAACTCTCGACTGCACTGTCCACTTAGTCCACGTGTTATATCTAGTATCCCCTTCATGGGTCTCTAGTCTCTCTCTCTTTGTGTGTGTCTCCGTCCCTCCTTTTCAACCGTGGTAACTTCCCTATTTATAGGATATATCACCCCCTCATATTGCATCATTGGTGTGATTGCATCACTGGGTTGATTGCATTATTGATTGCATCATTGGTGTGATTGCATCATTGGTGTGATTGCATCATTGGTGTGATTGCATCACTGGGGTATTCGCATCATTGGTGTGATTGCATCATTGGTGTGATTGTATCATTGGGGTGATTGCATCATTGGGGTGATTGCATCATTGTGGTGGAACAATACCAAATAAGGCAATAACATAAAACGTAATTAAAGCTTAATCACAAGGGATAGGACAGTAGGTTTAGACGGATGATTGTGGGTAAACTAGTAATGGCTTCTCCATTAGTTTTGACTGAGTTTGAATCTTCAGTCGGTGGGCTGTATTCATCCACTACACTGTTGGACGATGTCATCACAGACCTTTACCCCACTACAACCTCTACTCAATGCAGTATAGTTAAAATATCTCCCTGGCGTCCATACCGACTTTAAATATTCCCACCCCCACCCCCAAATTTTACCCATGATGTGACGTCATTTGGACTGATTCCTAGGCAGTTACCGATTTCTTCTAAAAAAAAATAAAATAACCGATTTAGAATCGATTTCTGATTCAGATATAACGGATTCTATGGTATGCTCGAACATAAGGGGAAGTAGTGGGGGGGGTGTCAAATGAATCGGATGAAGAATCGAACATTGGGTGAAAATTCTCCTGTTCCGATTACCCAACAAAAAACTTCATGATTAGAACGACTGTGTGTGCATGCTAAGATCAGATGGTGTTATAAGCCAAAAAAAGAAACAGATTGAAATTTTGTCTATTTTTGTGCAGAACGTTGTGTTGTGTGCATGCTTAGTTCACAATGAGAGTATGACGTATTTGGCTAGTTGCTGCTGGTAATTAAAATGTGGGCGGAAACCTTGGGACGGAAATAAAACCCAGCTTAAGATATGAAATAAAACCCAGGTTAAGATATGAAATAAAACCCAGGTTAAGATATGAAATAAAACCCAGGTTAAGATATGAAATAAAACCCAGGTTAAGATATGAAATAAAACCCAGGGCTCAGGTATGATTCTACACCCACATGTCTATATCAGTTGACGTCCTGTTAGGTTTGATTAGTTCTACATGGAGCAGTGTTTGGGAGTTAACGGCCTAGTTCTGGGCTGGTCACTCATCAGGTGGACGGGGGCCTCGCTTGGATTATTTGTCGATGTAGGTTTGATTAGTTCTACATGGAGCAGTGTTTGGGAGTTAACGGCCTAGTTCTGGGCTGGACGGGAGCCTCGCTTGTATTATTTGTTGATGTAGGTTTGATTAGTTCTACATGGAGCAGTGTTTGGGAGTTAACGGCCTAGTTCTGGGCTGGACGGGAGCCTCGCTTGGATTATTTGTTGATGTAAACCAGAGCCACAAGATCGTAAAGTGCAGAGAAGTTATTCTGTTAAAAAACAAACAACTGGCTTATAAGGCGCCTCACAGAACTCATCAAAGAGTCGCCCACGGCCACCGCTGACCTGGTCATTGTCCTTAGCAATAGACTGGATGATGGATCTTTTATTGGATCTGACAGTGACGTAAGACTTTGGGGGGGTGGTGGTGTCAAACGTTTATCTTGCGTCCGCTTTGCATTTTACTTTATTTTTAGCCGAAGTCGCTGTTTTATTTCTTCTTTAACGTGCTGGGACCCCCCCCCCCCACCCCTAATGGTTTCAAGGACCCATAAATATTGTTTACTATTGGTCGATTTGATCTAAACGTTAGCGCGATTGTGTTGCGAAACGCAAGGGCGTATGAATCAATTAAAATTGTTGAAATGAAGCGAGCGATCAGAAAATTAGATTGTAGTTATGTATTGAGTTATAATTCAGTTCTACACTAAACGGTTTATTTTCAGACATTTACAGCAGCGACAGAATCACCGTATAAACATTGCACGTGCTGTACAGTTTGCACCCGATGTACTCAACTGAATGTGTCTAAACTCTACATTGTTTATGACTAGGGTGATTATTATATGGTTTGTTACCAATGTTATCAGACTGTTTGATATATTGTCTGCCTCAGGTTACACTGCATGTCCCGCTCGCCTACGGGGAGATAACAGAAATGGAGTCTCTGTTGTCTCTGACTGGTGTTTTATCTGCCCTTGGCATATCGAGTTCTGAATTACAAAGGGGGCGTACCGCCATTTCTCACTGGCCTACATATCTTTGAAATGTTTCACCAAGTTCATTAAATTGGTCGTTTAAATGACGTACTTACAAAAACACAACAACCTTCAATTAGAAAACTAAATAAGTAAAGAAGGTAATTAGCAGTGATATTTATTAGTTAACATTGTAAGGGTAGAACTTTATTCACGTAAATTTCATTTCTCATTTGGAGACCGAGTCACGCATATGCGGGTTTTTTTTTTATTATTTCATTTATTGGCATTTCGATATCGGAAAAAAAATTAACATAAAATGACATGTATTATTCATTTCATACAAAATGTAATTAATACAATAAAAACAAGAATTAATGAGCAAATAGAAACACATGCTTCCACGTATACATTTATAATAAATACTAGACAGTGGTGCCAACTATTTCATCTGATAGTTGTCCAAAAATTATAGACACATATTCAGATACATCGGATTATCGAAATTTTATATCTGAAAAGAAAAAAGCCATCTAGTTCTGTAATACAGATATCAGTTTATTACATTTAGATGGCTAAAAGAATGTCTAGATTTGGAAATAAATTGTCCACGTTGGCAGTCTACAAGTACTGGAAATTGTTATCCACTGCCAAATTTTCAAACAATAGAGAGAAAGTCATCCGTGTCTTTGTTGTGTATAGAACACAGTACGAGCCTGTCCATATAATGGGCTTGGAGTGGGATGAAGAAACACACTATCTCTCTTCGGATCTGATTGTGTCATTAATTGTAGGGATTATTCTCCTCGATCACATGTAGGCTGACAAAGAAGTGTTTCCGCATTTATCTCTAACTGAATGCTTTTAAGAAACCATACTCTCGATACATACTTAGATATATCCAATGAGCTGTACAGAGTACTAGCCTAACATCGCTCAATGGAATATCCAATGTCTCTTGCTAATGAGTTGTGTGCATTGTTCATTTTAAAACAAGAATAGAAATTGCTGAACTGAAAAGTATTTTTTTTCTTCAAATATTACAAAACGAAGTTGACAGTATTTTCTAACCTGTGTAAATCAGCCTTCATTTAGTTTGGATTATTAAAGGAAATGAGTTTAGAGGAGAGGCAGGCTTACGGGCTGATTGAATTATTTTGCCTGCTTGAACACTGAAGAACAGTTTTGTTAGCTGTTGGGCTGGAACACTGAAGAACAGTTTTGTGTGCTGTTGGGCTGGAACACTGAAGAACAGTTTTGTGTGCTGTTGGGCTGGAACACTGAAGAACAGTTTTGTGTGCTGTTGGGCTGGCCGCCCTTAGTAGCGGTTAAGTGTCGCACTGCGCGGCCGTGTGTCTTTGTGTGTGGCAGGGGTGTAGCCGTATGAAGCGCGGTGGGTGGGTGGGGACATCATTTGGTTTGAGTTGACTTTTTCTCTGCCATCATGGAGAATTAGACCCTAGCCCCCCGCCCCCCGGCCATGCATCACTTGTGATTTCACCCTAGGGGCGGTGTGTGAAGGGCTTCTATTTAATACATTACACAAACATTTGCCCCCACCCCCCCCCCCCACCCATCGCGCAACTATCTTCTCCGAAATGATCCCAGCTCACACCCAGTGTCGCACTGTGGTTATTTGTAGGTATCAATGGCGCACCCACTCAACGTCTGATACTCGTAAATAAACACTCCCTTGTGATACACTGCCTTCTCTTCTTTGACCCCCCCCCCCCCATATCCATCCCACGTCCTCAGTGAACCTCGTACTTCATGCAACTTTCATCTAAAATATCATAGACTGGACATTGTCCACCGCATTCATCGGCTGGATTCTATAGACTGAAGTCATCGGCTGTATTTTGTAGACTGTAATCATTGCCTGTACTTTGTAGTCATAGACTGTACTTTT
>JAGDYQ010000070.1:1156190-1173148 GCA_021962125.1 Bulinus truncatus
CATCATGGTAAATAATGGGGTATGGAGAAAGTTTCACTTGAGTCATTTGCCTCAACCTGAATGTAATAAAAAAATTCTTCTTGCTTTTTTCCATTATAATAGATTGGTTATATGGCATATTGCGTTCAATTTCGTCGTCAATCCGTATAGAAAGTCGTGTTGCCATTTCCTCTATTGTATTATTTCTAGAACGGGTAATTCTAGTTACAGAGCTTGTCGTAGTTACAGTTGCCGATGACAGTAATTTTTATTTATTCTTAAGAAAAGTCCTTATTGTTGAAGTTATCAATTTCAATGCAGCACCAATCTGAGATTGACGGTCACCAGTATTTAATCATCTAATCACTTGCATTTTAGTTTCTAGTGAAATGCTTTTTCTTGTTGCTTGATTTTCGTGGTTTTTTTTTTTACTATCATCCATGATGAAAACAAATAATCATAATATTTGTCACTATATCAATCGTTATATTACATACATTTATACAGTACTTGCAATAACATCAACAAATGTTTGAAACGATAAAAATACTTTCGTATAGCACCCCAGGAAAGAAGAAACACGGATTAACGGCTTCGATTAATGGGAAGCCTAACGATGCCCACAATTCAAATAAAAGAGCGTTAAACCGAAACAGCGTTAAACGGGGTCTTACTGTACTATTTTACTTATTGTTTTTCTTTCTAAATTAATAAGTAATATATATATATATATATATATATATATATATATATATATATATATATATATATATATATATATGCGGCTGTCCCCCACCATCCATTATAAAATATTCACTAAACATTAAGAAAAAAAAAAAGAATTATGATATTTTTAAATTATTTTATTCTAATTGTTCAGCATAATCAAAGTAATCCTCTGCTCGAGTCAACATTTTCTCTGTTGTGTTTTTTCTCCCTTTCCAGCTCAGTATCAATGTCTGAAGAATTTATTTTTGTCATTTTTCATCTGCACCGTTTTTTTTTTGTTATTAGTGAAATGCTAATGTGCTTTAATTAGAGACGATCTGTTTTCATGTTTGTAAGCTTTTGCATCTTTGTTTTTTTTTGTTTGCAACTAGTTGGTTCTATTCATCATTACTTGGCGGCTATTCTTTATACTATTATTTCTGTTTTATGTATTGCACGTCCTTTCATTGGACGCACGCTCTCAGTACTGGGAGATTTATCGGCATAATTCAGTTGCTGTTGACTGGGTCATACAGCTCTGCCCAGTAGAGACTTTCCCTCTTCAAACGACTCTCTATATCTCCTCATCATAAATGTCTGTATAAATATCTCACTGTGTGCCTGTGATGAATATATTCATGTAATAGTGCCGGGATGTATTCCAAATCATTTGCTGCATCATTCTAATCATGCTCCGGATGGAAGATAACCTACCATTACTGTCCTAATGATACTGTTATTATTTCAACCGATATTTACCAAACATTTCTCCCATTTCATTAGCTTCATATTCATGATAATTAATTAATTTCTATAAAATAAAATAATACAGTCGAACTCTAGTTTGTTTGAAATGGATATGACATTAATGACATGATCTGTGTGACGTTAGCGTGATATCTATTTATCTTGAGCTCTTGGTACTTTGGGGGGATGGATGGTTGTGTGGTGTAGAGCGGCGCTTGTCGTCCTGACGGTCCCGGGTTCGATCCTCTCCCTCTCTGAGAGAAGAGTTGACAAGTCCCAGCTGAAATCTATCTATCTATCTATCTATCTATCTATCTATCTATCTATCTATCTATCTATCTATCTATCTATCTATCTATCTATCTATCTATCTATCTATCTATCTATCTATCTATCTATCTGTCTGTCTGTCTGTCTGTCTGTTTAACCAGCTAATCCTGTCTGTATGTCTTTCTATTTAACCAGCTAATCTTTTTCTATCTGGATAGATAAAAAACTATAAGTGAATCATTAATTGTCACCCTCCACATGTTGCATGATTCCAATACATACTTGCAAGCGGGTAAAAGTAAAAGTAGGCAGGACGGATATGTAGACTGCACTAAACTACATCCATCAGCCCTATGTTAACTCTGTTCAACAAGAAGTTTTGAAGAGAACCAATGTGAAATTATAATTTGAATTTAATATGCTATTGTGCAACTAGACGATACAATCACAATATTTCACTTGTTGTTTTTTTTATACGTGTGGGTTTTTTTTTAAGACAAAGAGGTAAACAATAGTAATATATTCTGTTTATTTCTTTTAAATTGATTTTCTCTTCCAGTTTATAAATATTCAACAAAATAATAATCAATACAAATATCTTGAGACAGTTTGATGAAAATTATGTCCCTTTATTATTATTTACACCATAAATACATTTGAGTTTTTTTTAGACCCCCCCCCCCCCCACACACACACTTTCAAACCTAAAAGTTACTCATCTGTTTTGTTTGTCATGTCACTTGTTTAAAATTACTGAATGCAATCTTTGTGTGTTGTTCAATCTTAGACACACATATCATCTGTATATCTATGTCTTCTCCATTCATTTTCTATTAATCCTCTTTCTGTCGAATTACTTTTCAAGAAAAAGATTACAGATTAAAAACAACTACTCAGCTTTAAATGTTTTTTTTTACTTGATTTAGTGACAGGCTAGAACTCTATCAATAACATCATACCATCATATTGATGTGGGGTACACATATTTACTAAGTATGCCCGGTACATCGAAGAATTACCACTGACCACGCGAGATTCACATTGAATTTTTTTTATATATATTATTAATTACTCCATAGTCAATTTACCAAGTTATATTGAAAAAAAAAATAATAATTTAAGTGATTCAAAAGCAGTCGCACTGAAACGATCAAACAGCTGCATGAGTTTACATTGGGCCGCACTTGTGTTTTACATTTCAAATCAATATTTGATTTTTAGAGCATTTTCGAAAAAAATGCTCTATTGTCCCCGTTTTGTCTGTCTGTCATCACCCTAGATCTCAACAACCATAAGTCCTAGACCCATGATGTATATATCATTTTGTAGGTCTTGCCTGCCAAGAAATGACTTTTTTCCATTTTGCGATCTGACCTCTCAGGGCCGTAAAAGGGGCCTTAGTACCGTTTTTTTTTTACTATATAAGCTATATTAATAAAGGAGCGCTATATCTCAGCAACTATAAGTCCTAGACCCATGATGTATATACCATTTTGTAGGTCTTGGCCTGCCATGTGTACATCAAAAGTTCATTTCGCGATAGGACCTCTGAGGGCCGGGCTTCAGGGCTCCTAAGGGGCTTATATATTATATATACACCTTGTACGTTCAATAACCCGTTCATTTGGTGCGAAATACTGCAGCACGTAGTTTCACCAAGATTTATTAAGAAACTCATCAAATGAAATAGTAAGCTTGTGTTCTGAGTTTAATTGAAAGTATCAGAGCTATGCAACAATTGACGGAGTTTTCGGACGATTAAATGACTATAATTTCGAATGTTTTCAATTATGGGTCCCATTTCAGTAACCACAAACCACTTGTAGTTAGATTTAAAGAGACAATATTTTTTTTTTCAAATATAAAGAAACGTCTTTATAATTTTTTTTTTACAAATATATGCATTACACAATTGAATTTATAAACATTTCCAAAATTTACAAATATTTACTGAAAGCTAACAAACGTACTGATACATAACATGAAAATGCGCTAACACGTCCTGTGTCCAGAATGGAACAGGCTTAATTGCTTGTTTTTTCTGTTTGTTTTATGAACTGAAATGGACAACCGTGACGACGTAGTTGGTGCAACCGTTGAATAATTGTTGGAATATTTTGAGCAGTAAATATTTACCAATTGCAAACGGAACTTGATTAATGAATTCTCATGTAGAGATCGTCTTTGACCATTCCTATACTTTTCTGCACCAGTTTTTTTTTTTTTCTTTATACTTCTATCAATAATAATTGAATGCATTGTCTTAAAATGGTCTGGATGTCTGGCCGTCGGTCTTATGTGTATTCAACCCCCCCCCCCCCCTCGCTCCCTTGGGTATTGCATTGCCAATACTGTTCGAAATTTAAAGCAAAATGTTCTTGTTGCATTCTTTCCATGTTTCTTTTTTTTTTATCATTTTTCGCTAACAGTGCACAGACGTGATCGTAATTCTCTGTTCCCCTCCCATCCCATTCAATTTTAATGCCGTAACCTCATCATCAGGTGAGTCCAATATATCCACGAACTGTACCCCCTCCAACACATTTCTCATAATGGACTGGGAACACATTACCACTTGTAATTTTCTTCATCCATACTTATGGTCCTCTCCTCGCGGACAAGGACAGATGAGCTCCTTCTATTATCAATACTCCAGCAATACTCCGACAGGTTCAATGTGTTTCTTTTTTCTCGTTTTAAAAAAGAGAAAAGAGCTGACAGCATTCATGAATAGTGGAATAGTGGACTCATCGCTGGTATATTTGGAAGTTTTTTTTTTCCAAATTACCATAGGCACGGCCATTATGATTCGGATCAACGTTATTGGAACTACAATCGACCATTGCTGAGATCAAGCAAATATAGCTGCATCATATCATATACTTATTTTTGTGTGTTATTACTTGTAAACTATTTTTATTGTTATCAAATGAACATTAACTTTAAAATACGGGCTATAATTTGTTTCAGTCCTACTTCCAAATGATGTGTAATGACTCTGGCGTCTCAACCAATTATCGTGATAGTCAGTAATAAGGCAACTCGTGCATTTCTTCTCAGTTGCTGGATTATTTCTTTACTATTAAACATTTTATCGATTATAATTCTAGAATCACTAGCTATGAAATTTTTTTTTCTTCTATTGGGAGTTCATATTGAGTTAAGCAAATCGATGAAGATTATTTTTTTCCCGTTTGCCTTACTTAAGAAGATATACAAAACCAGTACATCTGTCTCACTCTCTTTCATTTGAATGTATATGACATTTCTGCACTCCCTTGTTCAATGTATTAATTTTGTTCTGGCACTAAGCATATTTATGAACGAAATAAATATTTCTACAATATCTGTATAATTTATTCGACAAAGACAATTAATTAGCCGTGAGCCTTCGGTGAAAATTTACCAGTTTTTAATTATAATTGAATAAATTTAATAATAATAATAAAAACTGATATATACATGAATGGTTCCTATCCACTTGGAAATTTTAAAATCGATTATGGCGTTTCAATGATTACGATGTCATTTTTGAAAATCATATAACTGTTTGGCCAGATTTCTGTTGGGCAATCTAGTAAACGAGGGTTATTTCGGGCAGGAAGTTCCTTGGACACCGGGAGGGGGGAGCCGCTCTATACCATCCCCTGCCCACGAGTGGCTCTTGAAAATAGAGACATATTTTCCTTAAAAACATTGTTTGCATTGTATAATTTATGGTATGGACTTATGGAAACTAGTAGTATTGTGGCCATCGTGAATCGCAGCTGAAGTAAACAATGACCAAAATTGTTGTGTAGTATAATGAAACTTTTTGAGCCTGAGACTGAACGTCACATACTGGGACATTAGAGGACACCGGGATGGGTGTTGTGAAAACTGCGACCTCTGGTACACGTATAAAACAACTTAGTATCATCTGATCCTAACAGTTTCATATTATCACTTTCATTGTTTGCTTTCATAAGATAGGTGGCTTGCATTGGGGGTGGGGGGGACTGCAGTTCTCTCCAGATTGTAACGAAAACTAGGGCATTTCATAAGTAGTCTTCACATGTCCTTTATTCTAATAATATTATCTGTTTGTTTGTTTTATTGTGTAGGAAGTTCACACCCTGCTGTCTTAAAATAAAACCTGGTTATGTATTCGGAAATGTACAAAATAGACATAACATGTTACATAGGAAAATAAAGAATTAAAGCAAATCCACTTATACTTGAAGTGATTTATTTAAAAAAAAATTAGTTTATATTATAGGCTCTCAAAACACCATTATAGAAACATATTAGTCCTCATAGTACACTCATAGTCAAATGAAATCAGCAGATATAGTCTTATCATTTATTCATATCATATTTGAAGACACCATATATTATATTGGACTGAAAGTAATGATAAAAAAACAACTAAAAAACAAACAAGCAGAAACAAGTTATCAGTACATTTTAGTCAACATTTCTCAACAACTGCACTAAACTACATCCATCAGCCCTATGTTAACTCTGTTCAACAAGAAGTTTGGAAGAAATCACTGTGAAATTATAATTTGAATTTAATATGCTAGTTGTGCAACTAGACGATACATTCACAATATTTCACTTGTTGTTTTTTATACGTGTGGGTTTTTTTTAAGACAAAGAGGTAAACAGTAGTAATATATTCTGTTTATTTCTTTTAAATTGATTTTCTCTTCCAGTTTATAAATATTCAACAAAATAATAAACAATACAAATATCTGGAGACAGTTTGATGAAAATTATGTCCCTTTATTATTATTTACACCATAAATACATTTGAGTTTTATTTAGACCCCCCCCACACACACACACTTTCAAACCTAAAAGTTACTCATCTGTTTTGTTTGTCATGTCACTTGTTTAAACTTACTGAATGCAATCTTTGTGTGTTGTTCAATCTTAGACACACATATCATCTGTATATCTATGTCTTCTCCATTCATTTTCTTTAATCCTCTTTCTGTCGAATTACTTTTCAAGAAAAAGATTACAGATTAAAAACAACTACTCAGCTTTAAATGTTTTTTTGTTTTTTACTTGATTTAATGACAGGCTAGAACTCTATCAATAACATCATACCAAAATATTGATGTGGGGTAAACATATTTACTAAGTATGCCCGGTACATCGAAGAATTACCACTGACCACGCGAGATTCACATTGAATTTTTTTTTTTATATATTATTAATTACTCCATAGTCAATTTACCAAGTTATATTGAACAAAAAATAAAATAAAATAATAATTTAAGTGATTCAAAAGCAGTCGCACTGAAATGATCAAACAGCTGCATGAGTTTACATTGGGCCGCACTTGTGTTTTACATTTCAAATCAATATTTGATTTTTAGAGCATTTTCGAAAAAAAATGCTCTATTGTCCCCGTTTTGTCTGTCTGTCATCACCCTAGATCTCAACAACCATAAGTCCTAGACCCATGATGTATATATCATTTTGTAGGTCTTGCCTGCCAAGAAATGACTTTTTTCCATTTTGCGATCTGACCTCTCAGGGCCGTAAAAGGGGCCTTAGTACCGTTTTTTTTTACTATATAAGCTATATTAATAAAGGAGCGCTATATCTCAGCAACTATAAGTCCTAGACCCATGATGTATATACCATTTTGTAGGTCTTGGCCTGCCATGTGTACATCAAAAGTTCATTTCGCGATAGGACCTCTGAGGGCCGGGCTTCAGGGCTCCTAAGGGGCTTATATATTATATATACACCTTGTACGTTCAATAACCCGTTCATTTGGTGCGAAATACTGCAGCACGTAGTTTCACCAAGATTTATTAAGAAACTCATCAAATGAAATAGTAAGCTTGTGTTCTGAGTTTAATTGAAAGTATCAGAGCTATGCAACAATTGACGGAGTTTTCGGACGATTAAATGACTATAATTTCGAATGTTTTCAATTATGGGTCCCATTTCAGTAACCACAAACCACTTGTAGTTAGATTTAAGAGACAATATTTTTTTTTTCAAATATAAAGAAACGTCTTTATAATTTTTTTTTACAAATATATGCATTACACAATTGAATTTATAAACATTTCCAAAATTTACAAATATTTACTGAAAGCTAACAAACGTACTGATACATAACATGAAAATGCGCTAACACGTCCTGTGTCCAGAATGGAACAGGCTTAATTGCTTGTTTTTTTTTTGTTTGTTTTATGAACTGAAATGGACAACCGGGTCAAGGTAGTTGGTGCAACCGTTGAATAATTGTTGGAATATATTGAACAGTAAATATTTAACAATTGCAAACGGAACTTGATTAATGGATTCTCATGTAGAGATCGTCTTTGACCATTCCTATACTTTTTTGCACCAGTTTTTTTTTTATACTTCTATCAATAATAATTGAATACATTGTCTTAATATGGTCTGGATGTCTGGCCGTCGGTCTTATGTGTATTCAACCCCCCCCGCTCCCTTGGGTATTGCATTCACAATACTGTTCGAAATTTAAAAACAAATGTTCTTGTTGCATTCTTTCCCGGTTTCTTTTTTTTTTTTATCATTTTTCGCTAACAGTGCACAGACGTGATCGTAATTCTCTGTTGCCCTCCCATCCCATTCAATTTTAATGCCGTAGCCTCATCATCAGGTGAGTCCAATATATCCACGAACTGTACCCACATTTCTCATAATGGACTGGGAACACATTACCACTTGCAATTTTCTTCATCCATACTTATGGTCCTCTCCTCGCGGACAAGGACAGATGAGCTCCTTCTATTATCAATACTCCAGCAATACTCCGACAGGTTCAATGTGTTTCTTTTTTCTCGTTTTAAAAGAGACAAGAGCTGACAATATTCATGAATAGTGGACTCATAGCTGTATATTTGGAAGTTTTTTTTTACAAATTACCATAGGCACGGCCATTATGATTCGGACCAACGTTATTGGAACTACAATCGACCATTGCGGAGATCAAGCAAATATAGCTGCATCATATCATAGAATTATTTTTGTGTGTTATTACTTTAAAACTATTTTTATTGTTATCAAATGAACATTAACTTTAAAATACGGGCTATAATTTTTTTCAGTCCTACTTCCAAATGATGTGTAATGACTCTGGTGTCTCAACCAATTATCGTGATAGTCAGTAATAAGGCAGCTCGTGCATTTCTTCTCAGTTGCTAGATTATTTCTTTACTATTAAACATTTTATCGATTATAATCCTAGAATCACTAGCTGTGAATTTTTTTTTCTTCTATTGGGAGTTCATATTGAGTTAAGCAAATCGATGAAGATTATTTTTTTCCAGTTTGCCTTACTTAAGAAGATATACAAAACAAGTACATCTGTCTCACTCTCTTTCATTTGAATGTATATGACATTTCTGCACTCCCTTGTTCAATGTATTAATGTTCTGGCCCTAAGCATACTTATGAGCGAAATAAATATTTCTACAATATCTGTAAAATTTATTCGACAAAGACAATTAATTAGCCGTGAGCCTTCGGTGAGAATTTACCAGTTTTTAATTATAATTGAATACATTTAATAATAATAATAAAAACTGATATATACATGAATGGTTCCTATCCACTTGGAAATTTTAAAATCGATTATGGCGTTTCAATGATTACGATGTCATTTTTGAAAATCATATAACTGTTTGGCCAGATTTCTGTTGGGCAATCTAGTAAACGAGGGTTATTTCGGGCAGGAAGAAGGGGGAGCCGCTCTTCACCATCCCCCTGCCCCTAAGACACGAGTGGCTCTTGAAAATAGAGACATATTTTCCTTAAAAACATTGCTTACATTGTATACTTTATGGTATGGACTTATGGAAACTAGTAGTATTGTGGCCATCGTGAATCGCAGCTGAAGTAAACAATGACCTAAATTGTTCTGTAGTATATTGAAACTTTTTGAGCCTGAGACTGAACGTCACATACTGGGACATTCGAGGACACCGGTATGGGTGTTGTGAAAACTGCGACCTCTGGTACATGTATAAAACAACTTAGTTATAAACTTAGTATCATCTGATCATAACTGTTTCATATTATCACTTTCATTGTTTGCTTTCATAAGATAGGTGGCTTGCATTGGGTTGGGGGGGGGAGACTGCAGTTCTCTCCAGATTGTAACGAAAACTAAGGCATTTCATAAGTAGTCTTCACATGTCCTTTATTCTGATAATATTATCTGTTTGTTTTTTGTGTAGGAAATTCACACCCTGCTGTTTTAAAATAAAATCTGGTTATGTATTCGGAAATGTACAAAATAGACATAACATGTTACATAGAAAAATAAAGAATTAAAGCAAATCCACTTATACTTGAAATTTTATTTTTTTAAAATTAGTTTCTATTATAGGCTCTCAAAACGCCATTATAGAAACATATTGGTCCTCATAGTACAGTCATAGTCAAATGAAATCAGCAGATATAGTCTTATCATTTATTCATATCATATTCAATAACACCATAAATTACATTGGACTGAAAGTAATGAGATAAAAAACAACTAAAAAAACAAACAAGCAGAAACAAGTTATCAGTACATTTTAGTCAAAATTTCTCAACAACTGCACTAAACTACATCCATCAGCCCTATGTTAACTCTGTTCAACAAGAAGTTTGGAAGAAATCACTGTGAAATTATAATTTGAATTTAATATGCTATTGTGCAACTAGACGATACATTCACAATATTTCACTTGTTGTTTTTTTTATACGTGTGGGTTTTTTAAGACAAAGAGGTAAACAGTAGTAATATATTCTGTTTATTTCTTTTAAATTGATTTTCTCTTCCAGTTTATAAATATTCAACAAAATAATAAACAATACAAATATCTGGAGACAGTTTGATGAAAATTATGTCCCTTTATTATTATTTACACCATAAATACATTTGAGTTTTATTTAGACCCCCCCCCCACACACACACACTTTCAAACCTAAAAGTTACTCATCTGTTTTGTTTGTCATGTCACTTGTTTAAACTTACTTGAATGCAATCTTTGTGTGTTGTTCAATCTTAGACACACATATCATCTGTATATCTATGTCTTCTCCATTCATTTTCTTTAATCCTCTTTCTGTCGAATTACTTTTCAAGAAAAAGATTACAGATTAAAAACAACTACTCAGCTTTAAATGTTTTTTTGTTTTTTACTTGATTTAATGACAGGCTAGAACTCTATCAATAACATCATACCAAAATATTGATGTGGGGTAAACATATTTACTAAGTATGCCCGGTACATCGAAGAATTACCACTGACCACGCGAGATTCACATTGAATTTTTTTTTATATATTATTAATTACTCCATAGTCAATTTACCAAGTTATATTGAACAAAAAATAAAATAAAATAATAATTTAAGTGATTCAAAAGCAGTCGCACTGAAATGATCAAACAGCTGCATGAGTTTACATTGGGCCGCACTTGTGTTTTACATTTCAAATCAATATTTGATTTTTAGAGCATTTTCGAAAAAAATGCTCTATTGTCCCCGTTTTGTCTGTCTGTCATCACCCTAGATCTCAACAACCATAAGTCCTAGACCCATGATGTATATATCATTTTGTAGGTCTTGCCTGCCAAGAAATGACTTTTTTCCATTTTGCGATCTGACCTCTCAGGGCCGTAAAAGGGGCCTTAGTACCGTTTTTTTTTACTATATAAGCTATATTAATAAAGGAGCGCTATATCTCAGCAACTATAAGTCCTAGACCCATGATGTATATACCATTTTGTAGGTCTTGGCCTGCCATGTGTACATCAAAAGTTCATTTCGCGATAGGACCTCTGAGGGCCGGGCTTCAGGGCTCCTAAGGGGCTTATATATTATATATACACCTTGTACGTTCAATAACCCGTTCATTTGGTGCGAAATACTGCAGCACGTAGTTTCACCAAGATTTATTAAGAAACTCATCAAATGAAATAGTAAGCTTGTGTTCTGAGTTTAATTGAAAGTATCAGAGCTATGCAACAATTGACGGAGTTTTCGGACGATTAAATGACTATAATTTCGAATGTTTTCAATTATGGGTCCCATTTCAGTAACCACAAACCACTTGTAGTTAGATTTAAGAGACAATATTTTTTTTTCAAATATAAAGAAACGTCTTTATAATTTTTTTTTTACAAATATATGCATTACACAATTGAATTTATAAACATTTCCAAAATTTACAAATATTTACTGAAAGCTAACAAACGTACTGATACATAACATGAAAATGCGCTAACACGTCCTGTGTCCAGAATGGAACAGGCTTAATTGCTTGTTTTTTTTTTTGTTTGTTTTATGAACTGAAATGGACAACCGGGTCAAGGTAGTTGGTGCAACCGTTGAATAATTGTTGGAATATATTGAACAGTAAATATTTAACAATTGCAAACGGAACTTGATTAATGGATTCTCATGTAGAGATCGTCTTTGACCATTCCTATACTTTTTTGCACCAGTTTTTTTTTTATACTTCTATCAATAATAATTGAATACATTGTCTTAATATGGTCTGGATGTCTGGCCGTCGGTCTTATGTGTATTCAACCCCCCCCCCCCGCTCCCTTGGGTATTGCATTCACAATACTGTTCGAAATTTAAAAACAAATGTTCTTGTTGCATTCTTTCCCGGTTTCTTTTTTTTTTTATCATTTTTCGCTAACAGTGCACAGACGTGATCGTAATTCTCTGTTGCCCTCCCATCCCATTCAATTTTAATGCCGTAGCCTCATCATCAGGTGAGTCCAATATATCCACGAACTGTACCCACATTTCTCATAATGGACTGGGAACACATTACCACTTGCAATTTTCTTCATCCATACTTATGGTCCTCTCCTCGCGGACAAGGACAGATGAGCTCCTTCTATTATCAATACTCCAGCAATACTCCGACAGGTTCAATGTGTTTCTTTTTTCTCGTTTTAAAAGAGACAAGAGCTGACAATATTCATGAATAGTGGACTCATAGCTGTATATTTGGAAGTTTTTTTTTTACAAATTACCATAGGCACGGCCATTATGATTCGGACCAACGTTATTGGAACTACAATCGACCATTGCGGAGATCAAGCAAATATAGCTGCATCATATCATAGAATTATTTTTGTGTGTTATTACTTTAAAACTATTTTTATTGTTATCAAATGAACATTAACTTTAAAATACGGGCTATAATTTTTTCAGTCCTACTTCCAAATGATGTGTAATGACTCTGGTGTCTCAACCAATTATCGTGATAGTCAGTAATAAGGCAGCTCGTGCATTTCTTCTCAGTTGCTAGATTATTTCTTTACTATTAAACATTTTATCGATTATAATCCTAGAATCACTAGCTGTGAATTTTTTTTCTTCTATTGGGAGTTCATATTGAGTTAAGCAAATCGATGAAGATTATTTTTTTCCAGTTTGCCTTACTTAAGAAGATATACAAAACAAGTACATCTGTCTCACTCTCTTTCATTTGAATGTATATGACATTTCTGCACTCCCTTGTTCAATGTATTAATGTTCTGGCCCTAAGCATACTTATGAGCGAAATAAATATTTCTACAATATCTGTAAAATTTATTCGACAAAGACAATTAATTAGCCGTGAGCCTTCGGTGAGAATTTACCAGTTTTTAATTATAATTGAATACATTTAATAATAATAATAAAAACTGATATATACATGAATGGTTCCTATCCACTTGGAAATTTTAAAATCGATTATGGCGTTTCAATGATTACGATGTCATTTTTGAAAATCATATAACTGTTTGGCCAGATTTCTGTTGGGCAATCTAGTAAACGAGGGTTATTTCGGGCAGGAAGAAGGGGGGAGCCGCTCTTCACCATCCCCCTGCCCCTAAGACACGAGTGGCTCTTGAAAATAGAGACATATTTTCCTTAAAAACATTGCTTACATTGTATACTTTATGGTATGGACTTATGGAAACTAGTAGTATTGTGGCCATCGTGAATCGCAGCTGAAGTAAACAATGACCTAAATTGTTCTGTAGTATATTGAAACTTTTTGAGCCTGAGACTGAACGTCACATACTGGGACATTCGAGGACACCGGTATGGGTGTTGTGAAAACTGCGACCTCTGGTACATGTATAAAACAACTTAGTTATAAACTTAGTATCATCTGATCATAACTGTTTCATATTATCACTTTCATTGTTTGCTTTCATAAGATAGGTGGCTTGCATTGGGTTGGGGGGGGGGAGACTGCAGTTCTCTCCAGATTGTAACGAAAACTAAGGCATTTCATAAGTAGTCTTCACATGTCCTTTATTCTGATAATATTATCTGTTTGTTTTTTGTGTAGGAAATTCACACCCTGCTGTTTTAAAATAAAATCTGGTTATGTATTCGGAAATGTACAAAATAGACATAACATGTTACATAGAAAAATAAAGAATTAAAGCAAATCCACTTATACTTGAAATTTTATTTTTTTTTAAAATTAGTTTCTATTATAGGCTCTCAAAACGCCATTATAGAAACATATTGGTCCTCATAGTACAGTCATAGTCAAATGAAATCAGCAGATATAGTCTTATCATTTATTCATATCATATTCAATAACACCATAAATTACATTGGACTGAAAGTAATGAGATAAAAAACAACTAAAAAAACAAACAAGCAGAAACAAGTTATCAGTACATTTTAGTCAAAATTTCTCAACAACTGCACTAAACTACATCCATCAGCCCTATGTTAACTCTGTTCAACAAGAAGTTTGGAAGAAATCACTGTGAAATTATAATTTGAATTTAATATGCTATTGTGCAACTAGACGATACATTCACAATATTTCACTTGTTGTTTTTTTTATACGTGTGGGTTTTTTTTAAGACAAAGAGGTAAACAGTAGTAATATATTCTGTTTATTTCTTTTAAATTGATTTTCTCTTCCAGTTTATAAATATTCAACAAAATAATAAACAATACAAATATCTGGAGACAGTTTGATGAAAATTATGTCCCTTTATTATTATTTACACCATAAATACATTTGAGTTTTATTTAGACCCCCCCCCCCACACACACACACTTTCAAACCTAAAAGTTACTCATCTGTTTTGTTTGTCATGTCACTTGTTTAAACTTACTGAATGCAATCTTTGTGTGTTGTTCAATCTTAGACACACATATCATCTGTATATCTATGTCTTCTCCATTCATTTTCTTTAATCCTCTTTCTGTCGAATTACTTTTCAAGAAAAAGATTACAGATTAAAAACAACTACTCAGCTTTAAATGTTTTTTTGTTTTTTACTTGATTTAATGACAGGCTAGAACTCTATCAATAACATCATACCAAAATATTGATGTGGGGTAAACATATTTACTAAGTATGCCCGGTACATCGAAGAATTACCACTGACCACGCGAGATTCACATTGAATTTTTTTTTTATATATTATTAATTACTCCATAGTCAATTTACCAAGTTATATTGAACAAAAAATAAAATAAAATAATAATTTAAGTGATTCAAAAGCAGTCGCACTGAAATGATCAAACAGCTGCATGAGTTTACATTGGGCCGCACTTGTGTTTTACATTTCAAATCAATATTTGATTTTTAGAGCATTTTCGAAAAAAAATGCTCTATTGTCCCCGTTTTGTCTGTCTGTCATCACCCTAGATCTCAACAACCATAAGTCCTAGACCCATGATGTATATATCATTTTGTAGGTCTTGCCTGCCAAGAAATGACTTTTTTCCATTTTGCGATCTGACCTCTCAGGGCCGTAAAAGGGGCCTTAGTACCGTTTTTTTTTACTATATAAGCTATATTAATAAAGGAGCGCTATATCTCAGCAACTATAAGTCCTAGACCCATGATGTATATACCATTTTGTAGGTCTTGGCCTGCCATGTGTACATCAAAAGTTCATTTCGCGATAGGACCTCTGAGGGCCGGGCTTCAGGGCTCCTAAGGGGCTTATATATTATATATACACCTTGTACGTTCAATAACCCGTTCATTTGGTGCGAAATACTGCAGCACGTAGTTTCACCAAGATTTATTAAGAAACTCATCAAATGAAATAGTAAGCTTGTGTTCTGAGTTTAATTGAAAGTATCAGAGCTATGCAACAATTGACGGAGTTTTCGGACGATTAAATGACTATAATTTCGAATGTTTTCAATTATGGGTCCCATTTCAGTAACCACAAACCACTTGTAGTTAGATTTAAGAGACAATATTTTTTTTTCAAATATAAAGAAACGTCTTTATAATTTTTTTTTTTACAAATATATGCATTACACAATTGAATTTATAAACATTTCCAAAATTTACAAATATTTACTGAAAGCTAACAAACGTACTGATACATAACATGAAAATGCGCTAACACGTCCTGTGTCCAGAATGGAACAGGCTTAATTGCTTGTTTTTTTTTTTTGTTTGTTTTATGAACTGAAATGGACAACCGGGTCAAGGTAGTTGGTGCAACCGTTGAATAATTGTTGGAATATATTGAACAGTAAATATTTAACAATTGCAAACGGAACTTGATTAATGGATTCTCATGTAGAGATCGTCTTTGACCATTCCTATACTTTTTTGCACCAGTTTTTTTTTTTTTATACTTCTATCAATAATAATTGAATACATTGTCTTAATATGGTCTGGATGTCTGGCCGTCGGTCTTATGTGTATTCAACCCCCCCCCCGCTCCCTTGGGTATTGCATTCACAATACTGTTCGAAATTTAAAAACAAATGTTCTTGTTGCATTCTTTCCCGGTTTCTTTCTTTTTTTTTTATCATTTTTCGCTAACAGTGCACAGACGTGATCGTAATTCTCTGTTGCCCTCCCATCCCATTCAATTTTAATGCCGTAGCCTCATCATCAGGTGAGTCCAATATATCCACGAACTGTAAATTACATTTCTCATAATGGACTGGGAACATTACCACTTGCAATTTTCTTCATCCATACTTATGGTCCTCTCCTCGCGGACAAGGACAGATGAGCTCCTTCTATTATCAATACTCCAGCAATACCCTGACAGTGGTTCTATCAAGCTTTTTTCTCGTTTTAAAGGTGACAAAAAGAGCTGACAATATTCATGAATAGTGGACTCATAGCGTTGTATATTTGGAAGTTTTTTTTACAAATTACCATAGGCACGGCCATTATGATTCGGACCAACGTTATTGGAACTACAATCGACCATTGGGGAGATCAAGCAAATATAGCTGCATACATATCTTACAGACTATTTTT
>JAGDYQ010000070.1:1173648-1456148 GCA_021962125.1 Bulinus truncatus
GCTTTACTACACCCCCCTCGGCTGCCTACGTCATAGCACGCGTCAGTCAACCTTACCTGTGCTTGGCATTAGCCTAGCTGTGTACTGTCCGTGTACTGGCCATTTTGTTAGCTGCTAGTAGTGATTGCTTTTCGAACATTTCTGCTTGGATGGACTTAAATTGTTTAAAACCAAATACTAAAGAGTTCATTATCTGCAGTTTACCGTTCTCCGTAAGTAGTTTTTATTATTATTCTTTTAACACATCCTTTTTAAAACTATGCAATGTTTCATTTTATTTATCTTGTTTTGTAATGAAAGTGAAACAGTTTGTGGCATGTGTAGTCTGTAGAAATATTAAGCTTATGGAAAAATTTTTTTTCCAAATTCCTAAAAAGGATATAATATAATAAAAAAATTAAAATGCTACAAAATTACCGCAACTACTATATAAATTAGTCTCGGTTAGTGTCTTTAATAAATTACACTCGTGACTAATGGTATAGTTAGGACTTATACAATGAGTGAATAATAAATAAGTACACATGTGAAATTATTTTATACGAAAGCAACAAGCTTAATAGGCAAGATAGCGAACACCTGCTTATATATTAGTCAAATTATATTTCATGGTCTTAAATATATATTAATTATAATGCATATCTTGTTTCAGCGAACAATGCCTTCCCATTGCTGTGTACCTGGTTGTCGTGGAAATTATCCAGCCACATCAAATGAAGCTTATGAAAAAGTCAGTGTCTTTCAGTTTCCCGCTGATCAAGCTATGAAAGACAAATGGTTGAAACATATTCCTCGTGATTTTAAAATTACTACACGTACAGTGGTCTGTGAAAAACATTTTGCGCCTCAGTTCATTATTCGAATTGACTCAGCAAAACGACCTGATGGTGTCATTATTAGTGTTCCACGAGATCGACCTAAGCTGACAGCCGACGCCTACCCAACCATTTTTCCTAACACCCCATCGTATTTGTCTCAAGAACCCCCTCAGCAACGTAAATGTCCAGACTCAAGGAGGGCAGAAGCTGCACGTAGTGATGCTGAGATTATCAATACATGGGTGGCTAATGATAAAATGAAGGATTTCTCTGACCTGCTGGATAAAATATGTCATTTCCTTAAAGACTACCCACAGTGGCATCTTAGACAGACAGATGACAAAGTTTATTTGTATAAACTTGATGTACAAGATGTACCAACTGTTGTGGTATCGGTATGTATCAGTTCCACTTTAGAAACCATTGTTTTTAAAGGTAAAGTTAGGGTTTCTAAGGCCAGTTTAGCTTGGGTTTTAGGTAAAACTAGTCATTTAACTTGCTGGTCAATGCTGTCCAGTCTCTTAAGCCATCTAAATAGTTCAGAGCTAGATAGAAAAGTAGATGAGTACATTCATGCTGCTGGTAGTTCTTTGCAGGATTTGTGTGACATGGTGACAGGTCTAGGAGATGAGTATGAAGATGATGTTAAGTGTAGATTATCTTTTATTACTGAACAGTTCTTTCTTTTGTTTTCCACTAAAAATAAATACAGCCCTCAAACATTAGTATTTTCCTATCAGCTGATGACAATATCTAGAGCAGCTTATCAGTGCACCAGGGATAAAGTATTGACACTTCCTCATGTTTCCTTTTTAAATAAATTATCAGCTCCATTAAAGGTTAAATTAACTGAGCGTTCTGTTCTAACGCTGCTTACCTTAAAGAGAAAGCAGCCATTTTACAGCCCAAGGAAAAGGTTGTTATTTTATTGTTAGATGAAATCTATGTCAATTCCAAGATTACTTATAAAGGTGGTTCTATTGTAGGTAAAGCTTCTAATGATTCATCAGTTCCAGCTAATACTGTGTTGACTTTTATGATCTGCTCATTGTTGTCTAAAAATAAAGATGTTGTATCTATGGTTCCTGTCAGGGGACTAACAACTGATTACTTAAAAGAATGCACCATGAAAGTGCTGAGCATAGTTGAACAGTCTGGTTTTAAAGTATTAGCTATCTTATCTGACAATAATCATGTCAATAGAAAAATGTTTATGTCCTTTGGGAGTGGTCAATTAGTATCTTCAATTGTTCATCCTTTTAATGACCAAAGAAAATTCTTTTTATTTGACAGTGTCCATTTAATTAAATGTATACGGAACAATTGGCTGGGACAGAGTGATGACTGTTAAACATTTAGGTTTCCTTTGTTTTCTGAAGATGGCAGTCCCACAGAATGCAGTTCCACAGAACACATTAGTGCCAAGTTTTCTCATATTCGCTTATTGTATGCCACAGAGCACGATAAGTTAGTTAAACTCGCCCCAGGTTTGACATATAAATCAATGTATCCATCCAGTTTGGAAAGGCAAAATGTTAGTCTGCCTCTGAAGGTATTTGACGAAAAAGTTATTGTTGCTCTAAAAGATCTGGGTGGGAAAAACAAAATTGATGTTAGTGGCACTATGGGTTTTCTTAGTTGGCTTTTGAAGTTGTGGAGAATGTTGAATGTTAAATCTATTGAAAAAGGTATTGTTAAAAGAGACCCAGATAGTAAGCCTTTTGAGTCCTCAACAGACGATAGATTTGATTTCCTAAGAAAAACATTAAACTGGTTAACTAAGTGGGAGAGCTGTAACTTCAGACCTAGATCTGGTGGTCTTAGTAATGAGACATTCATAGCTTTAAAGCACACAGTTGCAACATTTATAGAGATTATTCCTTATTTGTTACAAGAAGATGAATTTGAATATGTTTTAACTGGTAAATTTCAGACAAACTGTCTAGAGAGTAGGTTTGGCAAATATAGGAGATTGTGTGGCACTAATTATAATGTTTCTGTTCAGGAGCTCTTAGAATCAGAAAAAAAACTTAGATTGGTTAGCTTGCTTCATATAACATCTGCATCATGTGGAAAGATCTCAATCACTGATGCTTTTTTAAATTTTCAAGATCAAAATTTAGATAGTAGTACAGCAGTTGATTTGATACTCTTTGGTGACCTTATTAATGAATGTATAGAAACTGAGGTATTAGAGTCAGAAAAAAAAGGGTTGATTTTTATTGCTGGTTACATAGCTTTTAAGTTGTTTAGTTCAAAGAGGATTTGTTGCGATTTTGGTACTAAAGAGTTAGTTAAAGATAAAACACTAGAGATTTCATTTTCTTCTCATTTAGATTCATATTTAGTGATTTAGATAGAGGTGGATTAAAATGGCCAAGTGAGATCTTGGGAGATGTAGTCACTGTTAAATTTTCTTTGTTCAAGAAACTTATCAGCAAATAGTATGAAGAGATTTTCTTATCACAAAACAACCAGAAACAGGTCTTGTTATCATTATTTTCATCATGTCTTCAAACTCATTTCTCACATTTAGGTGACTGTGTCTGTGGGCAATCTTTAGTCAATGTTTTTTCATTAACATCTAATTCTCTGGCTAACATACTGTTAAATAACTATAGTAAATGTGCATCAGATAATTCATTAAAGACAATGAAAGCTAAGAAGAGAAAATTACAAACATTCACTTAATAGATATGTTTAATATGTTTGAACTATATTGATGTTGTTGTTTTTTTATTCTCAAGTATTCTTTCTTTTAATGCATGCCACAATATGTTTATTTAATTAATGCATGCCTCAATATGTTGACTTTATTAATGCTAGCCTCAATGTGTTGATTTTATTAATGCATGCCTCAATATGTTGATTTTATTAAAGCATGCATCAATATGTTGATTTTATTAATGCATGCATCAATATATTGATTTTATTAATGCTAGCCTCAATATGTTGATTTTATTAATGCTAGCCTCAATGTGTTGATTTTATTAATGCATGCACCAATATATTGATATTATTAATGCATGCATCAATATATTGATTTTATTAATGCATGCATCAATATGTTGATTTTATTAATGCTCCCTAATATGTTGATTTTATTAATGCATGCCTCAATATGTTTATTTAATTAATGCATGCATCAATATGTTGTTTTTATTAATGCATGCCTAAATATGTTTGTTCAATTAATAATCTTCATTTAAGCAAAATTATTTACAGTTTTTTAAAGTTTCAATTTCAGGGAGTTGTTTCCAGAATTTCCCTTTCAGAGATGACCAAAGGAACAATTGTTGGGACTGTGTGATACAATGCATTTCTTAATCGCTAGGCAAGGGCCTAGGTAATATAGCTTACAAAAAAAAACTAAACTGAATTTAAAGATGTTTCTTTTTTAACTATGTTTTATACATGTAAAAGTATTCTGCTTTTTCACTACAAGTATGATTTTCGAAAAATTAATTTTATGCCTGTATTTCCTTTTGATTGACCATACACTAAAAACTTTTTAAAAACAATTTCTTTTTCATGTGATTTACTGACGATGTTGGACTGAACTGCACAAATCTTAAAGGAATAAACTTATCTATAATGTCTATAATGTATTGACTTTGTTTTACTTATACATGTATTGTGTTGTTTTGAAAGTGTTGATGTTTTTTTCTACAAATCTGCACATATGTTTGCTGTAAATAATCATCTGCAACTTTTTTTTAGTTACATTTAGTCTTCACAAAAACTTTCTATGCTTTAAAGTAATGAAAAACAAATAAATTCATTTGCCATAAAATTAATTCGGCACTAATTACTATGATAAACACGTTTTATCTTGAGGCTAATCAGCCTAACATCCTTCTATCTTATAAATAACACAAAGCTTAGGACCAAGGCCAGCCGGTAGCAGACAATATAACACGGCGAGGCGAGCGTGTTGTCCGTTTTCAATTGACGCCTACCGCCACGTCACGATTGACCTGAATTTGGCCTTGTACTGTAGGAGGCACTGGATGGTGTATGTGCCAGGTTCCAAACTTCCTCAGCATATTGAAACTCACAGTACTGATTTCATTTCATTGATACTTTCACGTTTTTATCTGCTAATATGAAACAGGAAAATATACAAATAAGAGGTAATACAGCTTGACCCCACACATTATACTGAGATGTCTCCGTGGCCACAGTACTTTAGGTCAAAAGTGTTTGGGATGATTTATATTCTTTTAACACCTATCACTATAGACAGCACTGTTCAGAATCAAAACATACAATAAAAATAACCCTAAAGATGAAACATATACATTTGAACTGAAACTTTTCAAGAGATGGAGATAAATAAATGGAAGATCTTGATAAGATTAAGATCTATCTAAAGAAATATTATTTGTAACTGACATGACCAATTAGGACGTTACTTTCCCAGTATGTAACTTAAAAAGAAGAGGCGGCGTTGTAAATGCATTGGTTTGAAAAGATATTTTGACAAGGCCGATGAAATAAAATACTGTTCATTGCCAGGCTCTGTGAACACGTTACTAGATGAGATTGGACAAGATGGCCGATACACGATTATACGTGTAGCCCTAACAGCAAACATTATAGACCCATTGTAATGGAATCGCCCTGTCCAAGTTAACAACAGCTCAGGAAGATGAGAAAACTTCCGCCAGGAAGAGCAGCGATTGCCAGTGTTTGGGGTGGGAGGTAGTGGGGGTGGGGTGAGGAGTGGGCTGTAGACCTGTCGTAGTAAACTCAGGCCAGCCCCTCTTTTACTCGTGCACACACCTCACCCCCCTACCCTAGCTACTTTTTCCCGCACCACTTCCAACTCCTACACCATCACCATGTCCATGGATGTCTGTATCATGTTATAAGCATCTGCTTCCATTTCATTGCCTTTCATGTTGGTTAATGAACGGCGCCACCAGACACACAGGGAATGTCTTTCAGCCAAGGAATCAAGGAAGATAACCCTTAGTTAGAAATCAAGGGAGATTATCAAATCTAAACCTAATTCCCTCTACTTTTTTTTTTTTGAAAAAAAAAAAATAAAAAAAAGGGAAAGCATTAAAGTCTTGAATCAATTTGTATCTAAAATTCTCAAGGGAGACAGGGAGAAAAAAGAGAAGATGGTTCTTTCCCTTTGGGTGCGTTTATTTGTAGGTGGTTAGAGTTAGTAACATTGGCCTCATTGAACATATCAAATACTTGCACATTTTTATACGTTTAATGATGAGAGACACTTATACAGACACAGAGGTAGGGGAAAAAAAGGGAGTGGAGGGAGGGAGAGTTCCTTTGTGGAATACAGATTAGCCATGCATTAATTATCATCTTCATCTCCTCTTGCCATTTTTCAATTCAGTGCATGCTCGTTGCAGGCAAAGCCATTAGCAGTGTGTTCAGTGTCAGGTATACATTCATTGTTTACATAGACTAGCATAAAGCGAAATGGAAACAAAAAATACATTATTGCGAAAATATATATAGGAGAATCAATCTTTCAGCACCACGTTACTTCCGAAAAGAAACATAACAAAATAAAACACTAAAATATTATTTAGACTTCCTCAATAAAGCAATGCAAATTAAAACAATCAAATAAATCTGTATTTAAGCTGCCTGCTTTCTGGATCATTTAAAGACACACACTAAACAAAGACACACAAATCAAACGTATATATTTTTTAAACTGCTCTCTAGGTATTGAAAAATATAATTATAATAAGCTAATTAAGATCTATGAATCAATCGGGTGTCCACATTCTTAGACACTGGAGTTATAGCTATATCATTTTAAAAAAAAACGCTATATTTCCACTTCAGGAAAAAATCAGTTTGTGGTACATATGTAAACTTAATGTGCATAATAAAAATAGTGATACCCAGTCCCTTAAAAACTGTAATAAGCTAAATATATAGTCAATGATTGAAAGCGCTAATAAAACCAATCTATGTATCTGTCCAATTTTCGTTGTTGAAATAGTGCACCTTAAAGTTTGCAAACATATTTTGGATTTAATCATTGGGTTTTTTTTTGTCAATGTATTTTTAAAAGTATTCTCCGGAAAGTTTAGACTGAATCTGTCTATGTCTGTGAATGAATTATATATATACGTGTTTCAATGATCAGTAAATCTATATTATTCAACTGGCCACCCCACCATAACTTTCGCGGTAAGCCTCTTCTTTCTTTTCTTTACGTGTTCAAGAAATGAAATTTCTAAGGACAAGTCTCGAGTTTTCCTAGTGACTTGTTTCATTCCATTGTGTTCAACTGGGATGGGGGAAGAGGGTGCAGGTTTTTGTTATCATGGGCTGGTTTGTATCTTGTGCCTAGGTGTCCTGTTTGAAAGTGTGTCTGAAATATCGGGGAACTTTGCACTGTATGAGTAATAATGTACATTCATTACAAGGAATGTTAGAGTTGAGTGGGGTAAACTTGAGTAAATGAACGTGGCATGAGAATAATGTGAACTAGTTTCATTCTGAGTGGCGTAACATTTTTTTTATCAAGGTGAAGGAAATAAAACAAGAAAGAAAAAAAAAAAACTATGATAAACTTGTATTTACTTTAGTCAAAGCCAAATGACCGAAACTAGTCACAGTAAAAATGTTACACGGCTTGATAATACAACGGTATAAGAAAAAGAAAAAAAACAACAACAAAAGTTGTACAAATCAGCTGTAAAATAAAAGAAATTTAAAAGTAGGCAATCAAATGAACATGTGTATAACATACAGATTTCTTCACTTTTTATTGTGATTGTCAAAGTGAGTCTCGCGACGAATTGTGTGTGGACCGCAGCATGATTTAAAATTAGAATCACTTGAGCCAGATGTCCAGCATTACAAACTACATTTTACTAAATACATATAACAGAAACATAAACCAAACTAAAAGTTTGTTCATCTGATAGTCAAAGTGGAGAATTCTGTAATTAAATTAATGACGATTTAATTCTCGTGTGTTTCTATCGTAGTAGTTTTTTTTTTCAACCAGTGCTTCACGAAAACACAATTTTTCAAAGTGGGTTTGCGAATCATGATAACCATTAATATATTGAAAAGGGAGTACATTACCCCATGTAGGGATGAACAAAATCTAAGATGGTAATGGGTACTGAATAGACATACATGAAACTGTATAGTGAGCCATGGGTGAACAGCGACGCCAAACTATGATGGTGTAATAGGTGTCTTAAACAAACTGATTTAAACATTATAGTTCCTGAGTACTAGCAGTTCCTTCTGTGATCTCATTTCGAATCGCTCTTGTCCTTTATAAGACCGAGTCTACCTCAAGTGCCTGAACAAACATTATGATATTGTCTCCGTTTCTCTCCATTAAAAGACAATGGAAACAGAGCATAATGAGCATGACACACGCAGAGAAACAAAAGAAACAACTGATTGTTGAACGTGTCTATGTAGAAGTAATTGATAAAAACAAACGTAATCCCGTACAAACGTCTAAACTATTCATGATATGAAGTCTATTATTTCGTGATTTTTTAAAATGTAAATATACACACTCATAACTATTACAGACCTAAAAGAAATGGTACACGGGAATCAAACGTGTCAATTTATTGGTCCGTAGAAATAAATTCATTTATTCAATGGTCCGCTTGATTGAAACTAAGGAATTAAGTGATCCACAGGTATGAAGCTAACGAATTTAGTGGTCCATGAGGTCGAAAGTTTGCCGACCGCTGGTCTAGACATATTCATTACCAACAACAACACACATTAATATATCAATAGAGGCGTCTTGGTACGATATACTGTTGCCGTTGTATGCCACGCATTTGGCACTTGCCCTATGCATCATAATGATATTGCCTCTATATACCAGAAGCGGCTTTAGTATAGGGCAAGTGTCGCATGTCGGGACAAGGGTGAATATGCGATCTCATCCTACTCTGCGCTTGAGAAAACCAGTTAATTGACAATATGACCTGCTACCACGGGAATCCCCCCCCCCCGTCAGGGGTGGCTCCTATAGTGGTAGCCCTAGTTGCCGCCCCCTAAAAACGTCACCGATTAGATAAATTATTTTTTGAATCAAGAAGTAGACAAATTGTATAGTTTAACTTAGACCACGTATTGCATTTTAAACAGAATTCAATCGATCCCTCGAGACTGAAAGTGATAGTGTGGTGTATGTTCACCGATTTCAATGTCATTAGACAAAGTTTAATTTTCTGCCAACATTCCACCATTTCCGCCTCTGGCGTGCACACAGACTGTGTTATGCTTACAGGTGTAGAGTGTAACACGCAAGATCAAAAGAACCTAGAAAAGAAATGTTATCTCCATAAGACAAGATGCTGGATTAAGTCAGCTCATGTGGCTTTGTGGGAAGAAAAAATAAGAGGGTGTGCGTGAGTGGGAAAAAATACAACACCACTTTATAGTTTTAGGTTTGTGAGTGTTCTCACATTAAAAAATATGGGACAGTGGTTACATATACATGAGGTAACATTTTATGATAATCATCTGATTCAAATAAAAAAAAAAGACTGAAAACTAGAATTGAGTTTATTTTCTGCATATATCCCAAGGAACACAAGTTTAAGAAAGTATGTGTTAGTTTTGGTGGTGAACAGTGTGTATGCCATGCAGGTGTTGGGATTATAGAAGATAACATCGGCTTAGGTCCACAGAACGTTGAAATGCGTCTCCACTCACAACCCCAGCCACACTTCACACCACAAGAATTTTTTTTTTTAGTATGTGTTTCCTTTTAAGAAGATTATATTTGGAGAAATCAGACTCAACAGCTTCCCGTTCTGTGAGATTAGGTGTATGTCAGAGAGGAGGAGATAGGCAATGAGAAAAAACTATAAATATAGGTTGGGTAAATGTTCTGTTAATGGGGTGGTGGAGGCAGGAAGCTGGACTCAGATCCACTGTTTCCGGGTTTGAGACTGCCAATAGCAATTTAAACCCAACAGATGAGATTTACAGGAGATGTCCACAACAGGACCTCCTAGCTAATGGTAAGTCCCGACCATTGGTGTGAACACAGACTGGCGTTGCTAAGCAAACGGTACATCAATGAGATTGAGCTGGTGAGATAACTTGGTGAATCAAATATGTAGTTCTCAATGTAAACTCATTAGTTTCTAAGGCAATTAAAGAGTCAAGTCTGTGGCCAAAAAGAGAAACTCTTATAACCGATCAACTATTTGAATTATAAACCATAATTACTAAACGCTGGAGAATAATACTGCTTCGGTTTAACTTTTAAAAAACAAAGTAACTAAATTTCTTCTGTTTATTTATTGATAAACTATTTAAATAACACAACCATTGTTTAGAACTTATCTTTGTTTATCTAAGATTAAAAAAAAACAAGCAATCTCAGCCTGTTCCATTCTGGACACAGGACGTGTTAGAGCATTTTCGTATTATGTATCAGTACGTATGCTATCTTTCAGTAAATATTTGTAAATTTTGGAAATGTTTATAAATTCAATTGTGTAATGCATATATCTGAAAAAAAGATATTAAAAAGACGTTTCTTTATATTTGAAAACAAAATTATTTTCTCTTAAATCTAACTACAAGTGGTTTGTGGTCACTGAAATAGGACTCATAATTGAAACATTCTAAATTGTAGTCATTTAATCGTCCGAAAACTCCGTCAATTGTTGTTTGATAATTATATATTATGGGTTTTATAAAAAGTACGGGAAGTAAGTCATGTTGAATAACTGTTACAAAAATAAATAATGATTACGCCCTTTTGATTAAATTTTATTATTTATATTTAAAATATAAGCAAAACGGTACATAAAAAACTCTTATATTTTGGCCCTGAGAGGTCAAATCGCGAAATGGACTTTTGATGTACCCTTGGCAGGCCAAGACCCACAAAATGATATATACATCATGGGTCTAGGACTTATGGTTGCTTAGATATAGGGCGCTCCATTGTTAATATAGCTTATATAGTAAAAAACGGTACTTTATAAGCCCCCTTTTACGGCCCTCAGAAATCAGATCGCGAAATGGACTTTTGCTGCACACATGGCAGGCCAAGACCTACACAATAATATATACATCATGGGTCTAGGACTTATGGTTGTTGAGATCTAGGGTGATGACGGACAGACAGACAGACAAAACGGGGACAATAGAGCATTTTTTTTCGAAAATGCTCTAAAAAGTAAACAAGCAAAGAGGAGCAAATTAAAACAACCACACAGCAGCCACACTACTTCTAACAACTTCATCCTCATATACAATAAAATCATACACAAACAAAGTGATTTTTTTTAAAAAGGGGGGTTTGAATTTAAAGGCCCGTTCTAGTTCTTTGTGATGTGTGCCACATTGTGCCCTCGTGCAGAAACATGGAGGAGACGGTTGTACTTGGTCACGTGCTTTGTCGACCTTGGCTGGGGGAAATGCAAGACACGCGATGTGAAGGAAATTGTGTTTGCTATCCAGGAAGTGCAACTTTCTGCTCACGGCAGAGTGGAAATAGAGGTGGGAAAGTGAAGGAGCGTACGCTAAAAAAAAGGGTGAAAGAGTGGCGGCTCTTCTACGACGAAGTTGGGGAGTGGGCGCTGAAACATTGGGCCTGTCATCAGAATATTGTAAAATAAACAAACAAACAAACACACTGGATATCTTATCCTGCTTGGACCAATGATAACGCTTAATGGATAGGTAGGTATGACTCGAAGTATCTTGGATGTGTGTAAAACCTGCAGGCTTCTTTACATTCAGGTTGCTGTCGTCAGGAATGTGCATGCGGTCGAATATCTAAGGTTGTTCCACATTGGAGTATACGTCAATGCAACTGAATGAGCAAAAACATTTATTTATCTTTATTTTAGTTTTATTTAGCACTTAGTTAAGATCGCATTAACGAATATGAAATAACACATCGGGGCTACATGAATGGGATGGGGGAAGTCTTTCAGTAATTCTCTGAGCCGAGAATGAATTCATCGCTATTAGAAAAAAAAAAACCCAACCAGTTTTTTGTCGTCCGCTTGTTATATAAACGTTTTATAAAATAAAATATTAAAGTATGTTTTTAAGTGATTCATATACCTATAGTAAAATAAAATACAAAAATTGACTTGTTATATTTAGTAAAAAAATTATAACGGAGGAAGAAATAGTTCGCCTACGTCAAAAGTGAGAAATTAAAATGGATTTCATCTTCACGAAAATGAGTGAAATTATACTATAGCGGTAGATCAACTGTTGTACCGTACATGTATTATGTATGATCCACGGTCATACATTGCTGTCTGATTCGAAATATTCACTTAGATGACAGTCTCTCGGACAAAGAAACTTCGAGTTCAAATAGAACATGGACAAAGAACCTACTACTTCAAATAGAACATGGACAAAGAACCTACTACTTCAAATAGAACATGGACAAAGAACCTACTACTTCAAATAGAACATGGACAAAGAACCTTCTACTTCAAATAGAACATGGACAAAGAACCTACTACTTCAAATAGAACATGGACAAAGAACCTACTACTTCAAATAAAACTGTTTTTTTTTTTACAAAACTGCTATAAAATTATCTCTTTATCTCTTAAAACAGACAGACATAAAAAAAAAGCCAGGCAATATATATCTCACATCTTTCTAATAATATCTTTGCTCTTCAGGGGAAAAAGGAGGTGTGTGTGTGTTTGTGGGAGAGAGAGCCATGATTTACGCCATGTTAGTATTCGGGTGCACTAGAGCAGCAAGTGCAAAGAGAACAATAGGTAGAGAATATAGTGTGGGCTTTTGGTATTCAAACAATTTTGAGAGCCCTGACATATATAACTAAGTAGGAGGTAAGGTATGATAGGACTTCAGCAAAAACATCTCAAAAGACCTTTTAAAAAAAGTCGACAGCCGTTAGTAAGTCAAGATGGGCGACCACGCACGAGAAAATGCTCACATTGTGTAAAGGGCAAGGTGTTGGAGATGATAACACGATTGGATCTCGTCATGTCAGGAAAGTGATGCTCTCAGAGATCATTGGCGTTGTCACGTGACGAAGAAGCTTATGAAGTTGATTGGTTGTCAGAGCAGGAAATGTAAGCCTGTATGTCACGGCATTATTTTGTCATTGGTCAAAAATGTTCGAATAGAATGTGAACAATTATAAAAAACTGAATTTATAAACGATGTCAATAAAAAAGAAAGACAATATTTTCGGCCAGCGGCGTAGCGAGCTTAACTTGCGCCCGGGGCAAAATACCTTTTTAGCACCCCCTTCAAAAAAAACATATAATATTATATGTAAAATATACCATTTGGCGACACTTTGCGACTAGCGCCCGGGGCATGATGACCCCCTTTGCCCCCATCACTACGCCGCTCTTTTCGGCAGTCATATAGATTGGATAACGGCTGAAATGAGACTTATGTATTATAAAAAACATATATTACAAGCAGTAACGTAAGAAGGTCGCACAGTGGGAGGGGCGCAGAAAGAGAACTGTTTGCAATTTAAAAGTCCGGAAATGAGCCAAAGTTTTTTTTTTAAATTAAACTCGCACAGGGTGCCACAATAGCTAGCTACGGTCCTAATTATAATTCCTTTCCATACTTTATTACTAAAAATGTTTCTCCTAATGCGGGTTTAGTAACGATCATGTGTAAAAGTAGCCTACATTAACACTTCATGAATACTTTATTCCATGTCAGTGAGCAGATTTCAGAGATAAGGAAGTAGGGAAGAGAATATCTGGGGAAACAACGACTTTGATCCGTTCTTCAGTAAGACATAAGTAAGTATGAGATGACATATGCTGATCCAGAAGCCGCTAAAATGACAGATGTGTAGTGAGCTAGCCGAGAGTGCCATGGTCGTGTAGGCACTATGGAGGCCCAGTGCTGATGACCATGACTAAGTAAAGAAACGTGATGACAAGACAGGCCACTCCCTCCGCTGGCTAGTCTCCCTTGTTTACTTCACCGTGTTATATGAAATTATCACATGGGCTGACGAATGTTGATATGTTATGACGATACCATTTGAAGATTAAGGTATGGAAGATTTGTATAAAGTTGTTTGAATGAGTGGAGAGAATGTGAGTTAGGATATAGTAGTCGGATATAGAACTAGGGGTGGGAAGGTGAACATTGCGTGTGAGAGACTGGTTTTTTTTTTTTAGCATTAAAGAAAGTAATCATGAAATAGAAGTAGCAATAATATTAACAATTACAACATAAGTATCTTCAATATAGTGCGGGATAATATCACATAATCTTAATGATGCCGCGAAATAAAACGAGTGTAAAGAACAGTGTAAAGAGTGGTAATACATGAAGATGATTTTAAATAATAGAATACATTCCACGAAGCAAGAGCTTTACTTTTTTTAACATTAGGGTACCTTTACTAGAAAAAATTATTTTACTAGATACATTACTCAAGACACATTTCTATACTAAAAACATTAATTTACTAGATACATTACTTTACTAGATACATTACGTTGCTAGTTACATTACTTTACTAGATACATTACTCAAGACCAGGCTTGCGGAGCCGGAGCCGAGGAGCCGTACTTTTTGTTGGAGCCGGAGGCGGAAAAATGAGGCTCCACGGCTCCCAAATGGTTTTTTTTTTTACAGCAGAATTTTTTTTTTAGCTTTAAAATTCCAAATTTGTTTGATTGTTTGCCTCCTACAAGTTGAAATGTTGTCATGTTTTACGAACGCCACAACAGTAACAGCATTTAAATGATAGCGTGCACGCAAAATTTGCATAACTTTCTTTCAGCGGCATGTTTGCGTGGCGCAATTACACATTTTTTTTTCTCGTGTGATAGTATCTTAATAGGGAGCCAGAGCCGAGCCGGAGCCGTCAAATTTGTGGGAGCCGGAGCAGGAAAAAAATATGGCGGCTCCGCAAGCCTGCTCAAGACACATTTCTTTATTAGATACATTACTTACTGGCTTAACACTGGGAAATCTCTGCATTCTTAAATATTTTAATGATGTACCACATCTTTAAAAAGAGATAATTTGTTTAACAGAAATGTATATTTAGTTGCTAGGGTTTGAACCTGCATTAAGTCTTTATTTCTTAACCGTAACCGCCAGCAAGTCATCTTTTTATAGCTTGAACAGATACAGGGTATTAGTCCCCGTAGTGACTTCATGACAAATGCAGCCCCAAACGTGGTTGATTGATGATGCATTGAAAAAGAAAAAAAAAACCACCCTTTCCAAGTAATACATTCTCAGCGACTCAGTTTTCTTTAGAGAACCAAGAGACAAAAAAAAACAACAAACTCGATACATGTCGACATGACACAACGACAATGGTATAAATCTGACGACTTATGACAGGTTGTTTTTCCTCCACCAGGCTGTGTTATTCACACAACAGTACACAGTTCCATTTCAATGACCCCCCCGTGTACATCCATAGAAAGAAGGAGGAAAAAAAATGTATGTACTACATGTCAGGTAGATAACAACAAACACAGGAGCAGGCCAGAGGTCACGTCAGATCCGAATCTAAAGGCCAAAAAGAAGGTCGAGTCAACAAAAGAAGGAGTAGTGTACAACCCTTCACATTCACGGACCTTCAATTTCATTCATATCACATAATCTAGGAAGTGGAACAAAACGGTCTCCATGTAGTGACACCATTGTTGCCTACTTCACAACACACTGCACCGAGTAATGTTATATCTACAAATGTTCCCTGAATTCACGTTTATGCTAAGTACAGTATCATTATTTATTATATGGAATATTATACCTTATTTCTAAGGAAATGTTTCTCAAACAAAAAAGTTTTGTAACTTTCTTTCATAATTTTTTTTGGGTAGGTTTCGTGTAATAAAATGAAGAAGGATTTTTAGAATGAAAATGTTTCAAAGCAAAAAAAGAAAAATTCTAAGTGGGACTGCTGGAAAGGAATAAAAGGCGGGAAAATGATTCTTGTTATTTATGATACTTTTAATACATTCTGGACTGGTTTCTTTACGTTATTTGTCTGATAAACATGAAATGAAATTTAGTTTTAGGACGAGTCAGCTAAAAATTCATTTCTCCCAAACTATCAGTTTATCTTAATGCATAGTTCAAACATTCATATCTTCTCAATTCATGTTCAATGTAATATTATTTTTCAATCTAACAAATTAGCCAATTTGACATGGAAGTTTTTTTTTGTTTAGCCTTTTGGCAGAGTGATGGACCTGGTTATTTACAGACTAGAAATATTTGACAACTATTGTATTGACAGAACTTGTCGACTGGCTGATAGTTTCTAATGTAAATAAATCAGAAATCTAATTATCCCAATTAATTTTGGCGGAGGGTGGTCCGAATACAAGGGAAATCCGTATAATTGGCTTCTTTAAAAAAGGTGTAAAATTCCATGAATCAGGCCGCAACTTAATTTGACACTGTTTACCTTTAGAAAGGTGTGCTATTTTAAAAATTTCACCAAATATCTTTCCAGAAAGAGTAATGTTGTTGTTTTTTTTACAAAGAAAATATGAAGGTAAATATAACCCTATTTCTCTTCACAGCGGTACACGGCAAGGAAGGTTTTACTTCTGACTTTTAATATTTCTAACAAGGCTGATTGAGTTTTTAATGGAATAATTGGCCATTAGACTTTGCCTTATTTGGATCCTTAAAGTTTAAATGTAGTTGGGATACAGCAATAATTTTATCAGTGGCGGGATCCTGGATGACTTCTATCTCATTAAGTACTAGAGTAGAAAAATGGGATTCATGAAATTCATTCACTATCACTGACTGAAGAACACATAACCTACACTGTGGATACACCCATAGATGGATACATCGGTCTAATTAGAGTTTTGATGTAGTAAGGATACATCAATCATTTTATCACTATTGAGACACGGAGAGACAAGATATGTTTTTTGTTTATTCGTTCCATTGGGGTATGAAAAAAAAAACAAGTGGAATATATTTTGTTTACAATAATAAATTCCTTTTCATTTCTAAATAATATTTTTTTTCTGTAGCAGAAGTTATTTGATAAGAGACAAACAGCCTGGAGTACTATTCCTTATAATAATGATAGAATGAATTATATTTCCTCTACCCATTGATATACAGAGAATTAAACTTCTAACTTTAAATATGTTCTAATAGCAACTAATAATTTGTAATATTAAAAATAATAATAATAAAAAAAAGCATAAAAAAACACTATTAAAATGTACTAAAAAGTAAAAAAAAAAATTCGTTTGGCTTAGATCAAACAAATATTATAACAAATTCAATAAGGGTTCATTTCTTTATTTATTTCTGGCGCCCACGCTTTTATTTAGTTAAAAAAAATTATAAACGAAAAATATTTTAACTTTTTAGTACTTTTCAATGAAAGTCTATTTTAAAATGGTTTTTTTAATATATATATATATATTTTACTTTTTTAGTCTCCAAAGTATTCACCTTGCTTTCGTTTGTAAATATAAACTAATAAATGGTGTACATTGTGTGATAACAAAAGACTAAAAATATAATATTGTTTTATTTTTTATTATTTTTATAATTTTAAAAGAATTTCGCTTGCACTTGTTGGTAACAATTCAAACTCATGACATTTATGAACCTGTACTAAACGCCACAATCTTTTTCTGCATTTTCCTTTATAAACAAGTAATTAGTTTCAGGCTTTTAAAAAACTTTGTAAAAATACTGTAATGTCATCGATAGCATGCAAGTGTTCAAAAGAAGAAGAGAAGTTAGTGATAAATGATTTCAAATTTCCCACAACATTTGGCTGTCTGTTTACCGCTAGACTAAGCCAGAGTAATAAAAGACTATACAAATACGAAAGGAATTTCAAACTGAAATGGAGATTAAGATATATTTATTTTATCTTGCTTGTAAGATATTTCTCTTGGTAATCACAAACACACACATTTTATTTTTTTTAATGAATTGATTGAATTAAACGAAGCTGGCTAATTAGAATATGACTTTAGATGGCTAGTTGGATATCTAGAACTAAAGGGACTGACCGTGTATGAATGACTGTAAGTGGTGTGGTAACTGAGGAATTATTGAGTAATGATGGCATTCATCAAGTTAGATACGAAAAGATAATCATACAAATATATTTCATTATTTTAGATGTTACAATGTGTTTCACGAGGCTTAACTCTCAAAGTCTTTCAATCCGTGGAACTTCAGCTTTTGTGTGTCTATTATGAATTCTATTTAAGGTGAGGTCGGAATTCTGTTTTGGGAAAAAAAAAAAATTAAGAGCATAAAATTTAAATAAATAAAAAAAAAAAGAACTGTTAGCCATTCTGGGATCCGTTTGGCATGTCTGTGCGACAACTTAAGATGTCTCTTATTATGTTTTATTTCCTTTACCTTCGGCATCTCCCCCACCTTATCGTAATACCCCCCTCATCTAAAACAGGAACATGGAATTGAATGTTTTCTTTTTAAAAAAAAATAAAAGTGGATGAGCCAATATTTTTCTTGGCCACGACTGGCAGCAATGAAGAGCGCTCCACCGAACAATGGCACGTTTGTCACTTCCGTAGAGCAATGTCTGTTTTAATTTGATATAGGAATAAATACACACACACAAAACACTATCATTGCTTTTTGCGGTATAAAGGAAAACTGGTTAATAAACTATTCAGATGTATTCTGTTTAATTAATACAGTGAAAGATCGATCAGTGTAGATTAGTTGTTTGTGGGTGGCTCAATGTTCTCCACAACAACCAACATATTTTTCATTGCTCCACATCGAGACCTCAATACATTTACATGTATCTATTATAATCATTTCCAACTATGAAAACACGTATGGTAAGTCGGCGTTAGTGTCACTAGTAAAGAACTGATTGATGAAATAGTAAGAAACTAATTAGGTTTTAGTATACCTTCAACCCAAATGCATACTTTCCATTGAACGTTCGAGTTATAAACTTCAAATTTTTAGCCAAAGCATTTTTTAGAACATGGCTTTATTCACTTTTTAAAGTCAATTGCAAAGCACAAAGCAAGAGATGTTTCACTCAGCTATACATAAATATATCAGACAAATATTTTTCACTTCATATTAACATATTTTTATTTTATGAAATCACGCTGTCAGGTGTTCGAGTTATAAATAATCATGGATAGAAATGGCAACAAGAATGTTGATTAAAAACAAACACTTTAGGACTTGGACTTTGCTGGGTTCGATCAATTGGTTGGAAGTTGTTCAAACGTCAGCCACGACTGTCACACGACAGTTATAAAACATTACACTGTATTGTGTATACACAGCAAGTGGTGACATGATTTGTAAATGAATTACATTCAGGTATCACATGACATCCACCCATCTCTTTATCTAATCTATCTATCTATCTATCTATCTATCTATCTATCTATCTATCTATCTATCTATCTATCTATCTATCTATCTGTCTGTCTGTCTGTCTGTCTGTCTGTCTGTCTGTCTGTCTGTCTGTCTGTCTATCTGTCTGTCTGTCTGTCTGTCTGTCTGTCTGTCTGTCTGTCTGTCTGTCTGTCTGTCTGTCTATCTATCTATCTATCTATCTATCTATCTATCTATCTATCTATCTATCTATCTATCTATCTATCTATCTACCTGTCGGCCTGCCTTCATGTCTATCTATCTATCTGATTGTCTATCAATCGATGATGACAATTACCTATCATTTGATATATAGTATTTCTCTCGTTTTCTCTCACTCATTTACACAAATAGATACAAGTTGTGTATCAATAAAAAAAAAGTCATTTATTGAAAACCTTCTATCGATACTCAATCACTGATGCAGTCTTAACAAGTTATATTTTTTAGTTCATTACTGAAAAATGTTGGGGAAATATGCCCAGGTTTTCATCGTTAACTATATCTGTCAATTCACAGGCCGGTTTTAGCAGGAAAATGTTACACGATAATAAAAAAAAAAATAAAGTCAACATATTTTTTTCCCCAAGATTCCCCCCCCCCCCCAAACAAAATTTCACTTTACTTATTTAAAGTGAAGAATTTCAGTTTCATAGGGAAAAAAATATAAGTAAGAGAAAATAATAATAGTTAAAAAAAATAAAGTTCCAGCAAGGCCATGAGTGTAGGGAAGGTGAGAGGATAGAGTTGGAGAAATACATGGAGTTATTTATTTCTATGTGTAGACTCCCTGGGGAGAAGTGGATCTCATTAATATACCGACATGGTTTGGGAGAGGCTTTAGGAATGGGCGCACACAATCAAAGTAATAAAAATGGAAGTGAGGATTAATAAAAAAATATAATATCGACTTCGTTCAAATTAAAAAGTTATGAAAATGTACATGTTGGAGACGTCAGCAATAAAAACCACAGAGCAGGAAATCATTACTGTGGCCATAACTTGGTTGGATGTTTGACATATAGGTCAAACATTCTAAGTCAAAGAGTAGAAATAAATAAATAAAAGAGTTAAGCAGTATCTTGTATATTAAACACCGACTGCCATCATGAAAGAGAATGATTCATTCTGATGAATTTATGTAACTTGCAACATGCACTGCAACATTCTAAGTGAGGAACTACTTTAGTGGTTCTCATACTATTGCCATTCACGACCCACTAAGAAACCTGTTTTTTTTTGCGACCCACATGTAAAGAAAGAAAAAAAGGATAGAAGAAAAATGAAAAAATAACAGTAGATATTCTCTATTAAGTTACCGTTAAACTTGCATTCGACACACATTAAATCAGTTCGCGACCTAACAGTATGGCATCACTTTAAAAGCCAATGGATAACTTCAGGCGGAAACACTAAAATAACAAAGCAACATACTCATTTAGAACAGTCTTACAAAACATCAAACAAATACAGCTATTCCCAGACTGTCACAAACCACAGCAACCACTTTGGGAGTCCTGGTACCCTTTTCCTGCAATCAGTCAGTCCCTTACCCAATTTTACTTGGTCCAGATAGTGATTACAGTTAATATACTTAATGCCCATGTGCACTTGGTACTACGCTCCCTCTCTCTCTACACACACACACGCACTACCACGGGGGACGTCGCTAGAAAAGAATGCCGCGTGGGCGTGGGTGTATCACTTATCGCCTTAATCATGAAGTCACGTGGAACCAACTTGAGTGGATGAGAGATGGGAGAGGTAACGGGTCTGAGCCGGTTACAATCTGCAGCACGCCGACGACCATACCACTTCAAAGTAATGTTGATGGCAGAGCAGTTCACACCAACACTTCGGGATAAGGTGTTATGGCTATCAGTCTCACGGGGGCGTAAAGCTGGTCATTAATAAATCAGTTTTACAGCGGGGCGAGACAAGAAGAAGAAAAAAAAAAGATGAAGAACGTTTAGACGCTCCGCCTCAACATGCCCACTAATCCCTGTAGCGCGAGTGAAATTATGAGCCCAAGAAGCAGGTTGTCGGTGAGATACACAAGGAGGACATCAGGCACCTTAGCCGCCTTGCAGCCAATAAAGCTATCACCTTCGTCGAGTCTCCCATCATTTCTGTAACCGCGTCTAGCATCAGCCAATAGGAAGAACGCTGCATACGTTATTTGTCTACGATAATGTACCATGTTGAGATATATCATTGCGTCTATTCAAGGACCGCAATAAAGCTGATGATTATAGTATTCTAAGACGGACGACTTCATACAAGTTCCACTTTTCCTCATATTGTATATAATACATAGATCACAGCGACTCAATTAATTTATTAAGTTAGATATTGTTAAAATATATTTAGAGATGTCATAAGCAATTGGGATAATGTAACGATAGCTATAAACATGTATCTCTACAAAAGTTGGTAAATTTCGGTTAGTTTAGTTGAAAAGTTCATACGGCCAGGGTCACATTTATATATTTAGCTCAATTAAACGTTCAAGGATAAATCTTAGTACAGTTAGGTCAACAGTCAGATTCCTTAGTTTATAGTGATCCAAGTCGAAAAGAAGTTTAGTAAGTTAGATCCATTAGACATTAGCCTTTGTCTCGGGTATCAAAGGGGTGCACTACTGTCTCTGTAGCCAATCAGAAGAATTTGGGTCCTAGCATCATGGGACGGCTTAATCCACTAATATAATGAGATTAAGTTAGTTTTCAGACAGACCAGAGACCGATGACAGACCGCAGGCTGTATAGCGAATTAGGACAGAAAGTGAAGAGGCGGTTAGAAATAGGAGCTAGTTAATATGATTTGAAGCATAGGCAAAGAAGTGTATTATTGTAAGTTGTGTTTAAATTATACATTACTTTATTAGTCTACACATCTGTCGGGACAGTGTAGAACCAGTTAGGTTTGATTTATTGTGGTAATGATTTATCTTTTTGTGTGAAGTCAAAAATAAAGAATTTGAATCGTGATTGACTGGGCTACATTAATTGATTGATTGAATGTGAAAGTAAGTGAAACGCCTCCAGAGAACGCCTGAAATTAAACATAAACATAGGAACACTGCGTGACGAATCTCTACAAGAAATAAGTAAAAAAGTCAGTTTAAAAAAAAAAAACCTAAAGTTACAATATAAACGTTACAGATAACATAGGAGTCACCAAGTTTGATGAGACTGACGACAGCGGTACTTCGGTCAATGTCAGTCCTGAGCTAAACATGTACTGGATTAACGACGATTGGTTGTAAGCAAAGAAAAAATTCTTTGGTAACAACGCAGGCTTTTGTTAACGACCTAAAAAAAAACAGCTGCAAGCAATACATCGATTAGGATGATTATACTTGGAGAAATCACGCCTTGGATAACGACATTATTCTCAACGACGGCTAAACTGGAACGGATAACGTCGTTAACCATGGTACCGCTAAAAAACGGTCCACATTGACGAGGGTTGCTTTTAGTAGATAGTCCAAAAAAAAAAACAACAACAGCAACTTAATCTGTCCAGAAAACTTTCAGATTGGTTTCTACTTTAGACTATATAAAAAGAAAATTTGTATATTATCATCATACCGCTCAGATATCATCATTTTAATGAAGAATTCCTCAGAAGCAAGTGATAAATATACGGGGAAGTGTGAATGAACAGAACCATTTAGATGTGTCGTCAAATTGTGTATAAGAAAAACAAACACCCTGAAGAAATATCATAATACTGAGATTGGCGCTGAAAGATACGAGTAGCGACGCCGGATATGATATCAACGTTTCACTTCTACAGAAAGAGGCGAAATACTTTTGTAGACATCACGTGGGGACACTTTCTAATCCACGACTTTGATAACACCGAGATGAGAAGTAGACAAGTAAAACGGACGAGAAGAAGGATATTTTCACCTTCGAATACGAACAGTTTTTTCAATGACACCTTACTGATTTACTTTCATATTTCGTTACATTCTAATAGGGACCGTACACATATTATATAACGCCAAATTAGGCCGAATCCTCCCCCCACTATATATATATATATATATATATATATATATATATATAAATTAAATGACCTACAATTTCTGAAGGATTTAGAGAAATATAACTCCGTTAATTCAGTTATTGGAAAAGCAACAAAAAAAAAAGCTTTCAGTCGACATTTATGGTCTCTAAGTGAAATTACAGTGGGCCTCGCTTTTTTGATGAAAATAGTGATCCCACAGTGGTTACTGGACTAGCAAAAAGCAGTCAGTGAATATAACGTCCATACATAGTTAACACTTTACTTTGTTGCATTCTATTATTTTTTTTGTTTTGAGGTTGTTATTTCATGTTTAACACTAAACACTTAACATAAACCATTAAATTACTATTTAGTACCAAATCAATGTTTTCATTGTCTTTGTGCAACCCCTAAATATTTCACGATTGTATTCATTTTTTCAGAAAACCCTTTTTTTTCTGGCAGAACACAATGCAGGTCTTAAATTTAGAAAAATCGAAAAAAAAAATTTTCGGACCACCCTAATATATATATTATATATGTAAAACACCAAATTCATACACATCCCCATTTGCACAAACAGCTTTTAATTGTATGCACGTTTTTTAGTTCATTATAAAATATCCCTATATAACATATTTTAATAAAAACGGGGCCAACCCTCCATTAGCCAAGCGTCTTATAACGGCTCATATCTGCGCTCCAGTAAATGGCTTATGAGAAATTGAGATATTAGTTTATCATATACATTGCATTTGAACACCAGTGGGAAAGTCTTGCAATCTGATTGGAATAATTATTACATTATCGATACATTACTACAGCAGTAGTGTGCAGGGGACACATATAAAAATGTATTATTATTGTCCATAACGGAATAATTCAGCACATAGCGGCAATCAAAACACGCTTGATAACAATACGTTAAATGCCAACCCCACACCACCCAAGTATTTTCTTTACTCTGAACAAAAAAAAAAAGAAGAGCTCAGCATTAGAAAAATATTTTCCCAAGGCCACGCCCACCTTCCCACAAATCTAGGCTGTTCTCATTTTATGATGGCACTAAAAGTAATTCCAGTCAACAGTTTCAGAATTTAATGACTGTCTAAAGATACTTGGCTAACACGTGTACATAGTCATTTAATGGTGGCTTTCGCACCCCGTCTCAGGGTAACAAGAACATCCTGCAAAGCTAATAATGAACACATTACAGTTAGCTCAAAGACTTAAAGCGGAAAAAATAAGCAACTTTTAATAATTTTGTAAGATATTTTGATCTGATTTTTCTCTATGAAATCCACATAGTTTTGTGTGCGCATGTGTGTGTATGCAGTTGTGCAAAGAACTGTCACTGTCATTTTCCTGTCAATGACACAAATCCTCTGTGTTTAAAAGAGAATATTACGTATACTACATGCATTTTACTGGAAAATGCCCTATTTTTATTTTGAGGTTCGTTCCCTTGGTAAAAAGTAACTATTAGAACATTTTATAAAGCGATTAGTTTATTTGTCCTAATGAATGCGCAAATAATTTGGAATTAACTAAATTAGCTAACAATATTCAAATGCATATGAAAGTCCTCTTGACTAAGCAGTTAATATTGTATTGGTTCAGTAATATGAAGAAACATACCCAACGAGTATTTCAGGCTTGTGTGACTATTCTCACAGGGGCCAACGAACGTATCCATATGTACAAGTTATATAGTAGGGACAAATTTATGAAGTAATTTCCATAGCTGAACTAGAGGACAGAGGCAGAAATGATAGAATGCACCAAGAATTTAAGAGCTAACCAGGCCATTTGATCACACAACAACAAAAATCAAATGACTTAAGAACCAGTAGACCAGAAAAGTTCGAAATAAACAACATTATGAACATTGAAACAGAAAAAAATGAAATTGATTTTTTTTCCTCTATATGATATCCAAAAGAACGACCGACAGAAAGTGTAGGCCCCTATGTAATAAGTAAACAAGAAAAGGAAAGGAGGGGGGGAGGACGATAGAAACAAAAAAAAAAAGATGAAAAACAGATTTTCAAAAAGGACGTTGTTGTTTTTTAAATGTTTGTTTGATTTTATTTACAAGAATTCTAATAGCCAAATCTGTAGCCAATTTCTCTTTCTGCAGGTGGCTGAATTCGTCTGACAACATCAGAAAAAAAAATGTGACGTATAGAGTACATCCAGTGGGATCTAGCCGTTAGCTCTGACATCGTTAGAATGGAGTGAAGAGGAGTGGAGTTTTACACCGGAGAATGGCCAAATAAGATAACGTTTAGATTTCTTTAAAAAAAAAAATAAATCATTTCATTTTTGAAATTTTGAATTGTGTTTCTTATAATGTAATGAATCAATCTTATTGTTGAAAGCTTCACGAGTGTAAATTGATTATTAGACAAGAATATATTTTATTATGGACATATGTTAAGTCCCCATACCCGTATAGTAAATGTTTTCATAATATACCATTAGTAACTCAGACTGAATATACTTATCGTTAACGGTGGACACCCCTTACCCTCCCTATATCCAGACAGACTATGATACCCCCCCCCCCGGGGGGGCCAGTCTTAATACCGCTACGATGAAAGTCTAGAATGAACTAAACCAGTATTGTTGGCAGCTTCCGGCTGGTCCATCTTTCATGCAGTGCTGGAAGGAAGGAACATGCACGCCAAGGCGGAGAAAAGAAGGTGTGTGCGGGATGAGGTCAGCAAGAGGAGAGGTATTGTATTTGATGGGAATGGGGGGTGGCGGAGAGGGAACAAGCGCGGAGATAACACGCCGAACAAATTCATTAGCCTGTGCATTAAAAAAAATATATATATATTCTTTATAACCGTCTACCCCCCCTCCCTTCCTTGTGAACTTCTTCCCAGTCTTATCCTCTATGGCACGTGGTATGTTCGTAAAAGCAGCTACACTTTTTTTTTGTCTTCTTTTTCTACTCCTCTCTGAATACACAAAAAACGATGCTAGACGCCGCGAGAGGCTAATAGGCTCTTTGACAGGTTTCAGGTTTCACTTCATCTGAATCCGGTGCCGACAAGGAGACACTGGATCCGTGGAATTACTCAATCTTGTCAGTCTGACTGCCGATGATGATGACACGGAGGTGTTGACAGGGAGCCCCCAGCAGGAGGGCATGAGGGTGAGGAAGAAGAGGAGGAAACGCCCCCCCCCAACTGTGTAGTCAGAAAAAAGCTCCCATAGTTTACAATGTATCTATATTTGAAAAAAAATAGTGATGAAGTCCAATAGTCATGTTGAGGTTTACAGTGTATGGAGATGACAGGCTTGGTGAATTAGAAGTCCTGATGATTAAGACAATGAAATACATTGATACTTTCTAAAGAAATGTGTTTCATTGGCCCCTGTCTCTTTTGCTGTCTAATTGTCCTTCTATATGCAAGTCTTAGTGTAGCTGATTACATATAATGATTTATTGTTCGATGCTACCATGTTTATACGTACATTTATTAACATACAAAACAGTTGAAAGCGTTTACATTCTTCTTAATAATAAACAGTTTAATGAATAATATATTACCGAAGACCCATTCTCATGAGCTTTATTAACTTTTACCTTCACTTGCTTACGAAATATTTCTTTGTGTATACCTGTTTCATAATCCAGGTAAATTTATGCCTACACTGTTCATGTACCTACTATAAGACACATTTTTTTTTCAAGTTTTAATATCATAGAATATACTATTATTGGTATTTGTTGGTGAAATGTTAGATATACTGCAGACTTAGCTATCCGGCTCCGCGAATGTCCGGGTTAGTTAGTATATAAAATAAAATGATGGTTATTTTAAAAAGGATATTTTTATTACTGTTATCGAGGACAAGATATAATCATTTTTTTAGAGCTTTGGTCTATCCGTTTTTTTTCAGTATCCGGCATGCCACTTCGTGCCTCTTCGGAGTTATAAGGCCAGATATTTCCATTTATTTATTATTTCTAGTTCTCTAAAATTATCGACCAAATTACAATGTTATTAAGGTAGTTTTATTTAACTTTCTGATGTTAGTTTCAAAAAGAAATAAAGTAGAGCCAATGAAAAGACCAATCTATACAATGAACTGTAGTATTCTGAAAGTGAATGACGAGCCAGAGGTAAAAAAAAAACGTTTGAACTACTAACCTTTCTCCCAGCTTCGTTATTATGAAGGTTCATCATCATTCTCGCCAATTCCCGTGAATGCCTCGGGTGATTCCTCTCCGTTTCCCGAGCGTCGACGAAAGCTTTGGCAAATCTGTACCCGTACTCAATATTGTCACCGCATCCTCCCCATATCCAATCCCTGTTTAGATCCTTCGGCCTTCGGGCCCTGCTACATCCACAGCTGGCCAGGTCACCCTCCCGACAGCTTCGACTCACCGCGTGGACTACACCTGCTGATGAAATCGCGTGAGTGAAGGCCGCCTCTCGACTTGCTGCAATAAGACAAGTGGTGACATGTTAGCAATGAGTGCAGGAAAAAGTCAGGCGAGTCAAGAAGCAGGTTTATGGTGTACAATGTTTGGAAAGCTCTAACAAAAAAAATCTATCCAATTAAATTTAGAGTTATATAACAAAATGTGTTGATGATAACTGATAATATTACTTCTACTAGGTCAATGGCGGCCAAACTTTTTGGTGCCCCAAAATGTAACAAAAAAAAATCCTTTATTTATAGCAAAGTGCCAACACTTTAATTAACATTAAAGGAAGTGATATTTTAGTCGCGTGCCAACAGATGAGGCTCTGCGTGCCGACTGTGGCAAACGTGCCATAGGTTCGCCACCACTAAACTAGGTCAATCGCCTATAATGTTGACAAAAATAATAACAACCCATTACAATCTTTACATCAATAAAACGGAATGTCGAAAACGAAAATCTCTTTTTTTGTTCTTAATGAAAGAAAACCTGAGATCTACTTCACAGATAAGACGGTAGAGATCACTGTATAAATGACATAAGAAGTTACAATAATAACACAAAATGTGTGCTTAGTTATCTATTCTATATACATTATTTTTTTTTTTTAGTTTGATTGTTCAGGGATTATGTGTACAAAAATGTAAAATCAAAATATATAGACAAAGTAAACAATGCTTGTACTGCGTCTGAAACTAAAAACAACAACAACCCAAAGAGCCAAACAAAAAAAAAAATCAAATGCTAATTTCATTATCAGCTACTTGTTTCTATGAAAATAATATGGCATCTTAAGAAAAAGTAAATACTAAAAGAACTATGGACCGACACCGATTTTTTAGCATTTTGACATCAATACGACCATATAATATCTCCGCAAGGCTGAAGAATAACCCCTTTATCTTGAGCACTTAACGTTTGCACATTTTTCTAATGGCATGTATACATTCACACAATAGTTGAAGTTACATCGTCCATGAAGAAATTGTCTGTGCTTCCAACGAAATAAATGCAAACTAGAGGTTCAGACCGATAGTAAGCTGGTTGCATCATACCCCTTTTCCCCAGTGGCGTGAATAGCTTCTCTGCCGCCAGGGCTCTAAAAATGCCGCCACCCCCTTATCAAAACCACAACGCCTTTAGAGTCGAACAACTTAGATAACGAACTAACTCTCTATAAGTACGAACGTGCTTTGAAAATTTGAACGTGCTGTTTGTTATTTCCGTATTTTTCAGCCATTTATATCATTTCTCTGTGTAGTGAAAAATCCAAGGATTATTTTTACAAAATTGAAGATTTTATTTTGAGTATACAAACAAATTAGTTAATTTACCAATCAATAACAGGTTGTTCTTAAAATGTATATCCCGATAGCGGCAATTAATGCCACACCCCCAGGCCACATGCCTAAGGGGGCCCCCGCGCCCGAGGGGGTCAGCGCTAGGAGAGTTTTTAATTGAACAAAGTTTTTTTGCAGGCCTTTCCTATGAAAATCGCCATAGACTTACAAACGATGATGAACTAGGCACGACAAACAGCGTATTTTTATTGTCTGAGTCATTTGTTTTAATGTCCCTCGCCATGTGACCGATGCGTTTTCGCAATATTTCCCATGGAGATTCAAAGCTACAATTAATTGATTTTAGAATGATGTTCTGGAACTTGTTCAGTTTAGATAGAGAGGTTTCACTTTACTAAGTGATGCCTTTAATGTATACATATCTTTATGATAATAATGATTTTTTTTTTACTTTTTAGTGTATTAAAAAAAAGCATATAAAAAAAAGTTTGTATGTAAATTTTATTTTATTCTTAGTTTTGAAAGAATTATTTATATTGCATGTAGCACAATGTAACATAAGTTAATTAATTTAGCCAGTCTATATATGTCTAAAAATAAAGCCTCACTTTTTCGCGCATTTCTCCATTATAATTATTACTAAAAAAATAATTTGCTTCGTAGAATGCAAGATGTTGAGTCCTGGACTCAAAACTATCAAAATCGTGCATTATCATGTAGAATCTACATATGTGCCAAATTTGAGTTCTCACTAGATTAGAACAGGTCTAAAATAGAGTTGCAAGATTTGAATTGAGGACAAACCCAAAACCATAAACAGAAATTGAAACTGATTTAAAAGCTTATTAAAACGGTTTCCCACAGAAAAAAGTCTAAGCTAGTAGGAAGAGTATTGTCGGGAAGAATAGATGAATTTCGTGATTTCTAGCGAAAAAAGGTTACAACTGCATTTTATGATTTTGAACGGAAAAAAATGAAAAGAAAAAGCATTTGTAATCAAGTATAGATTTAAGTGCTTTGTTTGCCAAATGTAGTCATTGACAACTGTATGAAGTATGAATCTGAAAACAGAATAATTGAATGACTTGTTTCTTAAATTTTGAGAAGGTCACAGTTGATTCTTTCGGTGACTTGATATTACTATCAAAGTATGAGCAATAGGTAGTTCCTGTATGAAACTAATCTCATCAAATATTTCACGATGTTGAGTGTTGTTCAGATTAAAATACATGACAACCAGGATGCAGTGAAAAAATTGTGCCCACCCCTGGGCACATGTCACGTGGCAAAGAATAGTTCTACTGACAACAGACCAATGCCAAGCTAAAAAAAAAAATCAACTTATAAACATGATATGTCTTGTTGCCTTTTCACTGTTAGTTGACACGGTGGGTGGGGCAGTCAGGGAGGGACATGATAAATGACCTAGTCGCACTAAATTGGCTACGTGATTGGACATGTCAGCCAGACAGTTTGACGATGACCAGGGCAGGTGTTGGCCATCGATCAAAATGTACTCAAAGTACAATAGGGACAAAGGTCAGTGATTGCCGTGGAGATGAGAAAGGCAGATCCGAAAACACTCCATTCATTAAACACCAATGTTAATCAATCGAGATAATATCTGCATGTCCCACGTTACGAAACTACTGTTTATCTGTCAGTTTAAATGTTGATAGTAGATAATTGTTCCTTTGGTCATATATGGTGGATTTAGTGACTAATTTTAATAACCAACTGGCTGACAAATAGATCATTGATTCAACTTGATCTAGGGATCTTTATAACTAATAATGAAAACGATGTCATGTAATAATAGCAGAGAGCAGTAAGAACATTACAAGAACTGTCAATCACACCTTGGCAGGTTGCGCAACAGCCAATACACGTTACAGCGGAAGTCTGATGTCTTTTGTAATTTCTCATCAAGTCATGAATATCTCATTTTCATATTTTATTTTTTCCCTCCTACCATTTCTTAAGGTCACCTGACATCGTTTGGTTTATTTCTGATGAAATGATTCAATGACCATTAAATTATGATCACACCAAATATGGTGCCTGCGAGTCATGCTCCATACGATGTCATCACTCGTCATAAAAAAAAACAAACCTATGTGGAATATTACTTTTCTTTATTTTAAGTGTCATACTTCTATACACAGTCCCCACTGGTGAGTTAAACAGTTAAGTTAAACTGGCAGGTTTAACGCGCGGCTGAATTATATGCTTGATAAGTTACACATGTGGCTGAAATAAATGCTTGATAAATTAATTGTGTGACTGAACTAGATGACTGGTAAGCTAAACACATGGCTGGCATAGAAGATTGAAATGTTTCACAGGTCTTTTCAATAACCCAAGTCTCTGTCAAGTTGGGAAACAAGTTGAAGGTCAATGATTTACTGGGTGGATATGTTTGAAGTATTAGGTTTATGCCTAATATGCTAATGTATTAGGCAGCACACAAAAAAAGACCAATAAATAACATGTGCTTAACATCTATACCAGGGATGGCAAATAGGACAGTACTAAAGTAAATTTAAATGTACTGTATGTACGTTATTTTTGTTTGCTAGTAATCCCACTCTCTTACATTCATATTTTATTCATTTATCTGACTTGTGGATTTGTTGAATTAGAAGACCCAGAAACCAAAAACATAATAGAAGAAATAATTGAATTTAAGTGCCGCAAAGTGGTATTACACCCCCCCCCCCTCTCAAACAAACTGTAACGTCAACCCTGCACAGTTAAAACGTCTATCAGCTGAACGGTAGGGTATTCCCCCACCATATTCGCAGATACAAATGTCACACTAGCTCAACATTTTATTTTGTTCTGCTCAATTGAAGGCTCAAAACCGTTAGCTAGTTTTCCTCTTGTCTCTCTATTGAAGTTACGGTCAAAAGTTAGCAACAACGACAATAATCGCCAACCATGACATAGGGAGGGGTAGGGAGAGGCGAAGGAGAGATGGGGGAAAGAGAGAGGGGGAGAGAGAGAGCGAGAGAGAGAGAGGGGGAGGAGAAAGAGAGAGAGAGGGGGGAGAATGAGAGAGAGAGAGAGAGAGAGAGAGAGAGAGATAGAGCTTTTCCTTGTCCTTTCAACCATTGCTAAGATTTCATAGAGGCTACAATGGTAACTGCCAACGCGGGGAAATAGACTCCGTAGTTTGAACAGAGCCATCAACAACACTGAGTCACTCTGAACTAAAGGGGTTATAGAGGTATAATGCACGTGTGAATCTTTTTCTCTACGGTTCAGGTATGTCCCCAAGTGCCCCCAGGTATAAATGGTTAACTGACATTAAAAATGTAAGTTCTAGCGTGTCGGATATTACAAACATACGATTTCCGTTTTACCTGACCTAAAGGCCTAATGGTAACTTAAAGAGTTTTTTTTTTCCGTTCGTTTTGAAATTATATATATATATATATATATATATATATATATATATATATATAATATAAAATATTGCTTTCATTTAAGACATTAATAAAATAAAATGCGTTCATCTCTTTGACCAAGTGTGCTTTTTGCCTTGATAGAAAAAAAAAGGACTTTAGGAATTCTTCAGATGTTCACCATTAATTGAAAACGTCGTGGGGTTGATGAAGTACGGCTCGTAAATCTAAGATCAAATGTGGTCGACATTCTGTCGTTATTCAAGAGTCTCCACGTCGTAAAATGAAACAAGGGCGAGTCCAAAGGCCAGCCTTTTTTAAAACCCTCTTTTTGAACTTTCTTTTTAAAAGTTAACCTTTTCCGATACAATAATTTAGATCAAATAATTCACCTAACAATTTAATGTTTGTTGCAAAGGGGGAAAAATGTGTAAATGTATTAGACGAACTTATTGACACCCGGGCCACGCACGTTCAGGTACATACTACCTGGGCCTTTTGAAACAGTCACGTGGTTTTATTCATAGAACATTTAACAAGAGGCTGTGATGGACAGGGCGTATTGTGGGTGAACTGTAACTTATAAACAATATAGGACAGTGGCTCTCAAAGTTTTGCCACAAGCGATACACTAATTTACTTTTTTCGTTTTTCGAGATATACATGTAAAGAAAGATAAAATAGTTTATTATTGTTTGAAACTTTCGTCACTCACTTCAAATGAGTTCACCACCCATATATTAAGAGATACTGATATAGGGTAATTTAATTATCTCTATCTATCTATCTATCTATCTATCTATCTATCTATCTATCTATCTATCTATCTATCTATCTATCTATCTATCTATCTATCTATCTATCTATCTATCTATCTATCTATCTATCTATCTATCTATCTATCTATCTATCTATCTATCTATCTATCTATCTATCTATCTATCTATCTATCTATCTATCTATCTATCTATCTATCTATCTATCTATCTATCTATCTATCTATCTATCTATCTATCTATCTATCTATCTATCTATCTATCTATCTATCTATCTATCTATCTATCTATCTATCTATCTATCTATCTATCTATCTATCTATCTATCTATCTATCTATCTATCTATCTATCTATCTATCTATCTATCTATCTATCTATCTATCTATCTATCTATCTATCTATCTATCTATCTATCTATCTATCTATCTATCTATCTATCTATCTATCTATCTATCTATCTATCTATCTATCTATCTATCTATCTATCTATCTATCTATCTATCTATCTATCTATCTATCTATCTATCTATCTATCTATCTATCTATCTATCTATCTATCTATCTATCTATCTATCTATCTATCTATCTATCTATCTATCTATCTATCTATCTATCTATCTATCTATCTATCTATCTATCTATCTATCTATCTATCTATCTATCTATCTATCTATCTATCTATCTATCTATCTATCTATCTATCTATCTATCTATCTATCTATCTATCTATCTATCTATCTATCTATCTATCTATCTATCTATCTATCTATCTATCTATCTATCTATCTATCTATCTATCTATCTATCTATCTATCTATCTATCTATCTATCTATCTATCTATCTATCTATCTAATCTATCTATCTAATCTATCTATCTATCTATCTATCTATCTATCTATCTATCTATCTATCTATCTATCTATCTATCTATCTATCTATCTATCTATCTATCTATCTATCTATCTATCTATCTATCTATCTATCTATCTATCTATCTATCTATCTATCTATCTATCTATCTATCTATCTATCTATCTATCTATCTATCTATCTATCTATCTATCTATCTATCTATCTATCTATCTATCTATCTATCTATCTATCTATCTATCTATCTATCTATCTATCTATCTATCTATCTATCTATCTATCTATCTATCTATCTATCTATCTATCTATCTATCTATCTATCTATCTATCTATCTATCTATCTATCTATCTATCTATCTATATTTACCTGTCATTTTATTAAGCAGAAAGATTTAAAGTGTGGGAACACTGCTTAAAATTTAAAAAAAGATGACCAGTATGAAGCAGGAGAAAGTCAGATCAGGGGGAGGCAAGTCTCGGTGTGTATACAAAAACGGCAATGCAAGTTATTTCTCCTTTGTCATTTTTTGCGAACTGGCCTCGCGACCCTCACGATGTCAGTGAAGTGGTTGTTTATGGCCGCAGGCAGTAAACTCTAAACTAACAGAAAGCTATTCATGTATTTTTAATCTGTGATCTATTGTTTTATGTTGTACAAACTAACAAAGAAGAGAACCTCTTGCAATAAAACTGACGCTTAATCTCTCGATCGGGTTATTTTAAAATGACATTTTTGTTTTTTTTCCCCCGGTATCACCGAATATTGAAATTGAATTGTGTTGCCCGAGTACTAGTTGGATTGGAAAAGTGTTGATACAGATGTGAGGGCAACGGAAGAGTAAAATCTCCTAAAACGTATTAAAAGATAAGTTTGGGTAGTTAAGTTTATTAAATATTTGAACCATTTTGTTGATAAAACATACACGAAATTAAAATGTATAGTTTTTATTTCTATGAGCATAAGACAAAAAAAAAAAGAATGGGTATTTAATTAAAATGACAATAAACAAAACGACTTAAAAAGTATAGAGTAATTTTGTTTTCAGTAGACTCAGGAAAGAAACAGAATTTTCCTAACGTAGATCGATGTTTTAATATTTGTAGCCAGTTTCTCTTCAGTTCATTTAACATAACGCAGTTATCTACTTAGTTTTATTTAACCCTATGACATTTGTTCCTTAGTAAATTCGTTCATAAACATGAAACATTGAATGGTCGTTGACAACAAATAACTATTAGTATTTCATAGAGGTACTGTTTGTTGTTTAACTTGAAGTTATGAAAAGAAATGTTTTATTAACCGGAACAGTGATTATCACTAGTGGATTTATAGCGGGTTGCCAAACATTCAAAAAAAAAAGTTAATCGACATTTATTTTAGCTTGTTTCTTTTTGAAATTTTTTATTATCATTCTTTCTTTCTTTCTTTCTTTACAGGTGAGTCGAGAAAACCGAATGTAACACATTTTCTTACATATGGTATATACCGTATTTTTAGGACCAAAAGACGCATCCCCTTGCCCCCCCTCACACACACACGGGTGGGTGTGAAAATGAGGGTGCATCTTTTATGCAGAATATTTTCTTACTTTTCCAGCTCTAAAGTCCGTTAAATATGGTAAATAAAACCACTAGACAATTAGTCATGTCCTATAAGCAGGACATTATAATACTTCAAAATATCTATATGAAAGAAATTCTACTCAAAAACAACATGACGGATGTCATCCCTTAAGAGAAAACCTTTTCTTTCTTCAGCTACCAGCTCAGGAATGTTTCTATCACTCTCTATGTTTTTTAAGTGTCTCGCAAGATAATGAGGTCATTCACCTGTCATTGAGAGAAGCGTTACCAGACAAAACACGCTGGAGGTGTGAGTGGCATATGTGGCGGTGAGCCCAATCGGCATAGCTCGTGTCACGTGTTTGAATTGTGGTCGACAGTGAGAGCCGATTGATGAAAACATGCGGTGATTAAATAGCAATTGTATGATTTAGTCCGACCACCCTACTCTATATCCCACTCCCACCCTCTACATTTCTTGCTACCCGCCCCCTTGCACCCCTCCCATTCGTTATCTGCCCAATGAATTCTCCACTAGTTTATGATTAAATAGTATGGTAATAACCTCTCAACAGTCGTCCACTGGAGTGATAATCTTAGTGTTATAAACAGAAGATAGCCAGTGGAAAGTGTTGATCGTCATGACATCACCTCTCATCACCCACAGCCAAAGTCTGTCCTACGTGCCGTCTATAAGACCATTTATGCTTCTGGATTTGAAGAGTAACGATGGAGGACGAAATGATAATTTTTAAATCCCTGTTTACCTTTTAAATGCCATGATTTTAACAGTGTCCTCGTTCTTCCCGGAATCGAACCCGGGACCTTTAGAACGGCATCCGTGAGATCTACAACACACGACTTGTGTTGTAGTTATTCTATCTGTTTATCTATGAAACCATGCATCATATATATCTATCTGTATGTCTGAAGTTATCTGGACAAAATCTCCACGTACTAATTGGGGCTTTTGTCCTGCCATCATAAGAAACCTATACTGAAACGTCAATGGTTTGGTTGATATGAATTTTCAGTGTGAGTTAATTATTGAATTTTGAAACGAAAATTTAAAAACGTAATCAAACACGCTTTGAAACGTGAGCTTAAATCTTCATAAAATATTCACAGGAACGTGAGCTGAGCTAGTCATCTTCTAACCACCTCACGTTACCTGAAACTCTTTCAGTCTGATGGACAAAACCTGGTCTGGATCAAGGGACTCATTAAATCCAGACGTTCTCTAATGAAGTGAATTTTACACTTCAACTTTTCTCTTGTGATACAGAAAACACACACACACACACTCAAAAACGATCCATCACATTAGTTTTGCTAACCTTGTACTGTAGCCAGCCTGCCCAAGATTTACTTAACTCTTTCTCGGCTTGTTAGGTTTTAGCTCGAGAGAAAGAGAATATGGTTAAATGCTTTTTTCTTCATATTTATTTTGACAATTTTTACAGTTGACTGCTCTCATCAGGTATTGAAACCTCAAAAAATATAATAAGTAAATCAGCCATGCAATCTCACTACCATAGGTGACTCAATGTTTAAATATGAATAATATACATTAAATAAAAAACAAAAAAAAAAAAACTTATCTAAAGGTTCTAAACAATGCACTGTCTTAATAACAACTATCATTATCACTATGGTAGCTAATACAACTACTAGTCAAACCAGTGACGTGCTGGCACAAAAAGGGCAATGACGAGCAGTGGTAATAAATACCTCAAACAGAGGCGTCATTTGCAGGAAGGGGGATGCAAGATTTTCTATTTTTTTCCTTTTTTTTAAAAAACATATTTCTCAAAATATGGATCAATAAATGAAATATTTAATAAAAGGGTGCCAGTGACATCCGCCAAAATAATGCAAGAAAAGTAAAACTGAAAAGAAATGCCAAAATGTAATGAAAATTAAAAATGTGTGCATTATTTGGTATTTACGAAATAACACTGAACCCTCCTTGGATGGGTGTACTTGAAACACCACATCTGTGATTAAATGATACTTCGCTCCAGGGGCTTGATTTTCGAGGAAATGTTGCACTTACCCCACCTCCCATTGGCGGGGGTAGGGCTTTGGCAGGGGTCTGCGATTCCGCCTCCCACTCTCCACAGGATTCATGATTAATTTTTACGGAAAAAGGAATAAATAAATCATGTTTAATAATTATCCAAATCTTGAAAATGTGCTATCTGTTTATATATTAGTCAAAATATGCCAGATTTAATGCATTTATCTGAGATATTTGACAGAAATTGACCTCAAAAGTAACCTACTAGAAGGCGGCAACGTTTAAGATACTTTGTAAAAACATCTCATCTCTAAACATATACGCCCACACATATTTTTAATTACATTTGTATACGGGAAGGGAGGGGGGAGTGCATTTGCGGGGGAGGGGATACAATGTCAAACCTCTATTTTCTTATGAGTTATTTTTTATTTACCTTAAAAACAGCCAAAAAAACCACCCTTTTTTGGCGGCAGGCCCGCTGTTCCACCAAACTTGCCCTCCCTAAAACCATACACAATAAGGTGAAGTTCTAATGCAGTGCTATGTATTCATTTATAGCTTAGATGCATTTCTAAATGCCTGAAATGTTCTATTAGCCTCCTACTAAGAATAAGACTGATATGATAAAGTTAAAGAAATAGAAACTAATTGTTGATGAAATTGACACCTGAACATTTTTCGACACTGTAGCCCTGGAATTTTAACTGCACAGAGTACACACAACGATGAATACAATGTGTCGCCCCGCATATAAGTGAAAAAAAAAAAACCAACCAAACAAACATGAGTCAGATACATTGAAATAAGGTCTGTATTTTACAGCGTATAGTTTACTAAGTCACAGGTGTACCTTTTAACACACATTATTGTAACAAGAACAATAACAGCGACTTAGACCAGAGGTGGGCAAACGCTTTTAAAGCGCAAGTCACAATGGTTTATTGAATTCGAAAGAAATGCCATACCAAGTGCAGATGGATGGAGTGTTAATACAAACTATTAATATTAAATGTAAACTTCATTTATATAAAAACAAAAAAGAGCTGTGGGGAGTGGAGGGCGAGTAGTAAGAAACAGCACAACTGTCTTTACTTGGACCAAGGGCCGTAGTTGGCCCAAGTCTGACTTACAGCAAGTAAAAAATACTAAGAACGACATAGAATTAGAGCGCCCGTCGAAGAGAAAAAAATAATTATTTGATGAAGATGAGTGGACGACAGATGTTAATTAAGGTGAGCAAGTGTACAGGGGAAGCAACTAATATGCAGACTAAACATAACTTTTTTAAAAGTCTGTAAGTGGATATTACATGCACTGAGATATGATATATATTCGTTTCAAATCATGATTGTGTAAAAAAAAAGTAAAACAAAACTTCAGATAACATCTTTATCTAACAATTAAGATCTGAAAGAAGTAAAGAACTTGATAGAAAACAAAAATAAATCTTTTGGTCAATTTATAGCATAATTATCAAAACGAAAGACTGGGTATTTTTTATGATACGTTTTCTTTACCATACTTCTATCATGTTCTTTCATCCATTTTTAACGTTTATAGAATGACGTAGTAGTATTAGATAACAATTGCGGTACACATTCACAGATTTTTTTCTTTATAAGCTAAATACAGAAAAATGATAGTTATGAGTAAATAGCAAAGTGAACCTAACCAAATACATAATTATGCGCACAATCTGTATTACGAAAACGTAGACATTATTTAACATTGAAGCACTTCAAAGAGAAACCATTAACTGGAATATGTGTGCAGCTTACACAACTGGGATGGCCTTCAAACGTTGCAATTGTGTCAGTCTTATAAATATAGATTGATAATCTGTTGCCATAGATGTGTTACTTGCACTGTGTGTATTTTGCAAAAATACTGAACAGTTACAGTTGATCCTAGTTTTTCCAGGTTAATCGATTTCAGATTATACCGCAGATGAGTGAATTTCTGCGATGCTACAATCTTAATTTATGAATCAAATATTCTCGTAGTTAGAGCAAAATAAAACCTGATTATGATCTTCTAATACGTTTTTTTAACAGTATTGAATGCCCCTCTTAATTTTCCGAAAGCTCTGATACTATCTATAGATATGCTATTGAGTTTATTGTCGACAGGATATGATAGTTCTTATCAATAAAATGGTCACTTTAATGCTATATTGTCTAATGCAGTGGTTCTCACAGTGTGAATCGTGACCCGCTAATGGGTCGCGGACAAATTTCAGGTGGGTTGCGATGAAATTTAAATCTATAATTAAAGGGTCGAAGATTGTTGTGTTATTACAACTCTACATGTTACAAAACTATGTACCAATAATGACGCTTTTATTCTCTTTCTTTTATCCTAGTATTTCTTTGCTTCAAAACAAAACAGTTTTAGATGGTTTGAAAACCCCTGGTCTTAATGTATACGAGGAACAGACAACTTCAGTTTGTGTCTAATGAAAAAGGTTACTACAAAAATATGAGGCGTACATCTGCGAGACAAAAGGTTTTCCATAAACCTAATAAGGATCGGTCACTGAACTAGCCATACTGTATACAGACCAGGTAGACATTATGAGATCAACTCCCAGACAAAAATATTGTATATGATCAAAAGAAACAAATCCTGAAAATAACGCATTTTTTCGATGAACTTCGTTAGCAGAAAATTTTTTTTCTGAGCCAGCTGTATTTTCCCACATTAGAGAATCTAGAAATCTGCAGGATATCTATCTCCAATCACGGAACCATATTGATTTGAAGCGAAACCAATCTTCTATATTATGCTTACCCATAATTTGGAACGTGTTAAAGTACTGTACTTTAGTTGAGAGACGGACTTTCTGACCTTAAGGGCGATGTAGATGTAACAGGTGACCAACAGCTTAGCCACTCATTGTCTTCATCTTCTGGTAGCCGAAGACAGTACCAAAAAAAAAAATACGTCACTCACAATACAAGGAGGAGGCAACTGTTTAAAGGCGTACACATAGAAATACTTCTAGACTTTCAAACACGCATAACTCTAGACATACATCTAGAGGTAAAGTTAAACACCGTCTAAACGAACACATACAGAATTACGTCTTATCGCAATAAAAGAAAGCCAGGAGAGACATTTGAACACACCAAGAAAAAAAAATGAACGGGACGAGTCGGGTCACATTGTAAACAAGGAGCAGAAAACCCCCGCCGAGCCGCCCCTGGATCCGAGATAAAGCCAAGTGTTTATAGCCAGCTGAGTTCAAGAGGTCTGTATGAGGGAACTGATGGGTTCCTACCACCTAGAGGGGACACAACCATGTGCATATAAACTGCACTTCCCGGACTGTAAACGGCTATGTTTTTTCTCTTGGGGTTGTTGTATTCCTCACAATAAGATAGACGGCCATCGTTGATAAGTCAATCTAAATCACAAAACTTCAAAAAGACACGGGAAAACCCGAACCTAGGGGAGAAAAAAGTTTTTTTTTTATTTCAAGGTTTGCGATTTGATTAAACAATAGGAAGGAAATGTATTTGATCAAAGAAAATGACGCAGCAAACAATATGGCGGCTATAAAACGCTGAGAGAGCGTCTGCAACCTATATATAAAACGAAAAAAAAAGTTAAGTGTTGTCTGCACCTACATTACATGTTTGAGATATGGAAAATGTCCAGAATTAGAGAAAATCGCAGAGAAAGAATGAAAGAAAGTGGGGGCGGAGGTAGGGGAGGAGGAAAGATGCAGATGATGCAGATAAAACAGACAGATCTTCACGAATAAGAGATAAAAATGGATAGGAAGGAAGTGGCGAGAGAAAGAAAGTGGCAGTTAAAGATTTTTTTAGATAGGACCAAAATTATTTCTAGGTAAAATGCGATGTGCAAGAGTGTGATGGAACTTTGTCACGTCCTGGCGTTTGTCGACTGTGTTCAAATTAATATTTCTAATATGAGTAAAAGATAATGACGGCCAGTGCACGGGCGGGAAAACTTTTCGATCCGCGGGCCACATTGGGTACTTCAATTCGACAAAAGCCAATATGAGCTAATAGAAATTAAATGTAAAAGTCACTGATGTGAAAGAGCAGAGATGCCTAGAGCAGGGGAGGATCAAACATTCTTAAGTGACAGACATGGTTGGCAGGCCGTCGCTGGTCTTAATATGGTTTAGTGGTTGGTGAGTAGGCTGGTGTGAATGTGAGAGATAACGTTTAGCGTTGATTATGGATACAGACCGAACATCGTAGAGCAAAGCTCATTAGCATCGCTCTGAAGTGGACACACAATGGCTGCAGTTTTACGACTCTTGATAACAAAAAGACTTGGGATCCAATACAAACTTATTTTCTATACGGCAAAAATCATCATTGGTCTGACGTCATCCCTTTACTAATACAGACTAGTCTAATGGCGGATGAATATAACACATTTACATGGTAAGCTAGCTATGTCTGTGATGGGAGGAAGGAGAAAAACTTAAGTAATCTATTACAGCGTTTGATTTCAATCATTACGCTGTTTGTTATCAATGATCAGTGGATATCAGACCTTAAGGAATGTCAACACTTCTTCAGACCAATGAACAACTAATATTGTTGATGCGTCATTTAATCTGCTCTCTTTAAAACATTTGATGAATATCCCTAGCTTCTTGAACACAACACAATGTTATGACACAGAGGAACTAGTGTTAAGATATGTTTGAGTTAGTGTTATCTACTTCACTGCTGTATTCTATATCGTGGCTCTCAAAGTGTGGCTAGCAAACTGATTTGACGTGGGTCACCGAAAGATTTAATAATTGCTTCATTCAGAGTATATTCAATTGTTTTAGCCTTTTTTTTTTCATTTTATAATTTTGTCTTTTTTACATGTGGGTCGCGAAAACCGTACATGTTTCTAGGTGGGTCTAAAAGTCTGAGAAGAACTGCTTTAGACAAAGAGTACTCACCAATTTGAATAAGTGGTCCGAACACGGAAGAATCCTGTACAGTGCTGCAGTTCCAACGCCTGTCTCTGAACTGAAACTGACACTCACCGATGCCCATTTTAGCACCGCGACCAATGCTGGACATGTGATCTTGATACGTTGTGCACAATCTAAGTTGCCGGGCAGAGAGACCTTTGATCTGAGCACACAGTCCTAGTACTGGCTGAGAAGCTCCCAAGACGTACGCCTGGTGGCTCTTCCACCTATCTACTCCCGAGAGTCCAAGCTGCCTGATTAGAAGAATATAATTTATTACAAAATGGTGAGTCAATAAATTTTAAGACATTGGCCATAACTTAGTGATTTCTAAAGTGTAACTAAGATCTACAGATGATAACATCACAATGAAAGACTTAAAGAACGATCGACTAACGTTGTTTGTAAGGGAAATTTCAAGTCCGTTCTGATATGTAATTTAAATTTTCTTTCAGTTGCAACTAATTCAAGCAGAAATGTACACTTCACCCCAACCCCACTTTCATTTGATACCCCTTTCCATTTAACAAAAATGAATAAATGAGCTTGTGAATAATGTCAGTTAAAACCTGCCGGTCACATTAACAATGTGTTTCTATAATTGATGAATGATGCACGTCCTGTTCTGACGCACATATATCTAACCTAGTAAATAAAAATAACTATTGAAACAATCCTTACATTTTTATTCATGGTTACAATTCCTACAACTGAATATATTAACGCATTTTTTCACCGTCCATTTAAAAATGAAATAAATCCTACATACAATATTCTATTAGGAGGTATCTCTCCCTCTTCTCCATTTAACCCATCAACAACACAAACTCTCAATTCTAAATGGGTGTGACTCTATGGGTGTTTCTAATACAATGTTGTGGTGAGATAATAAACTAAAAAAACAACAACAACAATACAAAACGTTGCTTTCACTTCTAAAAAAAAAAGTTATAAGCAGGTCGAGTAACTCAAGAACAATACGCTTACAAATTAATGCCCCTGTTCTTACTTTTCATCCTTTTAAAAAAAAAAAACAACTGGCGGTAGAAAATGTTAAACAAATAAAGAGCACTCAGGTTTGCCGCGGTGCCCAGGAATTTGGCATGCTGTCTGTCTGTCTGTCCGTAATTACTATTTTCTGCTGCCTGCTTGACAGCACATCGCTTTTTCCTAGAGGGGGGAAATTTTGGGTGTAGAGGATGAGATATAGGGATAATTTGTGACTAAGAATTAGTTAGACCGGGCAAGGCGAACTACGGCCCGCGGGCCAAGTCCGGCCCTGTTCCTCTCCACCCATTCACATTAATGACGTTGATGTTGAATATATGCCTTTTCAGATAAACAACCCCAAGCGTCTGATTTTAGTCTGCCCTCTTGTCAAATTTAAGAGCCCATAGTGGCCCGCGGTTCTAAAATGTTATCCACCCTTGAGTTAGACTCCCACGGTTGGTTAAGCAATAAACAAGAGTTTAAAGTAATAACCCATTACTTCTCATAAATACGTCACTTATATGTACAGTTGGTTTATCAGTATTATACATTATTTCAAACCATACTATTTTATTTTAATTTCCTTTTTTCCCCTTCATAATCTTGAGGTTTTCAAAGAGAACGGATAAAAAATGAAACAACTTATGTTATATGTCTTGTGTATCAGCGACATTCGTGAATGCCAGACGTCTTTTTTCGCTTGACACAAAGATGTATGGATACGGTCTTGATGACCAGACAGAGGAGGGAATGTTTCGATCAATTTAACCAACTCGAAACATGAACATGAAACAGGCGATTCTCTCAATGAATCCGTGTTGCTCAGCCCTTCAGCACAATTGACTTATTCACCTTCAACGAAACGAATCAACAAATCACTCCATCAAATCACTCACCAGAATTCAACTCGTAAAAGATGGTTAAAAAATAAAAATAAATTTGGGTGATTTATTTCTGATTGATTTCTCTCCTAGACACCCCCCCCTTTCCCTCAGCCTTTAGTTAAAGGTTATTTCATCTATTTTTACTCGCCAGTTACCCTCCTTGAGGTGCCGACACCTCACACCCGAGCGAAGACAATTGCATCAATCTATCAATTTACATTTTCGTCAAATAAACAAATCTACATGGTATTCATTCATCTCTCACACTCTCTTCTATCCTTGGTTAATCTTCTTTTCTTCCATTTATCTTTCTTACGTTCTTCTCTTTTCTCATCATTTTACTGTTCCGATTTCTGTCGCTTACTTTCAAACGCCACACGTTATTATTTTTTACCCAATTCTTTTTTTCTTCTTCCCCAGACCTGGGCTAGAGCTCTGCTTTACGTTATACAAGTGTCCCCCCCCCCCCACTTCACCTTTGTTTTCGTGTGGTTTATGTTTAAAAAGAAAGGGTGAAAAAAATGAACATCATTCAGGCAATGTAGCTGCTGATTTCAATCATCGAAGAAAAGGCTACCAATGGCTGGCTGGAGTTAATTTAGTGTCATGCTTATGAAAATACAGAAAATTAAGACGTTCACTGAGAGATATAGGTCTATAAGTGGTTATATGAAAGTTACTAAATGGGCTTATCGGGTTGGACACATGGGCTTATCTAGTTTGGTATACGGAAATGGACGTAATTTGTATTCAGACGTGTGTTAGTTGTGACCGTGGTTGAGTACTAGTGATAAGGATGCTCTGGGTACAATGGATGTTGGTGGGATCGAGTTCAGTGTGTGTGTGTGGGGGGGGGGAGGAGGGATATGAAAAATTATTTTGATGTTTCTAAGAGGATGGCTATTTATATGGGTAGAAAGATGTGTTGTTGAGATGAATCTGGGTTAAAATAAACATATCTAACTTGGTATTTATAAACTGATTGGTACATTATTCAAGGATGGTTGGGCGTAGGAGACGAAGATTTTGTACTGGGTTTTATATCAGAGTGTGTTTCAGTGCCAGACGGATGTAGACGTCGAGTCGGTTGTGCGGATATACAGAGACAGGAGATGAACGTTTTTGAGTTGGGGCAGTTTAAAGAGCAAATTTGTTTTCATTATTACATGTTAACTGAATGTGGTTACTATGTAGACAAACGACTGCGTGGAGGAGTTTAATGTCTTGGGTAAATGAATGTTAATGGTATCTTGCTTTCAGAAGAGAGTAAGGAAGTGAATGTCTGGTCAAACAAACGTCAGAAAGTATTGGATTGGTGACAGATCCAAAGAGGTGTTTCGTTGAGTAGTTTTGGTGATGAGGTTAGAAGATAATCCGTCGAAAAGGGTGATTGATTGATTTTAAATAAATGACGACTTATAAAGATCACTATGCCTAGGCCTTCTTATGTTGAGCCTCCCTCCCCCGTCTGGGCTAACAGTCAGGCCCGCTACAAGGAGATGCATGGGGACGGATTGTCGTGCGATGGAGTGCTCGACTGTCGATCTCCGTGGGGACCAAAGGAAGTTTACAGGTCATGATTGAAGTTCCCTTCATGTCTCCCGTGATTGTCTATGGTCATTATACTCCCGGCTGTGGTGGGGATGAAAGAAACCGTCCCATTCGTGGTTTATAGGATCTAAGAGATTTCATCTTATTCTTTCAGGGTCTTCACGCACACTCACACAAGGAGATGAAATTTAAGCAATATTCAGAGGTCACGAGCCTCTATGGCAACAGAGAGGTCATAGAGGCCCCAGATAGGAAAAGCTTTTAACTGCGGAAGATTAGCAGATTACGGCCTTGACAGAGTTTTTTTCTTTAACTTAGAGCCAAAAGTACTTTGCTTAGAGCCCCCGAAAACGTAAGCACAGTTCTGTAACTATGTTGCTATAGGTATTTATAGAAATTAATACGCGCTTTTATAGTTAAAGGTGGCTCTGCAGTGCAGATGAGCAAGTATATGAGTAGATGCGTGTGTGTGTGAGGATCAGGTGAATCCCTACTTGGATAAATAGTTGATGCAGCGGAAATTAGTTAGGGAATTAGGCCGTCCAAAAAAAGTATATGGAATGTTTCAACATGGGCTTTTGAAATGGTTGATTGATGTTTATTTTTTTCTTTTGTAATTATATTTCAATGTGTATATGAATGTTTGCGTTTAATTTTGGATGTCTGAAATGACAGATGAATGTTTATATGAATGAGTCAGATGTGTAAAGATAATATGCTAGTATACATATGTCAAGTTACTGCAATCACACACATTTATTCTGCAGCGTATCTTGCAAGCATTTATATTTCACAGATATGTTCTAATCTATTAGGTTTTGATGTTCTAGTCTGAGGTTTCGTATAGCTCTTATAAAACGAAGGTAAATTAGATGAAGATGCTGTAATCTTCAGATCTTTGAAATAACTCTACGATTTCCATCTGAAAGTGGCAAGAAGTGTGTCGGTGGCGCTTTGGTTGTGAGCATGTCTGCATGCTGAAGGTTACGGGTACAACTCACAGCGTGTCCACTCGACCTATATCTTCTGTGTTGCCTTCATAGCCATTGCACTCTCGGCTTTTGTGGAAATGATACTACAAAAACTGTCCCACGAGTGGTTCATAGGATCTAAGAGATAAACACATCTAAAAAGAAAAGTGACAATTTAAATGGATCGTTGTGATGCCTCTACTGAAACATGATCGACAATGTTATAAAAAATGAAAAGTGCATGTCAAAACTCTCTGCTTATTATTAATCGCAGACATTTTTTGATTATATTATCCCAGTTTTTAACGTAGGGGGAGATAGAGTCTTTAAACTAGTTCTGTGTCCTATTCTTTCCTTGAAGTCAAATAGTCACATCAGCGTTAATACAATTGATAATGACACCAAAGACATGTGTGTAAAAGAGACGCTGAGAGATAAAGTGTGAGAGTACCAGTAACCACTTACCACCACATATCAAGGGCGTAGACTGCGCGTGTTTCCATGGAGACCAACAAGATGACCAACGTCCAGCACCACCACACCGGGGCACGGGGAAGATCATCTTTCCTCCTCCTCCGCCTCGACACTTCCATGCTAGCATAATCTTAACCAATCACCGCATCTGTTAGATATGAAACATGATAATAATAAAGTACAGAAATGTTGATGTTTGATATTGATGTTTCTGGTATGGCTCAGTAGAACTGTATTATCTAAGACAAGCAATCATATAAAAAAACAAAAATATTAAGAGCATTGGTTTTTAAACTTAACGCATCGCAACACAACAAAATAGCTGCTTATTGTAGCGACCCACTCGATAAAACAAACTGTCCTGGTTTTGAGACCCATTTGTACATGAAAAAAAAATCAGAAATAATTGTGTCATTTATTTGATAAATATTTATTAGATTTTCGCCATTAACTTGGAGGATTAACAAACTGAAACATTGTCCTCTACACTTTGAGAACGACTGTACTCGATCAATAAAGAGTTTATATTCCCTTAAATACTGTGTACATTCTAAGAATGTACCGATACCTTACATTACAGAACATTTCGATCGGTCCAATGACTATATATTCTTAATGTCTCTCATTTATATTTGTTGCTTTTAGTAAATTTGGACTATTTAATGAGAAATTGTACGAAAATGTGTTGCAATAATGTACACAAAAAAAGAACAATAAAGTATAACTAGTATTAAGTAGGACATGTGCACAGTGTGCTCCCATCATCATCTCATTACAAGGGTATATATTCAATCTTTCTTCACGCACCCATTTCACCGAAACAAACATTTTAATAAGCGCATTTTTTTTTTAAGAATTTTCATTTTCTAAAAATATTACTCAACCTCATTCATCAAAAAAGAGCTATTCTACAATTTTAGGTTTTTTTTTTAAAGTGTCATCTTGATATAAAATGTACCAACAATACAACACTGAATCACAGACACACTGGCACACAGTGTGAAGTTTATTTGCTTTCTCTTCCAGTATCTTTGTCAATAAACACTTTGTAAGACGGGCCCTGCTGTATCACGGCCATCTCAGCAGGTCGAATGCATGAGAAGAAAAAAAAAGACAGCAATCTATTGACTCACTCGAGGCTCTCAGCCACCCACATCGACTCACCCTTAAAACAGCTGTATGGCTACGTCTGATATGTTAGCCAGTCTCAGTCATTTTGGTCTTCACAGAAATACGCATACATGAAACAAAAATATGACGTAAAGAACTGGGCCATTTATTTCTTGCTAACTATGTCAATTGTTTTTCTACCCGTGGGACAGGGATGTTATATTTAACTCGTTCTATATTTCTTCATACAGTTAGCAACCAATCGTTGTTTTTTATGTGCAACTTATTCTGTAACCGACAGTGTAAACCATTAATATTTTCTACTTAGGCGGAAAAAATAACAACTGTGCAAAACTATTTTGACAAGTTCATGAAACTCTAGAAAACAAACCGAGTAAAATACAAAACAAAGTTATACAATGTACAAGTTACACAATATCTGTGGGTTGTTATATACAGGCAGCTGCCCCGATCGAGCTTTTTTTTGTTCTTCCAAGTATTATGCAAATTACAATTTTATTCTGTTGTTTGTTTTGGATGTACAGATTTTAGAAAATGAAGGGGTGTAACTTTTTTCTTAAAAAAATGCCATTAAAAGTTATCTTACTCTGTTAGTGTAAATGTGTTCGGTGCTAACAACTAAATTTAGATGGAGCCAATAAAAAAAAATTATTGACTATTATTATGTTGGCAGTTGCAGCGATTACACGTATTGGACATTTTTTCCCGATCTCAATTTTGTTTTTTTTAATAACTGCAGATTTTGAATATGTTACTAGTATCACATTAAATCATTGTACATGTCGCTTTCCGTTGTATACGAAAACGTTATTACGCAAAAGCTTTTCCAGACATTTCCTCTGGGGCCCCATCATCTAAACAAATGTCCCAAAATAGCTGAACAAAAATTGTCATTTTATTCATATGTAATAATGCTTGCAGAAGAAAAAAACGCATTTGGTCCACACACAAATTGTGTATTATACTAAAAATATATCTTTTTTTTGTCTTACTAATCTCTATCCATCCATCCATCCATCTATCTATCATCAGTTGGCCCTTACAGATACTTTGCCTAGGGCCCCCACATCCATAGATACGCACATGTGTGACCGGCCTCCCACGTCTTCAAGATTTCATATTCAAAGTTAACATCTATTTAGTGACAAAAAATAATTCAGTTTTTGTGTTTAATTTTAGCTATGTGAGAATAAAAATTACTTTATACTCTGTTGGTTTCTATCTGAGCTTCCCATTATGTTCCGGGCAATCCATCAATGTCGTTGTTCTCCAGCTGGTCTTGTATTTCAGTAACGATAAAAAATCATACGGATCAGTTACCAAGAAGGTGACTGTAGTGGGAGGTTATACACCAATATAGTTCTCTGGTTTCTCCTCTTTGTTTTATTTCACCAGCTAAACACAAAACAATCCGGAAATCGTAAATGTATTACTAAGCCAAGTATGTAAATAGTTGTAAGGATAAAGATGTTTTGATGGCTGAAAGTTAAAACGTCGCTTTAAAATCTGAGAGTTTACCATTGTCCCCCCCCCCCCCATCCCATTTTATCTGTGGGACGGGTCACAAATGGACCAGGATGAAAAACATGGTCGAAGTGGATCATAATTACAAACACGAATAACAATAAAAATAGCAATACATAGATATGCAAATAGCTCAATACAAATTAATAGGTCATTACAAACTATAAACACTGATGCAATATCTAGATGGTGTAAACTGGAGATTTCCCCCTGGACATATTTCGTCTCAAGCAGTATGCACCGCTTGCCATCGGGTACTGCTATGAAATCAATCAAACACCTGTCATATAACGTTTCAGATTTCAATCTGTTGTGAGGCGGGAGAAAGCTCTCCAATCCTACAAGACAAGCCCCTGAATGTGTGACTACAGCGACAAACCACAATTCGTAGGACTATGGATGGGGGAGGGGGGGGGAGAATGATAAATCATTTCAACGATACACTAGTAAATCGCTGTAAATTACATACACTAAGTCAATTTGTATCGGTAGAGTGGCCTAAGAGGCAGTGGCATTGTGAACAAGAGCATCATCACTGAGTGTCGTTCTCAAGTAACATGACCACCTAAATAACTGACGAGATGTACTGCTGTTGGCCATATAGTGCAAAGCGGTTCTAGTCTAACAGATTTACTGGGGGATCGCCAACACCCCGACTTATAGGTCGGAAGGGCCGGATACTCCAAAAGCCAGACGGAGTTTGTTTTAAAAAACTTTGACCTGTATATATACAGATTATACAGTTTCGGATAGATGAATGTGGTACATTACGTCTTCACGAAGATGTTAGTCAACAACGATCATCAATCAAGTTAAACATCCGTTACTACGCAATGCCGTTATTTTTTTTACCCAGACAAGCATTAAATCATTCATTACTTGTCATTATATGTCAGTTTTTTTAAAAAAAAAACGAATGGGATATATATGTCTTCCCGCTTAATTCCTTTCTATTTATAGTATATAATTTCTCTTCTAAAGATTTTGTTTTGAAAGAGAATAATGATGGGTGATTAGTTTTTAAGTTTGAGAAATGTCCTCAACTGTTGACAATCACATTGATCAGACGACCTCGTGGCTGTTACTTTTCAGTATTACGCTTTAACTTTAATGTACCACATAGTTTCATATCTCAGCAGTTACTTGGTAACGAACTATCACACAAAGAGAAATTAACTAGCGGAGGTCAGTTAGCTACAAAGGATATTTGTAAGAAGCAGTATGCATCCTATTCTAATTTTTATTAGTGTTGTGGCTATCGGAAACAGTACATAAAATACTAATATGGTTTAAAAAAAAAAAAAAAACTATTTTAGTTTACTTATAAAACCAAATGTTTAATAAACTCTTTCAAATAAAATTTTAAAAAAAATTCTTTCTGATAACAGTTATGGGTGTACAATTGATTTTGTATTTTATGTTAATTAATTTTTTTAAAGTGCTTTTAAGGATGTATATCTCGTAAGAATATAAAAAAAACAACTAATGGGGCGGTTTAGTACTCCATCCAAACCTTAGCAGAGAGTTCAATGGTTTTGAAGGTACCATGGAAGACATAGGTAAGTGACTGGAATCGCCGAAGTTGAGGCTGTAGCCTACAGCATGCAGAGAGGGCTATCAAAACATCCCCCCACCCCATACTCTTTTCTGGAACTAAAAAAAACTTTACATTTGAGTGTACTGTCATCGTCGCTCATTAACTCATTCATTACCATATCAGTGTCACCTCAAAATTTCATTTTTTACTAGCAGTAACAAAATCAACCTACCGAACTGGTACATGTTGAGTTTTCATCTGAGGACTGAAGCAATGCTTTGCTAATGCGAAAAAAAAAAATTCTTAGTGAATGCAGAGTTTGGGCCCGGGGGGGGGGGGGGGGGGGGGGGGGGGGGGGGGGGGGGGGGGGGGGGGGGGGGGGGGGGGGGGGGGGGGGGGGGGGGGGGGGGGGGGGGGGGGGGCGCCGGGGGGGGGGGGGGGGGGGGGATCTACATGGCATTGGAATTGCTTATTCACGGCTTCTAACTCTCTCACACGTCAGATTATTATAGGCCCACTCAGCTATCTTGGGTTTTTCGAGACCCTTAGCTTCTGAATATTTTCAAACATGTTTTTTTTAAAGAAAATCATATAAAATACAAGAAATGATTATACTAAAATGATACAACTTATAAGTGGCATAAATGTGACGTGATCTCCGAGGAAAAGTCCGCAGAAAAACCCATTGGCAACCCTGCTAAGCGATAATATTTAATCTGGCAGGGCAGACAATGAATACCACAACTACCCACATTCTTTTTAACACGACACTGCACAATAGGTGTGTGTGCAATGTAGCTAAAGTCGAAACAGTATAAACGTTTGAATCATCTATGTGTGTCGTAGTGTGTGCGGACGCTGATTGTCTTTGACTTGCATTAACGCACGCGCGTGTCAGAATGCTTGATACCAACCTTAGGCGGACGACAAAGAGTGACAGGTCCAGCTGAGGGGATAAACAGGCATTGACCTTTTAAGTGCCAACAATGGCCAATGTCAATTTGCAAAAAAAAAAAAAACAACAGAAACCGTACAGGCACAGTGATAGATGGTTTCAGCTTACAGTCATTTATCGAAGGAGACAATGAAATCACAGCAGTTGTCGTGGGATGGAGTGCAGAGTTGATGATTAAAATTAAGGGGATTCAAACCTGATTTTCGTGTTCTGTTTATTTAGTAGATGTTCAGTTTTTTTTTTTTAAAGCATTTACAGTTATAGCAATAAATTACATACGTTTGATTCTTAAGAATACAATGACACCATTAAAGTTGATAAAACCATTCAAGAGTACTATATGAAACACATCCTTCTACAAATTATACATTTTTAATTTTAAAAAAAAAAAAGGACAAAATTTACGTCGGCGAATTAAAAAAAATAATGTGTATAGACTAGACGGACAGAAAAAAAAAAGTTTTTCCACTACAATAAATAAGAACATTTATACAATAAATACAAACTTTTATTTCAGATCAACAGTAATTATGTTTCTTTATTCTTTGTGTATCAAAGGAATATCTATTTATGTTCAACACACTCTAATAAATATTTATTCTCTTTTATCTTACCGGCCTAATGTAAATATTACTCTTTCTGTAATTAACTCCCCCCCCCCACACCATTTAATAAATACATAATTAGTATCGCACTTTAGATCTAGACATTCACAAATTGTATTCATTTCTTTTCAAGTGACGAAACTATTTTTTCGTACGTTTATTTTTTTATATCTGCTAGTCTGATAATGCTAGAAAATGTAACAGAGTTTGTATTTTATTGCAGAAAAATTTTACGTAGATTAAAAAAAAAGATTATTTGAACTCGCAGTCGACTTTGAAATAAATATATTCCAGACCTTTTATGGTCAACTGTTTTTTTCAATACGTAAGGAGCTAATTTTAAACTACTTGTACTTGTTAATTAACAATGGTGTCTACTTGAGAGTCTATAGATTCAAATTTTGCAATTCAAGAGTTTGTATGCTATGAGAGTTTGCAGAGAGGAAAAAAAAAACCCTATTTAACAGGGGATATTTTTCTCGATGAATCAAATGGTATTGCATTCTAAGTGTTTCGTTCATCCATATTTAAAACGTATAGTTTTCTCCACATAATAACTCATAGACAGAAGTTAAGTTAGGCGTTGTCATTATGAAATCATTCTATCTATCTAAAACCCTCGATCTCCGGTGAGAACCAAGGGAATTTTTCAGGGTCTGGGTGAAATTTCCATGTCGCCCGTGGTATATCCATGGCTAGTGCACTATCGGTCATTGTGGGATGAAAGTAGGAAACTACAAAAAAGTCCCATAGTGGTTTAAAGCAGTGGTCCCCAACCCCCGGGCCAGTACAGGTCTGTGGATCAAATGGCACTGGGCCGCCGAAGAAATATTACATTATTTCCTTTTTTATTTATTGTTGTGTATTTCTCTCTGGATAGTGCGATATATATATATATATATATATATATATATATATATATATATATATATCGATCTATCTAGATGTCTATCTATCTATGTATCTACCAACCTACCTACCCATCTATCTACCTACCCATCTACCTACCCATCCATCCATCATCTATCATCTATCTATCTATCTATCTATCTATCTATCTATCTATCTATCTATCTATCTATCTATCTATCTATCTATCTATCTATCTATCTATCTATCTATCTATCCATCCATCCATCCATCCAACCGTGTGAGAGTAAATATTTATACGTATATATTTCTTTATTGTAACTGAATACATTTTTAATTACAGGAGAAAACATTCGAAAGAAAAAAATATAAGTTTTAGTTTTCATGTCTGGCGCCACCAATTAAATACTGCTTTAAGAATTTAAAATCATTTGAAGGAAAAACAGTCCAGGTAAAAAATTCTATTTAAAAAATAAACAAAGAATTATTTTTAAAATATACAAGGTGAACGGATTTAGAAGTGAAATGATTTTAGACTGCTATAGTCCTATAGCCTAGAGGTTTGATGTCAGCTGAAAACATTGCAAGCTTCATACATGGCTCAAATCTAATAGATCCATTAAGATATTCCCATAGTAGATAATGTATCGCCCCACATGCCCATAATAATTCTATATATGGTTGACGATAAGAATAACTACAAATGTATCGCTTAGAGCTGAATGCAACCGTTCGTTGAGTTCATTGCGGCTCTCAGTAAAACCATTTCTATTATTTTATTAGTGACAATCCTGTTGAATAATTTATTATGCGGCTCTTTATAATGTTTTATGTATAATGCTTTAGGAAAAAACAGAATGAAGCTCTCATGGACCTTATCTGTAGCCACCCATATAATAGTAAAGGGAGGGGAAAAAAAGCAGACATAATTGGTAAACTATGCAGTGTCCTATGTTACTGGTGTAAATATTTAGTTAATTAGTGTTCCACATCCTTTACCCCTTTGTACACCTAATACCAAGACAGTGGCTAAGATTTGTCTCAATTTAGAGTCTCTAAATAATCAATGTGTCACATGATAAATCATAAAGAAAACGTAATGATCCGAATATTCCAAAACTAAATAACATATTACTTTGCGAACTTAGCTATGGATTCAACAATGTCCTCATAAAAAACACTAATTACGACTAAATATATTTAGATACAAGTGATATAACATGTTTATGTATCTCCATTAACTGCATGAAGTAGTGTTCTGGTAAGGGTGAAAAGCCTTTTCTAGACCCTATAGCGACATCCGTCATCTATAGTGGTCAATTTCTGATGCGCCATCAGACCATTATATCAGAGGTTGGAATGGTTGTAAAGGCTTAAGGAAACTAGTGGTGTTGGAATGAAACCTGTAACCCGCATCAGCAAGATCAGGCTCCGTAATGGGATTAAATTTGGCTCGACAAAAATTTTGTTTTCGTTAGGTAATGCGATGTTTAACTGTTAAAATAATTTAGTTTTTATTAAAGAGACTTAAAAAAAAGAGTAGATATGCCAGAAGTTCATTCTGTTGGATAAATTAGAAAAGATTTTTTTTACGGTATCCAGAAATCGACTAGGAACAACAAAACAAAAAAAAAAAAAATTTCAATTGGAGAATCTATATAAACTTTCTAATTCAAAACAACTAATATTTATGTTTATCTTTTGTGAGTTTTCTTGAAAGTATAGTAAGTAAAAATCAGGTTTGTAGACATTTATTTGAAAAACACAATAATATTTAATATTGCATTATTTACAATAGAATACTTTAAATGTAGTTTTCAATGTACACTTAAAAGAAAATAAGGGTCATAGATCTTTAGTTATAGATTGGATATAAAACTACGAAGACTTATGTGTGACTGGAACAAAAGAAATAAATGCTGGCCAGAATTATACATTTTTTCTATCTGCGACGTTCTTGCTTCTAAACACTGGTTTACTTTCTCTACTGGGCTATTTCTATGGGTTTGGTATAGAATAGTATAGACACATTTTTTTTCTGCGCTAAATTTCTAGCAAAAGGCAAAAGTTTGATTCTGCAATTTCTCTCCCTCTCTCTGTGTGTGTGTGTGTGTGTTTGTGCGTGGGTGGATAATCTAAATTCAGACTATTTAACCTAGTTGGACGATTGACAATACGATTGTTGTATGTTCTAGCGAATGTAATTTTTAGATCCTGCAGGAATCGGATTTAATATTTGAATCCTGCCGGAATCGGAACAGGAACCGGATTTTACCAAATTAAATAGTAACTCTTCCGAACGAAGTAGTAAGTTCTCGCCTAACATAAAAAAGATGTAAGAATGAAAAATATAATAAAAATTTAGTTTTTAAGTTCTAGATAGCAAAAAACAGTATTAACCATTTAGATCTTGAAGAGTGTGACTAAAACCCCTTCCCCAATCTTGAGTTAATTAAGAAAGATAACTGTCAAAATAACAGGTTCTTTGTTTTAAAAATTTATTTTAATAAAGCTGTACCTAATTTAACTTGATTTGTATTAAAATCAAACAAAGAAATGGGTAACATATCTTAGAAAGTATAATAAACATGTTTATTAATAAATGAATTCAAATATATATATATATATATATATATATATATATATATATATATATATCTATACTTATAAGACGCATTCGCTGTCTGTCTATCTGTCTGTTCCCTTATAACTCAAGATCCAGACAAACAAATAACGTGAAATTTGTTACACATACACATAATTACATGGGGAAGGTTATAGGACAGGTTTCGTTTCATATCGATGGGTAGTTTAATTGTAATTAATTTTTTTTTATTTTAGTATTTTACTATATTAAAGTAATCTCGACGGCGCCATAAATAAAATTCCTATGTGACGTCATTTCCCCATGATCGAATAGAACTTGCGCGCTGGTGCTGTATTGTGCCTTTGTGATGCAAAGAATTGTTGATGTTTTTTCATGCTCTCTGATGTGTACAGTTTGAGGAAGGTAAAGGAATGAAGAAGGATTTTAGAAGAAGTGTGAAACCATAATAATAAGTATATATATATATATATATATATATATATATATATATATATATATATATATATACATACACAGAGAGAGAGAGAGAGAGAGGGGGAGGGAGAGAGAGATAAAGAGAGAGGGAGAGGGGGCAGGGGGAGAGAGAGGAAAGGAGGGTAGGAGGGAGGGCGGGAGGGGGAGAGAGGAGGGAGGGGGTGGACAGGGGGAAAAAAGGGGGGGGAGAGAGGGAGATGGAGCAGGGGGAGAGGCAGAAAGAAAGGAAGGGAGGGGAGAGATGGGGTAGGGAGGGAGAGAGAGGGGAGGGAGGGAGAGAGATAAAAAGTGAGGGGGGCAGGGAGGGGAGAGAGGGAATGAGGAGGGAGGGGGAAGGGGGAGAGAGGGGGAGGGAGAGAGAGAGGTGGAAAGGGGAGGGAGGAAGGAGGGGGAGGGGTTAGGGAGGGAGAGAGAGGGGGAGGGAAGAAGAGAGGGAGAGGATGGGAGAAAAGAGATAAGAGAAAGAGGGGGCAGGGAGGGAGAGAGAGGGAAGGAGGAGGGAGAGAGAGGGGAAGGAGGAGGGAGGACGGGGGGAGAGAGGAAGAGGGGAGAGAGGGACGGAGAGAGATTTGAGAGAGGGAGGGAGAAAGGGAGGGAGGGAAAGAGGGGAAGGGAGGGAGGGAGAGAGAGGAAGGGAGAGAGGGGGTAGGGAGAAAACAGAAGGTAAACAGAAAACCTTATTTTAAACCCGGGCAAAGCCGGGTAATTGCAACTAGTATATCTATACTTATAAGAGGCATTTGTTGTCTGTCTGTTCCCTTATAACTCAAGATCCAGATAACCAAATAATGTGAAATTTGTTACACATACACATAATTACATGGGGAAGGTTATAGGACAGGTTTCGTTTCATATCGATGGGTAGTTTAATTGTAATTAATTTTTTTTTATTTTAGTATTTTACTATATTAAAGTAATCTCGACGGCGCCATAAATAAAATTCCTCTGTGACGTCATTTCCCCATGATCGAATAGAACTTGCGCGCTGGTGCTGTATTGTGCCTTTGTGATGCAAAGAATTGTTGATATTTTTTCATGCTCTCTGATTTGTACAGTTTGAGGAAGATAAAGGAATGAAGAAGGATTTTAGAAGAAGTGTGAAGCCATAATAATAAGTATATATATATATATATATATATATATATATATATATATATATATATATATAGAGAGAGAGAGAGAGAGAGAGAGAGAGAGAGAGGGGGGAGGGAGAGATAAAGAAAGAGAAAGAGAGAGAGGGGGCAGGAGGGAGAGAGAGGAAAGGGAGGGTAGGAGGGAGGGAGGGAGGGGGGAGAGAGGAGGGAGGGGGGATGGACAGGGGGAGAAAAGGAGGGAGATGGGAGAGGGAGCAGGGGGGAGAGGGAGATGGGAGAGGGAGCAGGGGGAGATGGAGAGAGAAAGGAAGGGAGTGAGAGAGAGAGGGGGTAGGGAGGGAGAGAGGGAGGGAGAGAGAGATAAGAGTGAGGGGGGGCAGGGAGGGAGAGAGAGGAAATGAGGGGAGGGAGGGAAGGGGGAGAGAGGGGGAGGGAGAGAGAGATGGAAAGGGGAGGGAGGGAGAAAGGAGGGAGAGAGGGGGTTAGGGAGGGAGAGAGGGGAGGGAAGGGGAGAGAGGGAGAGGGATGGAAGAAATGGGAGGAAGAGATAAAGAGAAAGAGGGGGCAGGGAGAGAGAGAGAGGGAAGGAGGAGGGAGGGAGGATGGACGGTGGGAGAGAAGGAGGGGGAGAGAGGGAGATGGGAGAGGGAGGGAGGGAAAGGGAGAGAGGGGGAGGGAGGGAGAGAGAGAGGAAGCGAGAGAGGGGGTAGGGAGAAAACAGAAGGTAAACAGAAAACCTTATTTTAAACCCGGGCAAAGCCGGGTACTTGCAACTAGTATATATATATATATATATATATATATATGTATATATATATACTGTGGCACCACCCGATAGTTCATTTTCTTTAGTTTTCCATAGTGACGTCACAAAACCTTGTTATTTCTTTTATACTTTCTTTTAAATCATTACGATTTCCCATAAAACGCAAATTAAAATGCATTTCAAATCTCATCAATATCACTTTAATGTTCAATTAAAAATGTATCTTCACGTTATTTATCTAAATATGCGAGGAATTTTATCCAAATCGTGACAAAATCCACTAAATTAAAAAAAAAAAATTGCAGAAAAATAAATTATTGACCTACTTTTAAACTGTAATCACCCAAAAATAGATCGTTGTCTTCTCTTTAAAGAATGTATAACTTGTATAACTTTAACGTGTATAGCTAAATATAGTTTAAAGAAAACACGGAATCAAAAGTAACGGAAGGTAAGGTGTCGTATTACTACTAGACTAAATAGGATTCAAATCTCCCTATTTAATATATTTTTACTTACATACATAACTGAAAGCGATCAACGTTATTGTAGTTTTATAAAAGCAAATGAAGTTATTGTTTTAATTTAATTTTATAGCGCTTAATATTTCAAAATTATGTTGCGCTAAAAAAAATTCTTACAAATTTCAAACAACAAAGAAATCCTGCTTAAATTTTTAACCGGAACCGGAATCGGATTTGTTAAAAGTGCCGGAATCCGGCTTAACAGGAACCGGAATCGGATTCCGGTACAGCCCTAGTATAGAATAGTATAGACACATTTTTTTTTCTGCGCTAAATTTCTAGCAAAGGGCAAAAATTTGATTCTGCAATTTCTCTCCCTCTCTCTCTCTCTCTGTGTGTGTTTGTGCGTGGGTGGATAATGTAAATTCAGACTATTTAACCTAGTTGGACGATTGACAATACGATTACTGTATGTTCAAATTAGTTTAGCGACCTTAAATATTTGAGGCCGTTTCTTTTTAGAAACGTTTTGTCTGTCTGTCTGTCCGTCATCACCCTAGATCTCAACAACCATAAGTCCTAGACCCATGATGTATATATCATTTTGTAGGTCTTGGTCTGCCAAGTATACATCAAAAGTTCATTTCGCGATCTGACCTCTGAGGGCCGTAAAAGGGGGCTTATAAAGTACCGTTTTTTACTATATAAGCTATATTAATAAAGGAGCGCCCTATATCTCAGCAACCATAAGTCCTAGACCCATGATGTATATATCATTTTGTAGGTCTTGGCCTGCCATGTGTACATCAAAAGTTCATTTCGCGATAGGACCTCTGAGGGCCGGGATTCAGGGTTCCTAAGGGGCTTATATATTATATATATGGCCCCATTCTACATCTTGTACGTTCAATAACCCATTCATTTGGTGCGAAATACTGCAGCAAGTAGTTTCACCAAGATTTATTAAGAAACTCATCAAATGAAATAGTAAACTTGTGTTCTGAGTTTAATTGAAAGTATCAGAGCTATGCAACAATTGACGGAGTTTTCGGACGATTAAATGACTACAATTTCGAATGTTTTCAATTATGAATCCAATTTCAGTAACCACAAACCACTTGTAGTTAGATTTAAGAGAAAATATTTTTTTTTCAAATATAAAGAAACGTCTTTATAATATTTTTTTTACAGATATGTGCATTACACGATTGAATCTATAAACATTTCCAAAATTTACAAATATTTACTGAAAGCTAACAAACGTACTGATACATAACACGAAAATGCGCTAACACGTCCTGTGTCCAGAATGGAACAGGCTTAATTGCTTGTTTAATTTATAAACTATTTAATAACTTTTCAAATACAAACATGACTTGCCATTCAACAAATGTATGCGCAGTTGTAGGTTTCTAAGTACAGGTGTTGACGTAGTTCAATTGTTTCGCAATAGATTGCATTTAAAAGATTGGAACTATTTCCTCATGTGCGACCCTTATGACAATACAATATGAACCATGCGGTCATCAATGAGTTTGACATAACTGCTATAGATGATATGAGTTGGTCGTTGGACAAAAAGTCAGCATCTCAATCATATGGATTATTTTTAATAGCGATCAAACAACAAAACATCTACATTTGACAAACTCTCAGTTTCTCGAGTATGGGAGAGGAAGGAGATATACAAGAGACTATTTTGATTATGGTACGAACTAGAATGTATAAAAACTATACTACAGTAGCATGGAATTCGTCGACGGACTCATTTCAACACCAATATAAAACTTTCATCTATCTAAAAATGTAGCCGACATATAGTAATAAATGACGCTCCTAGTTGGATGAGTGCGTTATGCTGTTTATTATACTAAGAAGTCTAAATGAATGTTTCAAAGAATGAATGAACAAATCTATCCCTGTCTCCATGCCACCTATCAATAACTATACACATGTATACACACATGTACATGCTATATATTAAAATGTTCTGTTTCTTAAGGAGATTAATATGGGGTTTTAAAGGTTTAGTGTTAGCTAGTGGAAAATAGCCATTTATTTCTGAGCTCTCCACATGTTCAATTAAACAAACAATCCACGCAGCTCGTCATAGATTTGCAGTTTAATCCACCATGCTCACGTTTTAATCTAGAACAGGTTTCCTGTATTTTTGTCAAGAAATTGTTTGTGTCTTTAAATAATAATAATAACAATAATCAACAGTTTTAATGAGAGAGACATTGCAAGTTTACTTCTTTCTATTTTTTTTTTCGCCTGCCGTGTTTGTTGTTCGCAGCTGTCAAAAAGGAGAAGATAACTCTGGCGGACGTCTCGTTAGTAGTTCACAAATCTCTCTTGTAAACAGTTGTCTCTGAGTACCAGACAATTTAACCGGAGGGGTAAAACGAGTCTGTGTTTGCAATAAAATAAAGAATTACTGAAATAATAAGACTCAGATACTGGTCATGGACACGGCTGATACCAAGTTCCATATTACATTCTTTAGGTTTATCTTTCACACTGTTTATTTGGATCAAATTCAAAAATAGATGTTTTATGACTAGCTCGGATCTGTTGACGGCGGATGGGGTGAGGGGATTCCATATGTTCTTTCGTGCTGTGATGTTTTCTTCTTGGGATAATGATCATTTTATTTAAAAAAGTATGTGTTCCCCTTTTTAAGTGGCTTATGTAGTTTAATAATTCTTTTTTTACAATGACTTTTGTAATTTATATAAAAAATCAACCAGGAAAATATAATGAAATAAAAAAGAAAAAGTACATTTAACCAAATTATTAATCCGCAAGACTAATTGGACTCTTTCAATCAAAACTTTATATTTTATCTTTCTGAAGGCAGGGTAAAACAAAAATTGTATCACTAAAACAGTGATTCCCAGAATGATCGCTAGCGCCCACCTGGGGGCTCCGAAACAATTCTTGGGAGGGGAAGGGCAGTGGTAGCCTAGGACAGACATGAGAGGGGCGGAATCGATTAAACTAGGGGAGATGTGGAACATAGCGAAAGCCATACGAAACATTATTTGAAAAACATTACAATTCAAAGAAAAATGAAAAGTGTAGAATTTCATTTTGCTGTTATCATAACTTTCTTTTTCATATCACACATATTATTATGCTAAAAGCATTACCTTTTAACTGAAGGTAATAAAACAATTTTCTGCTAAAGAAGACACCGCCCTATGTAATCTATTAGTAGTTACTACAAATGGGGCTATATTCTGAGACTGATTTTTTAAAAATCTTTGCTAGTACATTGAAAATAGCTTGCTGAAGTTTAAATATATTCCGTAGTTTGCGTGAACTGTCATGCTAAACAATGAGAATCTTGAAATTCATCTGTCTCTCAGTGTATCATATTAACAGACAATACATGCATATTACATTTGAAGTAAGTGCAACTTAAAAACAAAAAGAACACATATTAGACTAGGCTACTTAGACAATCAGCAATAAACATTTTCTGGAAAAAAAGGCCCTCCATTAACTTTTTTGTTTACCAAACATGTGTATCCGTCTCTGATTACTCACCAAGTCAATGACATGTTTATACATCACAGCAGTTAGGATTGTAAACCCACTGAATACCATTTCTCTATGTATGCATATTTAAAAAATAAAAAAGGAGACATTTACCCTCCTCCTCCCACACACATCCCAGTTTCCGTATGTCAATGCCCATCAACAGTAATGTATGAAGGCAGAAGACAGGTGAAGTTCTTTCTTTACGACAAAATTCTGAACCTCCAAGGCTAATAAATTTTTCCACACATAAACCTTCATAACTACACTGTCTGTCTGATTGCTGTTTTCTAAAGCAGAGATATCAGACTACAGGTCAGAGGACAGAATACGGCCTGAAGTGCTGACTTTGGTTTCTAGCTTTCAACCAGCTATCAAAAGTTTTAACATTCAATCAGGATATTTCTCTGTCTTTCTATCGATTTTTCTGTCCACAAATAAGAATCTTTTAGTCTGTCTTTATGCCAGCTTTTTTCCTATTAGAATGGCTCAAATCTAGTTGCATATATGTTTGTTCCTGTTTTTTTTTTAACCTCCCAATTTAGTTTCTATAAAATTATTCAACACGTTCCATGAAGTAAGGATTTACATTTTAGACCATCATATTAACATTTATAAATTTATCAGAATAGACCAACATGTCAACATTTATAAATTATCAGGAATACATAGATTTCTGTAAGAAACACACCTTTATGAATCAGGGCCATATGACTGCAATATATTAAAAAAAAATATCTCCAGTGCAAATGTTCACTGATTTTGTGAATCTATCTGCCTCCTTATTTGACATCAACTCACATTTTAAACTCGATACAAGACTAACGTTCAAAACAAAACAGCGTACAGTGTAGTTAGTGTAGGCCGACTGCATAAACTAGAAAGTAACTACATGGGATCTCTATTTTTTTGTCTTGTTTACATTCCCTCCTAGATCTTCCATTACATTTAATAAGACGCCATATAACATGAAAGAAACGAGACCGGCGATTCAATGAAAAGTTCAATAAATCAAAGTTAAAAAAAAAATAAGGATCTGAAAAAAAAAGGGGGTTGTGGTTCAGGAAAGTTGATTCAAGACACTGGCTTTTAAATTCTGCGAGAGAAATTTACTATTAAAAATTTATGGCTGTGTTGAAATGGGACTACGGTTTGCTCGGTATTGGATTCTTGAGTTAAGCGAGGTCTGTCTTTGTATGAAAAGATCTGATGGATAGAATGAAGCGCTGTTGCTGAGATAGTCAATGATGTCTATGTCTTGTAGGGCTATATGCGACTCGTGTATTCTATCTCGACATACAGATAGGTGATATGATATGAAAAAAAAACACACACGTAAATACATATCACACACTAGTTTAGTGTTAGGAAAATAAACAGGTCAATAAATAATAGATACTGATTATATACTACTAGTAGCTATACTGGTATCCAATGAACTTCAACTATTGCGAAGTTCTATTTAGATATCGTTTAGAAAAGTGTATAGTCTTGAAACAAGGGCTGTAGAATGAAAGAAAGAATTCAAATTATTAAAAATTAAATCTTATTAGAACTTTGCAATCCGTCGTTATAGAAACAATTAAGCCTATTTACATTTTTTTTCTTGTCAAACAACTTGAGATTACTTATTATGTATTTAAATTGAAAGAAAATATAAACACCATTTTGAGACGGAAAACCCCATTTTTAACTAGTCATACTAGCATATGTATCTTCTTGCCTTTTAATACAGACAATAACTTTATACATGATTTCTAATGTACTATACTGTACGGTAAAAAATAAATAAATAAAATAACACTTTAAGAAAAGGTATAGTTCAAGTGCAGGAAACATAAAGAAGAATATATATATATATATATATATATATATATATATATATATTCGTAAAAACGTGGACTTAATTGCTTCTTCCACCGCTCATTGATACATGATTACACAAATCGTGGCAAATGTGATTACGTCAAATAAATACTAAAAAAATTTAAGAGTCTACTCATAAATATGTGTTTGCATGATTAGTTTGAACTAATAAATTTACAGAAACGATTTTAATGTATTTAATTGTACAGCCATTGCATGGACTCATCAAACTATTGCCAATGATTCGTGCATATATTAGTCTATCTTGGAAGAAAACTGGAAGTAACACAGGTAGATATATCGAATCAATGATACTTGAGCAAATAGCCACATAACACAATAAGAGGCATTGCTATTTAGTACGTAGTCCGTTGTAAAAATGTCATGGCAACCAAGCATATCTCGAAAACAAGCAATTAAGCCTGTTCCATTCTGGACACAGGACGTGTTAGCGCATTTTCGTGTTATGATTCAGTACGTTTGTTAGCTTTCAGTAAATATTTGTAAATTTTGGAAATGTTTATACATTCAATTGTGTAATGCATATATCTGTAAAAAAATATTATAAAGACGTTTCTTTATATTGAAAAAAAAAATATTTTCTCCTAAATCTAACTACAAGGGGTTTGTGGTTACTGAAAACTCATAATTGAAAACATTCGAAATTGTAGTCATTAAATCGTCCGAAAACTCCGTCAATTGTTGCATAGCTCTGATACTTTCAATTAAACTCAGAACACAAGCTTACTATTTCATTTGATGAGTTTCTTAATAAATCTTGGTGAAACTACTTGCTGCAGTATTTCGCACCAAATGAATGGGTTATTGAACGTACAAGATGTAGAATGGGGCCATATATATAATATATAAGCCCCTTAGGAACCCTGAAGCCCGGCCCTCAGAGGTCCTATCGCGAAATGAACTTTTGATGTACACATGGCAGGCCAAGACCTACAAAATGATATATACATCATGGGTCTAGGACTAATGGTTGCTGAGATATAGGGCGCTCCTTTATTAATATAGCTTATATAGTAAAAAACGGTACTTTATAAGCCCCCTTTTACGGCCCTCAGAGGTCAGATCGCGAAATAAACTTTTGATGTACACTTGGCAGACCAAGACCTACAAAATGATATATACATCATGGGTCTAGGACTTATGGTTGTTGAGATCTAGGGTGATGACGGACAGACAGACAGACAGACAAAACGGGGACAATAACTAAAATTGAATTCTACGTCTATTGGCATGTATTTATATTATTTAGAATAGAACTAGATCGCTTTGTTTTGATGCAAACCTATGCAGCGAGTTGAAGAATTAAAGTTAGTGATCAGGTAAACCGTATTTTACAAGCACATCAAAGTCTCCCACGCCAAGTTAGCTTTATTGTTTGCTATCTACTGTTTTCCGACTTAAAAAAAAAACAACAGTTTCCATGTTTGCACCGTGGGCTAGAAAGAATGTTGTTTACGATTCGATTCCACGGGAGACGCTCAAACAAGACAATCGAAATATGAATTAGAAAAGTTTTCTTGGAGAACAGGTGCACGAAGGTCCTGCTCCACGCCCTCGTATCTTAACTTCCTCTATTGTTCATAACAATTGTTTTTTATCCTAAACTGGAAGTCTTTATGTTTAGACTGCTTAGAAACAGAAGAAACATTTGTGCTTTGTCTCACAGTCAATTCAGATAAATATTTCTACTTACATGTAAAAAAGAATGAACAACGACAAAACGAAAAAAAAAACAAAAAAGATTACAGGAGTTGAAAATAATTAAAAGCTACAGATTTCACAACTTTGGTGTATTGTTCAGTTTCCAAGTCGGTTAGTTCAAATTTTTTTACTACTTTTACTAAATATGAAATGTAATATTATCTAATTAAAAACAATTGTTTATTGATTGAGTAACATTTCCTCTTTATAATCTTTTGATATCAATATAGGTTATCTTAGCCATGATAATACAATACACAAAAAAAAAACAAACAAAAAAACTAGTGGTCGATTGTGCACTATTTTCAGGTTTACATGTGAGTACAGTTTCACCGTAATTAAAATGTATTCTGTCTTAATAGTCTATTAAAACATATTTAAAAACACATACACACAATTAAAAAAAAACAACAACCAAGATCAGAAAACATTGTTTCTTAAGTCAAAATCAAGCTAATCGATCTAAGCAGAGCCGTTTTGAAGGATACGTTAAAACTAGGAAGCCTACTTGGGCCCTGGCTGAAAGGGCTCCCAGAAAGTACAACATATGACAAATATGATACTTTTGGTTATAAGATAAAAAATGAGCACCAGTAATTTTAACACACTGATTTACTTAAAATGCTGATTGAGCTTTCTTGGTGGAATAAAGATTATCATGTCTTCAAACAATCTTCAGGGCCCCAAATAGTAATATTTCCTAGGCCTCCCCCAAAAAATATATATATTAGGACACATTCGATTTGAAGTAGATTTATTTCGGACTGGGATAAAAAAAATCTCCATCTCAATTATTCAAGGAATAGACGAAGACAAATTTCTAGGGATGCTAAAAATAAAAGTTTATTGTTTTAAAAGTTATTTATGTCTGAGATGCTCCTAATATAACCCACGGCTGACGTTTTGTATGATACAACATATAGCAATAATAACATAAAATTTGAATGATAATAAAGAAATAAAAAAAAATATTATAGAAATAAGTATATGCAACCTTTAAAATTGATAGATAATTCATGATTATGAGACTTGGAAATGTATAAAATTAAGCCAACACAATAAAAAATACACTCATGTTATTAATGACTTAGCAGAGGTTAAAGTTCATAAGTATTTTGGAGACGAAAAAAATAAATTAACAACTGTTTTAGTAGCATTCTTTAATTAAACTTTTTTTTTTTGATGAAGATACACCATTTGTATTGCTCAAGATGATTCCATCATTCGGAACATTGTAAATCTACACATTACCTGCTCATTTCCAGAGAGCGAGTACATAACGAAAACAAAAAAAAAAAAAACAGTCTAGTTTAAAACTTAAAAATGTTCATTTTCAAGTGCATAACCATCCACCCATCCATCTGTATATCTGATGTCTTTTTATCAACATGAATATAATTGTGTGTGTGTGTGTGTGTGTGTGTGTGTGCTCACTTTAATAGCTTAATGAAAGGTTGTTTTGTGGTGACGTTTTCTGATTTCGATTTCATCGTGGTATAATTTTTACCTTCTTTAGTACAAAATCTTTCTGTTCAACCAGCCACCCAGCTACTTCTATCTATCTATTTATCTATCCTATCTAATATATGTATCTACCATTCTATCTATCATCGATATATCTATCTAACTATTCGTCTAAAGCATTAATTTCTATTATTTTCTCCGTTTGTCTGTATATCCATCCACCAAACTTCTGAACACGAAAAATAACATTTCATAAAAAGGAGGGGGCAGCAGGTAATAGAACACAAGATTTGAAACTCTTTGAGTGACAGGTTTGACTTGGAGTTTAGCCTTAAAGATCCCAGGACTCACTATTTGACATATACAGTGGCCCCTCCCACTCACCCCCCGGATCTTACGCAGTCTTCAAAGTCCTTGTGTATACGTTTAGAACGACAAACTTCACACAGGAAACTCTTGTCTTTCTATCTCATTTTGATATTTCAACAATAGTACAAGAGAACCCAAACAATGTACCCCAGATGTCCACAGTTACCTAGGCCAACATTCAGTCGTATTCGTTTAAATGTGATTGTACATTTTTTTTCTTCTTTTCTTTATCCAGAACAATACACTTAACATATTGAAATCAACAATCGAGTAAAAAAAAATCTGCTAGTAACAAAAAGGAGCTGACAAATTAAAGTTTAGAGTAAACGCAGGCCAGGTTTAGAATAAATCAAATACAAGTGCAAGTTAAATTCAGTTTTATTTTACAAAACTTAATATAACTTTGTTTTTGGAGTAAAAATAAAATAAAACGCAGGGCAAAATATATAGTTCTAAGAAGAAAACTTACTTCAATAGATACGGAAAGGAAACAACCGGATTAAGGTAAGCAGGATCAGGAGAGACAACAAAGTGTAGTAGATACAAGTATACACTTACAATAAATGTAAAAAAAAAAGGACAAGTATCATCTACTGAGAAGCGGCCTTACCAGTACACGGGGCATAGGGTGAGTGCAATTTTGTGAGCCTAGGATTATTTATATCATATGTTATTGAATACCAAGATTATTAGCTACAGTGTACAAGTTTTCCTCAGATTCTCTCGATTAATAGAGTTTTTTTTTAAATGGCCCTTAAAGGTCAAGGTCAGTAAGATACTTGTTTTAATATTTAAGGTTCTTTTTTATTTAAACTCACAATTTATTTGAATAAAAAAAAACAACATATGCACCTTAACAATACAATGTCTACAGAATAAAAAAAAAGATATTCAATGAAATCATTATTGCATGTCAAACATAATAGCAGAAGCACATGCCCAAGATATTGTGTTGTTATCAATGGAACAAAATGTTCTATTGACTTTTTCTAAATTTAGTTTTGCAATGCTCTATATTGTGAGTGGTGTGGTATGTTGTTCCCACGGTCTGCCAAGCAGAACAGATTGATATCACCTTCTAACTCCCCCCTAACAACCACATAATTCCCACCCCTCTCCCCCTTCCGCAATGAATTAATGCGTAAGGAGGAAAAAAATGTATCTTGTTTTTCTAAACATTTAAAGGAGAAAAAAAAAAAGCGAACGGAGGAATTTGGGGAAATAGGTAGTAGAGTGGATACAGTGGAACTAGATATCTACTTAGAAGACGTGTACTGTTTGTGTTTCAAATCTAATTTTTTTTTCCTCGATTGTCTGTGTGATTTTCGAAGGTCTCGGAAGTGTTTTCAGCCAACTATCTTATGTTTACAACAAACGGACTTACTGGCTTTCTTTGGGGACGAGGGTATTCTATTGTTAACAAGCGCTGTCGTTGACTGTGTTATCCAAAGTTTGGACGTGCAGGCGAAAACACTCGAGTACAAGGCAGGAAGCTTCGAAAGGAGAGGGACTTTATTAGCCATCTTAAAAAGGCCCTCATGAATAGTTTATCTTTGGAGTTGAGATATATTATACCCGTGGCCAGGCCTACCTTGACTAGTTTTGACTGTGTGTGAGTGTGGTTGTGTGTTTATACACGGGAACGGCAACTCGCCCCTTACAAATTTATGCAATTAAAAGAAGAAAAAAAGAAGATAAATAACTTGGTATTTGTTGGCTTAATGAGAGATAATATCTCAGTTGACGACATACAGTTAAATACATCAATATTGTTTTGTAATGTGAGGCAGTACATTCTATTATAACTTCAGTCATATATTTAAAATGTTAGTTATTGCGACGGACACAAACTTACAATGGAAGTAAAAAAGTTATTTTTAAATTGTCCGTATTAATGTTTTTTAAAAAAAAAGTTCTAATTCGATTAGTTTTTAATATACACTAAATCTTAATGCCGATACACAATGTACATTTGTGCAACAAGAGCTATAGTTTTATTTACACGACATAGACGACTTACAACTAAATAAAAAGCAAAAGATCGGTACTATAAGACATTGGTAAAGCAACAAGAAAAAGCATTTCAATGCTGGAAACTAAAATGCTGGTGATTGGAGTATTAGATACTGGAGAACGTCAATCTCAAATTGGTGCTGCATTGAATTTGGCAAAAAGAACTTTCAACAGCGTTTCTAAAAACCAGTTTGACACTATATTATGGACCAATTTATCGAAAATGACCCACATTTTGACAGAGGTTCAATGGCAAGACGGAGTGTTAAGGATGCCTTATCCACTTAAAAACAACTTCTTACAGAGCGCAAAAGGAAAACTCAATTTGAATAAGATACTTTTTTGATAAAAAAGTAGAAAATTGGAAATACAGAAGAGACTGAATGATCTGAAATGTAAACGTACTGACTTGGAATTTTATTTATTTTTATATGTATATTCGTTATTATGTTTCTATATTTGTAAGAAATAAATTTTGGTTTTATTGTTATAAAAAACATAATTGATAAATTTTATGGTAAATTACCTGATTAATTTTTTACCCATCTTCCCCCTTACCCCATTATTTACATGATGACATTACCTCGTTGAACACTGTTTCATATTACGCTCTACTTTGATGGAAGGTATACCCCGCGTTAAGGGGGGGGGGGGTCTTACTATATATATATATATATATATATAAAGGGCCTATTTAAAATATTATGAAAAAATAATTCCTTACACCAAACAAATATTTATATTAGTAATAATAAATAAAATAATAAGCGTGTGTGCCCAGCTAGATATAGATTTTATAAAGTTTATTTCTGTTTACCAACTAATGTAAATGCACATTCAGTCCAGCTTTTAATTTTATTAACGTTGATTGACATAAATATTTGTATTATCCAAGGAGTTTTTTTTTTAAATTTTTAAAGCATTTTAATGAAAGCTTTTTTTTTTCAAAAGTTTTTTTAAATGTATTAGTTTTGAAAGAAAGTTATGTTCTTTCTCATGTTGCACACTGTAACATAAGTTCATTTAGCTAGTTTATATAAGACTATACAAAGCTTCACTATGTTGAGCACTTTTTTCCCCCACACATATTATTAAGGCAAAGTCTTCCCCACTAAAAACATTACTAAAAAAAAAAAAGTAATTAGCATCGTAAATCTACTAAATACTAATTTATGGAATCGAGGTTATTAAAATCGTGTATTGTCACACTTGTGCCCGATTTGAGCATTCACACTAATTTAGACCAGGTCCGAAAACCACAGAAAGTGAAACTAATTAAAAGTTTGTAAAAAAAAAAAATTAAGAAAAATGCAACGAATGTTAAAGAATAGTTCTTTATATCAAAAGAAATATTTATATAAATTATCTTTTCAAAAATTATAAACATGGGAGTCCGTCTAGATAGATTATTTAATTTTTGCTACTTCTCAACTAATGTAAAATAAAAGGTTCACTATATTGAAATAGCCCACGCTTTTAATTTTAGTAATGATAATTAATATAGATAATAGTATGAAATAATAATACTTTTTAGTAGATTTTTTCATAAAAGCTGTTCCGTTGTTTGATTTCGAGCTTTACTCCCTATTTGTAATTAAAATAGTTATTTACAAAATGGAATGCTCAAACTGACATTAAGGTGGCATATAAAGAACTGAAGAACGAATTGTGCTAAATGGATTACATCAAATAAAATAGGTTAAGACTGAGTTTTATTTTACAGATTATTCTATAAAAAATTGACTTTATTATGTGTGTTATAATACGTTTTAACGAAAATGATGGTTTGTTTTGGAAAAAATAAAAGTCTGGCACCTACTGTCCTAATGCAATGATAAACATAACGACTGTTATGAAAGAGAAATATCAAGAGATAAAAAGAATATTACATCAATTCTTAAGAGTTTATACAAATAAAAAAATTAAGATAATAACAGTATTATTACTAATGAAAGTCTTCACACACTGTATGGCACTACTACTGAGATCAAGTACGAAACAAATGGCAAGCCACGTGATCCGCATTGGCTCATCATCAAGCAGATAGTATATGAATAATAATTTATCATTTTCAAAATAGTAATAAATCACTTATATAGTAAAATTCAAAAACAGAATCTGAAAAAAAAAATATCTTTACACGTTATTTACACACAATCAAACGTGTATAAGTGTGTCCGCATATTACATAGGTCATAAGTAGGCTTGCCATACGTCCCAGTTTGGCCGGGACAGTCCCGGATATACTGGGTTGTCCCGGTGTCCCGCCCGGCTGTTGAAATTGTCCCGGTTTAGATTCAAGGCACAGTTTCTTGGAAATAATTGAGCAAAATTATTAGATCAGAGAATGATTAATCTGCTCTTGTGTGATCAGTAACATTTTGGTAAGTAACACAGTAATACAAATTTACAGAAGTGAAAAATACGAGTGGTACAACAAGAAGAAAACTGTTTTGTTTTGTAAAATTATCATGTTTGTGCACCATTATGAATAAAATAACAAAGATAATCTATTCTATATTTTAAGTGTTTTTTTTACATTACTGTTTTCATACGCCCCTCCCCCCCGGAACCGACATCCCTAAACCTAAAGTAAATAAGACAGAACTGTCCCGGTTGGTCCGTGAAAAAATATGGCAACCCTAGTCATAAGTGCTAAATAGGTAATGCAGTTTTATTTAGTAAGGGTTTCGTGGGACATTGAAACTTTTTTTCCCTTATAAAAATTAGTCCTGACATGAGAGTGTTTTCTTTACTGTACGTTTAAACTAAAACATTTTTGAAAGACAGTTTACACCCGCGAGGCACCATTGTCTGCGTTGATGTATAGCCGCTGGTTGGTGCAAGATTGAACAAAAAACAAACTCGGAAGGACACAGACAGTTGCTTTGAATGTAGCACCACAGACGAAACAAACTTGAACAATGGATGGGCGGGTAGAGAGACCCTGGTGACTATACCGGTGAGAGTTGTGAAATAGTTCAAAGTCAAGGTTTAAGTTCGCTGGAGGCACGTCAGATGACGTCACGGTGTGATTCTGTGCAACAAGGGGTGATTCTGTGCAACTCCAGTTACATATGGGATTCGGTTGGCGTTGGGAGGTAAACGCCCTCTAGAAAACATTGCGCGTGATTCGTAACTGAACTAGTAGAAACAAAGGGTCAAAATATAAATAGAATACAATAAAAAAAGTTCAGACTTTATCATGGATTGAAAAAGCGTATAATCAAATCAGATTTTTATTCTCCGTTAGTCTAATTACAAACTGTTTAAGAGCGGGAATACATGTTTTAAAGTATTCGATTTCATTGAAGCAATCCAAATCTTAGGTACCACACATTCTATTCAAAATTGGTTTAAAAAAAATCAAATTCGACCTGAACAATTTGTACATTCAACATACTTGATGAAGTGTAAATACAGGTAAACACTGCCTCGTTGTGTATGTACTACTTACAGGTGACCTTTACACCACTACTCGCCCTGACCCCAGTGTTTGAAAACTTTCTTCTCTCCCTTTCCCTACCATTGGTACAATAATAAGCTAGCTCTACACAAGATGATAAGATGATTGGATGTGTCACAACATACATGTCCCTATGTTTAGAATAAAGTTCCATAAAGAAACAATCCATTGACTTGAATACCATCGCCTAGTCTCGAGCCCCAATCAAAATGGCAGATGTATTATTTCAATCAATCTAATATGTGATGAATGCGACCAGTGCGGCAGGGATTGCCACTCCCGAGACGGACTGCACAGCCATTCCCGGCGGTGCTTGTAGACTCAATTTAGCTACACCATCGTCTCTCGAAACGGACGGATGCCGACGACGACGAATATGTGATGAGTAGAAACTCATATTTGTAATAAATATAACGTCTTACACAAACCCAATGATAATATTCGGTCATTATAGACATTGTAGGAGAGTAAGACAATAACAGAAAGAAAAAAAACAAGCAATTTACCCCTTTGATTACCTTTTATTATATATATTTAAAATATAAGCAAAAACGGTACTTAAAACGCCCCTTTTTTCGGCCCCTCATAGTTCAAATAGCGAAATGGACCACAGTCATTTTGTAGGTAAGACCTAAGTATACATCATGTCTAGGACTTATGGTTGTTGAGATCTAGGGTGATGACGGACAGACAGACAAAACGGGGACAAGAGCATTTTTATAGAAATATATAGAAAGATAACTGGTTAACTCAGAGGTCGTCGATCTTTAAAATTTTCATCCCGAAAGATGAAAAAGGTGGAGGAGAGGTGGGAATACTTTTAACCAATAATAAAAAAAAATATTGTTCTTCGTTGTCATTATATTATAATAATTATTCCCCAAATTTCCATTTTATATTTTTTTTGTCTTTTCCCCATGACGTTCTTAGTTATACCATTTGGAGTAATGTGCCCATGTTCGTCTAGTGGTAAGTTCACATTGCTAGGCTGATCGACTTTAACTGAATGTACTATTCTAGTATACTTATTTAGTACGCGGGAAAAACAAACACACAATACAGCAAATGGAGAAAAATTAAATTTAATATGACCCTATGCTCTTGCTTCAATTTGTTTTTATTTCTTTGAAGACTTGTCCCAATAACAGTTCATTTTGGATTACGAAGAAAGAAAACATTCCAGCAGGGCATGTGAGAAGCTACTAGATTGTTTAATGTTTGCTCTTACCGTGGACTCAACATATATATATATATATATATATATATATATATATATATATATATATATATCATTTTTGCCCTATCCCCCACGAAAAGAAAATATCTTTACAAAAAATAAATATATAAATAGAAAAATTCGCATGTCAATTATGACGACATACACAAAAACACAACGTAACAATTAAAAAATGTGGTAGGCCGTTGAAAACCTCTAGTCTCATCTTACACACGCTTTTGTTGTCACAATTCAATACAACGTCTTGATTCTGCGCAGTGCAGACAGGGATGTCAATAGATCTATATAAGTCTGTATCAATGGCTTCAACTGACTGAAGACACAACACTAAGGCTATAATTTTAGCCAAGTGTCATCAAGTATTAAGGCATTAAAACGTTAATAGAATTTTTTAAAATAAAAGTTTTGCTTCATGATGAACTAGACATGACTCCCAAACACAATGAAGCTTTTTTTTGCTTATATAACTCCATATTAAAAATAAAATGAGTAGACATTTTAAAAAAATTAAACAATCGAAAGTAAGAATAAAAGGGTTATGAAAAAAAAAACAACCGTTTGTTTTCATAAGTATCAAATATAAAGGGAGGTAATTGTTTTTTTTAATGACAGACAATGGGAGGGGAGGAGGGATGGGGAAAAAAATAAAGATTGACATCAACACAACTAACGAGTTTTGTCTGGGCAAACATCAAATATTAAAATACGAGTATTGTATTAGGCTACATTCAGTCTGTTTCCAATCAAACACACCCACTTAATGCTTCATGGCTATAAATACTTGTGCTACAAAAACAACAATTATAATAATGAAATTGGTATAAATGGAGGACCACCTAACCGGATAGAAAACAATGATTTCTTGTAGATTTATAACGGTAAAGATGATAGAAACTTGAGCATTGTATCACAGACGGTATCTGAGGGTGGGGGCAGTGAGTCTATCGTTAGACAAAATTTAAACGTAAAATACGTCTATTTTTGTAGTATGTTCTTTGAGTGATATTTGCAGTTCCATGACATTTTAAATGCCACTTTGTTATATAGATATTACCAACTTAGCTAATTCTTTGTATCCATGTTGTACGTACGATGTGTACGCCATTATTTCTTATTGTCCAGCGATAATTGACTCATAGCTGCCAGATATCGATAATTTTGGAGAAATTAGGATCTAATAAAATGCTATCAAAGAATACGTGATGATAATTTTATTTTTTCAGTTAGATATAACATTTTGATTATTTCTATAGAGTTAGTATAATCTAGTTATGTTTCATATATTTTCTGGATAATTCTTCAAGAAAGTAGTTGGTATCTCTGAGTTGGCTCTCGTCTACTTCAAGGAAGTCATTCCCAGTTTGTTATAAACACACACACACACACACACACACACACACACACACACACACACACACACACACACACACATATATATATATATAATATGATTATATTAGGGTGTCACAAAAAAATGAAGTTTTGAAATGTTGATGTCTCACCCCACAGAATATGTCTGTATAGTAATAGTAGTTAACCTGCAAAATTTCAGCTCATTTAAAGTTCCAGATTTTGGTGTAAAATCATTCGCGGTCAAATCTAATACAGTGTTAATGTTGCATTATATGCGAAACTGATATATTAAGTAACAAATTGATGCTTAGTATTGTTTATAATATTAAATGAAACAAAATATATAAATCTTGAATGGTTTATATTTTTAAATTTGAAATTTAAGTAAAAAATTATGAAAAACAAACTTTTATTCATTTTGTCAAGTTAATTCTTGAATCAATGTCAATCTGCTTGAAAAATAATAATAATAAGCAATGCAAATAAGCATTCCTGCTATTTATTTTGTACTTTGTACGTAGGGTAGACAAAAATTTAAAAAAGTTCTTCAAATTTAAATTTTAGCCAGCTGTTCACGATTACACTCTGCAAAATTTTTCCGATGTTTTTCAACCACTTGGAGCAAAAATTGTCTTTGTTCTTCATTCTTGAAGATACTTTCATTGAAATTTTGTATCAATGCTACACTACGCTCTGCAGAGTCATTGATACAAGCCAGATTCTTTACAAAATCTGCTTTAACTTTAAAAGATGGTGTATCTGACCAGGCCTCAACAGGAACATCTAGAAAACTGGCATCAATGTTGGATGTTTCAAAAAATGTGGTAGAAGCACGCAAATCAACAACACTTTTTGATAGTGTTTTTATGAGATGCGGTCCACGTTCTGATTGCATTGTCCGAACAAGGCCAGTTTTTTCTTTGTCCGACAAAACGGTTTAAAATAACGCAAGCGTCGACAGTTCCGGACTCAAGTGCCACGAGTGACGCACCATCATTTTCAATCCAGTCGATCGAAGAACAGCATCATCATATTCGTATAAACGCTTTATCAACAAGATATCATTCACATGTGCATCTGCGGTGAGCCTGCATGAAAACCATAATTGAAGATAAACACATGTGGTAAACCGATTAAAGCGCTGATTACCTTGTAATTCTCGAGCTGTTAACTGAAAGATGGTTTCATTGCCTGCAAACAATAGATCGATTTTCAATGCATAGATTGCTTTCGCCATCCACCTTGCCCTATGTAGGGCACCAACCATTTGTGCAGCAAGCAGAAGAAATTCCAAATAATCATCACATGAATGACTGACCTCAAGTTGACGTTTAATAAATTCTTTAATCGAATCAGACACGATTATCAAAGGGGCGGATCTGGCTTCGGGTGCGTGGTTTAATTCTGGCCATTTTTCTCAAAACCTCTTAAAAAACAAAATCTCTGGTCCAGTGGATGGTCCAAGACAAACATTGAATGCATCGGAAAGGAGTACTTCCAACATGTGATGACGGCATGCCATCCATAATAGATTACGTCCCAGGGCTACTTCTAACAGAGTGCAAGCTCCATTGAGTCTTCCAGTACTGGAAGCCGTAGTGTCGAAGCACATGCCGATGACCATAGATTCGCACTTCCATGATTTGATATGTTCATATACTGCATCAGCAGCTACCCATCCTGACCCGGATGCTAACTTGGGAACACCAAGAAGCTTTGTAGTGCCATCGACAAGTGACGACAGCAGGACAGGTAATCGATCGCCGTTGTTGGTAACATGTCCGGTAACATCGGGCAATAGCTTACCATCCCAATGTACAATTGATTTTGAGGGAATATAGTCTTGTTGACGACAAAGCTTGCGATGACGATGCATTGTGCTCTTGGAAAATACTGTGTCATGTCGGAACACCAGCTTTGTTGAAAGCGGATGCAAGTATCATTGTTGATTTTCTAATGCTGGTGTTCGTTCTGTAGAGCACTGCAGCAACTTTTGGTGATATGATGCCTGACAATTTAGCATGCTTAGTTAAAAAAAAAAATTAAATCTTCAAAAAATATGAACATTGCTTAAATTTTGCACATTAGGTATTTTATATGTTTTCTAGCATTTATTACATTTTCTAATTAAGAATCACACAATTTCAACTCTAGTTAATGGTAGCAATGAGATAAATATAAGTATATTTAAACTTCATTTTATTCAACTATGGCATGCAAAAACTACAAATTATTTGAGCCATGATTCGTCTGGATTTTTATGTTGGCCTAAAACTGGAATTTTCAAAGCTCTTGGGGGACCTCTAAATGTTGTTCAAATGAGCTACAACTTCACCAATTCACTCATTGTACGCAAGAGACACATTTCAGGGGGTGAGACACCAAAGATTTAAAAAAAAAAATTTTTCGAGCATTTTTGGGACACCCTAATATATATATATATATATATATATATATATATATATATATATATATATATATATATATATATATATATATCGATAGAGAAAACACCAATAGTTGGTAAATTATAATAAACCTCCTACAAACTATAAAATCTACCAACTATGTAACTAAGCGGTTACCTAACAGTGTGTCAGCCGACATGCACGCCAATGAGCATTTTGAAGGTTGACGTGGGTGGTGAATCAAAATCCACTTAATATCTGCAAACGTAATGCAATCATGGGGAATGCAAGAGCCTCTTAATACAAAAGACATAGCATGAGCAAGAACGTAAAGCAAGCATGAAATCACTAAGATGATTGAAATGTGTCTTGACACACGTTGCTGGGAAGGTGTAAAAAATGTTGAATGAAAGGGTTACAGTATGTTCTGATGATGAATGTGTTTTGTACGGTATTGTATTCCACATGATTCTAGTGAAAAAAAAAAACCAACATTTTCTCTACGACTACAATACATTTTATTTTTTTTTAAAATGCATAGATATGTTTCCTTTTATATTACATCAGAATTTATTTAATGTTGAAACTAGTCACTTGAGATAAATATCTTACTCGACAAAATGCAACGGCTCTATCTGTGTTTAGTAATGTATTAGTAGGTTCTTGATGTTAACCACACGAATATCTAATATCATAGACATCACCAAAATATCTAATAACACAGCCATCACCCAAATATATAATAACACAGCCATCACCCAAATATATAATAACACAGCCATCACCCAAATATCTATAATATAATAACACAGTCAATCACCCAAATATATAATAACACAGCCATCACCCAAATATATAATACGCAGTGGCTTCGAATACGACCGGGCGTTCTACGTATTTTTTTTTTGCCGAGACACGACCAGCAAACTTTGATGACGTCAGTAAACAGAATGAATGAAAACTCTTATTTACTGCAGACTTTGATGACGTCATTTGCTGTTAAAAATCGGAGATATTTTTATATTTGGCTTTAATTTTTTTCGGGTCTGTCCAGCCTAATAAATAAAGTCATTTGCTGTTAATAATCGGAGATATTTTTATAATATTTTTTTAGTTGTCAGGATATATGTCTAAGATTAAGAGTAAAAATGTGTTTTTTTTCGGGTCTGCCCAAGCCTAATAAAGTCGGACGAATAAAACAAAAAATTATGCGCTAAATTAGTATCTATCGTACCCCCCCCCCCCCCAGAAAGCTAACACTCGTTAATTCGTCTCCGTCAGTATTTGGTTCGATTCTCGGATATAAATGCTTCCCCATCCCCTCTATTTTCGTTTCTTAATCTCATTATTATTTAGTAAATTTGAAATATGTAGGCTTCTCTGAATTTTTTAAAGTGTGACGCAAAAATGATGGTAAGGAAAAGTTATGTAATATTTAGCCTTAGGACTAGCTATACCTTGCAAAGCCTTTGCAGGAAGATAAACTATTGTAAAGCCATTGCCGAACCTAGGATTTGGGGGCCTTGCATTTTGACATTCGATATCATGACATGAGATTATGTACTTAATATTTAATGTATAAAATAATTTTGGGGTCTCCCTCAAGCTGGAGCCCGGCGGGACTTTCGATTTTGGACCCCCCTCCCTTAAAACTGTTACGCCTCTGTGTTCAGCTTTGATACATATTTTCAAAATATTTTTTTTTTAAGTTATGAAATAGTTAAAAAAAACCTAATTAGTTGTTGTTTCTTTTTTTTTTTTTTACAACATCCTAAAATATAAATTATTTCAATTAAAAAAAAAAATGTCCAAGATATCTAGTTAGTTAATTTTCATTAAAACAACTAAAAGGATACATTCTGAAAAAAAAACACAATAAAAAAAGTTATGTTTCTGGGAGGAATCGAACCTGGATATAGTCAGCATAAAAATGAGTCGCGTCCAAACGGCTTAACCATTGTGCTAGCAGAACACATATACAATGTATAATTTTAATGTATAACTAGAAAAAATTGCTCGTTCCCGCGAAAAGAAAATAACTTTAAATCATAAGAGTTCTATCTGTTTACTGACGTCATCAAAGTTTGCTGGTCGTGTCTCGGAAAAAAAAAATACGTAACACGCCCGGTCGTATTCGAAGCCACTGCGTATATAATAACACAGCCATCACCCAAATATATAATAACACAGCCATCACCCAAATATATAATAACACAGCCATCACCCAAATATATAATAACACAGCCATCACCCAAATATATAATAACACAGCCATCACCCAAATATATCATAACACAGCCATCACCCAAATATCTATAATATAATAACACAGCCATCACCCAAATATCTATAATATAATAACACAACCATCACCCAAATATCTAATAACACAGCCATAACCCAAATATCCAATAACACAGTCAACACCCAAATATCTAATATCTCAGCCAACAAACAAATACCTAATATCATAGCCAACAAACAAATATCTAATATCATAGCCATCAACAAAATATCTAATAACACAGACCTTAACCAAATATCTAATATCCCAGCCATGAAACCAATTCATAATATATCACAGCCATCAACCAAATAAATCATATCACGGGTACACAACTTTACAAGAATCATCAACTACGTGGACATGTAGTTTTCGTATTACGAATGAAGTTATAAGTAAACACCTTCTCTTCACGAACACACATATTTTATAATATTAGACGTGAGTTCTTATGGATATACAAACTGCATGACCGTTTAAGAACCCCCCCCCCCCGACATGTTTAAAAGGGCTCCGACTTGTGCTAGTCCTCATCACGTCTGATGTTATCAGAGCTACGACAAATACTTCTGGCAAAACTTCCCCCCCCCCCCTTATCCTAAAAAACAAAGTATCAGCCTTCCCATTCTCTCCCAAGATCCTTAGAATGGCGATATATAAAATACATACCTTGACGTAGGGAAGAAATGTGTGCGTGCGTGTGTGTGTGAAAAGGGGGGGGGGGAGACAAAAAGGTACAAGAGAAAATACAACAACATAGTTTGTAAGCAGTTTCAACACCTGGGTACATGTTCTATATTATAAACACATGGCCCATCAATTTGGTTTAAAAAAAAAATAACGACGTAAATGTTTATTGTGTACACAAAGTTCTTTGTGTATTTTTTTTGAACCCACTGCTTGGTTCGGTGCTAGAGAACACATGTCATCAGCACACAGGGTATATGTGTCTCTGACTCATTGTGTCACAAATACCCCAAAACAAACACACACACGTATGAATTTCATATCAATATGTGAATATTGTGTGTAAGTAGTATCCTTATAGTGTTATGTAATGACTCATAATTTATGATTAGTTGTCAGGGGCACATAGTCAGATAAGTTATTATCATAATGGGCAAATGAAAAAGACTAACATGTTCTTGGGAAATGTTGTATCTCCTCTTAAATGTGAGGAACAAACAACAGTAATTAAATAAACTGAACAGTGACAGCATAACCTGATCAAATAACGCAAGTCAAAGATTTCTAGTATCAAAACTCCACCGAGTGTAACAGGTTAGAGTTAGATGTGAAATCATCTCTTACTTTTAACCGTTAGAGGGGCACATTTTTATATTTATAAAATACCGCAGGCATCTAGGTTGAATATTATGCGATTTTATTTGGTACAAAAAGATTAATGCGACTATGGATTACTTCTGTTTTGGGGTTAACTCAAAATACAATCATTACATCGATTTCTATGAAAAAAAAACACACACTATTTTCTGAAGACTAATTTATTAAATTAAACAACCTATTTAAATACGCAACAGATGTGCGTAAACACTGTGATATTTGTATACATCAAATAAGGGGTGATGAAGCATGCCTGTGACGTTGCCCCAAATATGACATTTCGAACTACAATCTATTAAAACTGCTCCATTAGTTTATTTTTGGCTAGTTGTGTGAGGATCATTTGTTTGTGCTAGCGTAAGTCATTTTGTTAAGACATCTTCAGAAAGAAAGTGTACGGACATTTTTCGTAATTTTTTTAATCAATTAATACTGACAAATATGGACAGTCAAAATAGTTAAATGTCTACATTTTTATGTTTAAAAATTTTAAGGTAACATTTGAATGAACAACAAGAATAAAGTATGAATATATTCAAAGTGAATAGGTCAGTAGCCGTGTGGACGTTTGGTTCAAGGAAGAAGATATAATCAAGGCAAGACAAATATGGTCATAGACATAGTCCCAGAACCCAAATCTACCCTCTTTGATAAGTTTATGTCACATTTGTGATATGTTTTGTCATTTTGTTGGCGAAATGAGGCCCTTTCTAGCAACAAGCCGTAGACCCACAGTACAAAACACCCAATAACAGATTCCAGTCAGTCTGTATTGGTAGCCGGCGTAGCTCAGATTCTACCTCGCGATACTTTCTTCAGTGAAAACACATTTCATAGTCAATGTCAATAGCAATGTAGACCCCTCCGAGTAAATCCAATAATGTACATTCTAACTGCGAACCATGTTGCCTTATAAATCGAATAGAAGTCTGTCAAAAGGGAAAAAAAATGACATGTGAAGCTTAAAAAAACAAACAAAACAATAATTATGCTAGTTTCGGGATTGAATCCAATTATCTGTATTACAATTAGAGTCAACGAAATAACAATTATATTTTTATTTCCTTTCTTTGCTGAACATGTTTATTAGTTTTTTTTTTGGCCAACCTTTCTCTGTAAGCTTTATGAATGGCATCTGTTAAAGTTGTTTATTTTCCTAATTTATAAAATGTTCTATGGGCTGTATCTTTCTGGAATTCGTGGACAACCTTAAGAAATGCAATGGTTCTGCATTGTACGTGATCTGATAATATATTCTATTTTGTATAGTTAAAAATGTACACAATTTAAATATCGATATTTCCGTTGAGATGTGGGGAGTTCTACTTCAATATCTAATATATATATAAAGTATCAGAAATAAAGATGAATTTTAACTTTGACCGGTGCCCCAATTTTTACTGCTCGCTACATAAATAAATAATTATATTCATGCAGATAAAACTGTTCACAACACTAAAAAATCCTAGTTTATGATACATGTGAATTTCTCATTTCTGAAAACAGGTTAGATATCTGACAAGCTAGAACTGAACACTGCAGACTATCACTGCATGATATTCATCAGATATAGGCAACATATGATAATGAGAAAACATGTTGAAGAATAATCTCACGCACATAGCATTATGTGAGAAAGGTTTTAGATCAGTGGAAAAAGTTGTCATCTTCAATATTAAATTCCCAATAAAAATGAATGATCACTTTATCCAATAAACCAATATCGGGGCTGTTTTTGTTGCGCACATTAGTTTAGTAACCCACGCCATTGAGATCTGCCCCTAGTGCCACCGAGTTGCTGCGATGAAACGATCATACTTTAAAAATAACATTTTTGATGGACTGGATAAAGTTGAAATAGTACACGAGTTTGCTAATATAAAATCAAGAAAAATAATTATCTAATATTGAAAGGCACTTTGATTTGTTGAAAGTTTTCTCAACTCCATTCAAACTGCATTTTTAGAAACATTTTTATAATGAGTTAAACATTTTTTAATGTAAAATGACGTAAAAAAAGATGTGTAAACTAGTAACATCAAGACAATTATAGATGTCAGCCCATCACAAATAGGTTATTGTATGCTACATATTTTAAATAAAGGCTACCTAAAGTTACATAATTTGTTATTATTTATATAATTAAAAACTAGGAAGTTACCAATCAATGCTGTTTATTTTTACATTTTAAAAACTATTTACATGTCTACATCTAAAGAAAATCAATTCTGGAGATTATATGGAGGGGGCAAGGTCAAACGCCATAAGTACCAGGGCGGCAGACAGGATAAAGGCCCTAGCCTGTTAGATAACTCGTCTTAGTATCCTTTGAACCGCAATTAAGTTTTGTTTGTGTGTCTATTTTGTGAATTATTATTTTAATTCCTAAAGAATGTCGGGACTAGGAGTCGGTGTTTAAGTTTCTTTTTCGCTAGCATAACGTTTAGTGTGTCTAATAGAAACTTGAAATATCCAAATAAATAAACTGTAATGCCAATGCTTTGTCTAGATATGAAAGGAAGCTTCAATTCTAGATGGTGGTCCCTGTGAATCTCTGCTTTCCCCCCGAGGCAGCAACTGAGATATTCAGAGACTAGAACAGAGAGAAGTGGTTATTATTTTTCTATCACGTTGGATACTCTGGGTATCCAGTCTCCTCGGTGCTGTTTTGCCATACAATGAAGTGTTATTATCTCGGGGGCATTGACCGCCATTACATCTCTCTACCACCTCACAAACTCTCCCCCTTTTTTTTTTCCTTCAAAGATTGTAATATCCCCACGCCTAACCAGGGGATCATCACTTGCCTTTTTTCACCATTGTTTGCCATCTACGACATTCGCGCCCTGAGTGGCCCGGGGATACGGCAAGAGAAAACAAGACCTGAGTGTAAGTTTGGTGTAATATAAAGTGCTCAGAGGGAACAGACAGTTTGGTGCGTTCAAGAGTCTTGCCACCCTGAAGCAGTTGGTCTAGGCACGAAGGGAATAAAAATGAACATGAATTGACAGCCTGAACATTATTTCTTACATTAATACAACATGAGCTATACATAAAATAATAGTAGTAATATAAAAATACCAGAATTTCAAAATATGTGAACTTCAGAAGGTTGATATGCTAGGAACAGCCCACACATTAGTATAGACCCGGAAGGTATTATATATAGATGCTTGCACACTTAAAGAAATAGAATTCGCGAACAGCAATCATCTTTGAAGTATGACAAATTTTCTTTAAATGTCGGCTTAAGCAACCAAATAGTTTTTATATAGACAGAATATATCAATTGAAAAAATGTAATACACCATTAAAACAAATGTAGCTTATTAATCGAAAAGTACTGTTTAACAACAAATTTTCCACACTAAACATTAGGGAAAATGTGCATTCTATGACATTTACTTTAAATACTGATATCACACTTAATGTCAATTTTGTTTAGCGAATGAGGAAACTAGAAAGAGGATGGAGGTGGGGTTAAAAAAATATAACACTTAACAGGATCTATGAAGACAAGTTACAATGTGTTATTTTATAGGTTAAATGTTTTATCTAGGTCTAATAATAAAGGTTTATGTAATTGTAACAATAACTGAATAAGCTTCAGAAAAATTACTCGTGCTACCAGTCTTAACATTGAAGTACTCATATGAATTGGCCTATTTATCAGACCTAAGAAAACTATTTCAGATCCTGTTTTATTTAAACCCAGCTTCCACATGGCATTGATTCACTCTTTTCTTTTCACGGTCACCTTACAATATGAGCTGGAAATGAACACCCACAGATATTAAGAATGGAAATAACTTTATAGTTATAAAAGTACAATTAAAAAAGGGCTTTCAAAAACGAGGTTTTAACATTAATTTATAAGAACTAAACAATTAGTTGATTTTTTATTTTGTTTAATTTTCCGTCAAAAGTATTAATAAATAAACATTATTAATCAAAATACGTTAGGACTAAAGTGTAGGTAACAACAGCCTTCTATTAAGTAATACACCGATTGTCCATATAATTTAGAAGATCAGGATCAATTACAATGTACCGAACATCTTTTTTTTTTTACGTGACTCATTAATCGTTTGATTAGGAGGGTCTTGATGCTCCTGGGAGGAGTCAAGAGGCGTTAGACAAGTGTCATAAACAATGCGGCTGGTAGACGGAACACGAAGCTTCCCCAAGGAGAACCAAACGACGGGGGCGGATCTGACTAAATAGAAAGGGTAAGAAAATTGGGGGGATCTGGAAGAGATCACGCGATGAATCTTTGGCTTGATTAAAAAAAAAAAAGGTTTCTAGAGAACAGAATGCTGAGTTTAAAAAAAAAAAAGCAATTAGCAGAGAGAAAAGAAAAAGACGTTTCAGAAAAAAATACAGAGATGAAAGAGACATTTAGGCAGTGGGTCTGTATTGGCTAACGAATTATTTACACCCTGATTCGTGGGTCTGGTTGTCTGAAGGCAAGTAGCATTCAAGGGATCAGCGTGTTCTGCTTACATTGTGGACAACGGCAGAAAACGGCAAAATAGTCTGAATGGTAAATAAATAGTTTGACACAATTCACCACGTATCTGGCCATCTAGGTAGAATCTGCCTGTAGAGTTTATACAAAGCGGACACGCTTATTCGGAACTTTATTTTAACTTCAAAGACGCAATACATATTTATTTGTCTGTCTGTCTTTCATCCATCCATCCACATCTATCTATCTATCTATCTATCTATCTATCTATCTATCTATCTATCTATCTATCTATCTATCTATCTATCTATCTATCTATCTATCTATCTATCTATCTATCTATCTATCTATCTATCTATCTATCTATCTATCTATCATCTATCTATCTATCTATCTATCTATCTATCTATCTATCTATCTATCTATCTATCTATCTATCTATCTATCTATCTATCTATCTATCTATCTATCTATCTATCTATCTATCTATCTATCTATCAATATTTTGTTTTTAAAAAGTCTATTCTCGTACTAAAGTCATGGAAGTTATAGAACACATTCTTCATCAGCATATACATTTACGCTTTGAGTTGATTGAGTACGATAATGGGCTTCTCAAAATCAAAACAACTGATAAAATCACACACACAGTTACCGTTAGGTCGTGCTAACTACACCAGTAATATAGAGCGTGGGAGGGTAGATCGGGCGCTATGCACATCCCACAGTTATGACACCTCCAATAATCCACAACAAGATGTCAGGGGAGATGTAAGGAGGGTACACGAACACCAAGCACAATAAACAGCGAGATAATGAGTGTTGGTCTGCCAGTGGGTTGACCTTTTAGCGGAGACCAACAGGAGAACCTTGAATATGTGAGATAATCTGAAAATGATTCAACACAACCCCCCCCCCCTCCGTCTCATGGCCATTCCCTCACTACTAGTTGTGTGCTTATGGTTCACACTAACAGGAACCAGTCTTGATTTATTTTCAGATAATCGGACATTAGCGTAATACTCAAATTATGGTAAAACAAACAGCTTTATTTTAATTACAAACTTTATATACAATTTAAAAAAAAAAAGTAAAAGAGAAAAGAACAATTTGCTTTTGAAACGTTTTGTCTTTATAGGTAGGTGAACACATTTTTTACCTTTAAGAGTAGGGAATGCCTAATGCACTTATTTGGCATGAATCACTGCTTTCAGATCAGATTAAAGAATCTATATGCTTGCTTGCGAGCTTAACTCCTTGGATTCCTTACAGAGCAATAGCTCTCCAGCCCAGCCAGTTTTTTTTTCAGTTAACCCCATGTTAGGTTGCAACAATTAATTTCCCTGCTCACAAGACCTTCTCCAAGTGGTCTTTGGAAGACCAAACTTCCTCTGGCTTTGGATTCCAATGCAGAGCCATTTATGTAATATCTTCATTTAGCTTCACGAGAGAATGTCCAATACATCGTCTTCTATATATGTGAATGTCTATGAAGTCTTCGTTTGCCACTTGCCAGATATCCTCGTTCCTAACTCTGAAAGGAACCCCTCCCTCGATTCGGTATTACTTACATTCAGATGTCATCTGTTGATTTTTGTATTGAACCTAATATGAAGTTAAATACAGTTTTGTAGTGGATTTGTGATTCAAATACCCTAATATGTCATTAATATGTACAAATAAAATAAATAGGTATGTAAATGTAAATATACTGAAGCGTAGGAAGGGTAGAGCGAGTTTTGCACCGAAATAGCAAATCTTAAATAGTTTTTTTGGACTTTAGACCAGACAGAAATGGGCAAACTATAGCCCATGGGCTAAGTATGGCCCGTTGGGCGGATTGGTTCGGCCCACTATACTCTCCCTTCATTTAACTAATGTGAGTATAAATACTCAATTCATCAGCTAGTGGTCTGGCCCATCCTGCTCTATATATTTTCAATGGTTATAAATTTAATGAGTGATCTGTTGTCATACTTGATTTCGAGCCGATTTAAGGTTATTGTAGGCTTTAAAATGCGAACTAAATGACGAAATATATCAAAATTTGTGAGATAAACAGATAAATGGAGGGCCGATTTTTGTCCAGGACTCTGATAAGCCTAATGGTTGTTCCAACCCTGATTACATTAGAAGAATCAAAATTTGTGTTCATCCTATTGTACAAGGGAGAAGACAAGAAAAGACCTGGTTGGTGAAATAGCAGAAAAATCGCCAAGTGACGATCTGTTGCTGTCTAAATACAGAACACAAGGTTAGGGAAATATAGCGAATATAAAAACATGTACAATGGTGTAAATGCATACATCTCGAACGTATGTTTTTGATAACATTGCTTCTGTGTAGAAGGGGTCGTTTTCAGTGAGGACCCTTAAATGGTAACTTAGTTTGCCTGTCCGTAAGAACGGCCCAGGTTGTGAGGAGTAAGGCAGATTCCATCACTTGGTCTTAACTACTTTGTTTAATGGATATTCAACACCATTTCTACCGCATTACCAAAGCATGTGCCACATGTGTTTGTGGTATGAGGAAACGATTAAAAAATTATTTTTAATGGGAAATTTTCTCTTAATATAATGAAGAAATAATAATAATTATCTCATACTCTGAGTGATTTATTTTATTCCAGTGCCGTCCAACATAGATTCACACATAAATATAAAGAATAGTAGCTAATTGTAATTAGTCAATATGTGCAACACTATCCAATGAGTTATTTATTTTTTTGATATCTCACGCCCATGATACATGTCAAGCTTGATTTCAGACCAAAATACACTTTTCTTTAAAAAAAATAATAATTCAGAAAACCGTTAACTTTAATTGAGTAATCAATCAGATTTCAAAATTACTGCACTTTATACAGTGGTGGTCTAACATAAGGAATAAAATATAACCATTGAATAAATAGTGTATAGCTGAAAAATTCATATTCCTCTATCAACCATAATAATGCCCCCCCCCCCCCTCACCCGTTTCACCTGGAGCTGAAGACCAGGAAGGTCACCGAGGGACACATTCATACGAACACACACACACACACACAAAGAACAATGTGGTAGTTATAACCACAACCGATGTTGGGCATTTATTTATTTATACCTGGCTTCCGTCTCGTGTGAGTCCGCTTAACAGTCATCTGCCTATACGTACCTGACCCTTCAACTTTAGAATGTCGACATAAGGAAACAGGGGCGTGGCTACAGCTATTACAAGAGGGCCGTAGAGCTATTAGAGAGACCGACTAAACAGGGCCGGGAGAGGGACAGGAACATGTGCCGTCGGATACTGAAAAATTATGTATTATCACAGAGATTCAATTTTATACTACCATTAATGCCAGGCTATAACTAGCGTCAGATTCTATCACACGAGTACGTTACTGAATGGGTGTCGGTGAAAGATCATGTCTGAAGATAAAGGCGAGAAGAAAGGAATAAAAATAAATGGAGGTGGGTGTGCTGGAAGTGGTGTATTTTTTTGTGTGGGGTGGGGGGGAGGGGAGTGTGAATGAAAACTATTTTGTAAATTAGCGGATATTAAAAAAATGATGAAAATCAATCAATCGATCTTTCTGTCCGTCTGTCTATAAAATGATCATTCTGTCTGTATTTTAATCTTCTGCCCGTTCGATTATTTCTCCTAAAGATATGTTTATATTATACCAGTCTAATCCGTCATAACAAACAGTGAACTATAAAAATATATAGATATATCAGTGATTCTCAAAGTGTGAGTTGGGTTGAAGTGGGTCGCCTAAACTTTTAATCATTATTTTATCGAAAATATATTGGATTCATTTTGGCTTTTTTTTAAAGGTGGGTCGAGAAAACCGAATAGATTTCTTTGTGGGTCGCTAAATCATAGTATAGGTTAGGCCTACTTAGTGGGGCGTAACATTTTCATAACCACTGGCCTATATAATTTATGTGCAAACTGATTTATATCAAAAATAAATATCAACACCAGACTGATTAGTCGCTTAATAAAATGCATGTATATATAGACGCATATTTAAAAAAAAAATTATTATCACTTTCAACAAATAATATTTTTTCATGTTTGTTTTCTCTGTCATTTTCTTTCAATTTAAACATTTCGTTTCCACGGTCTGTTTTTGATAGAAACATTTGTGTACACATACATGTATTTCTCAATGACACAGTATCTATCCTCCAATGATTTGTATTCCAGTAAAGCTCAACAAAAGCTGTTAATAAAATTTTAATTGGTTTAATTTTCATCACTGTGATGACACGCCTTCAATTTAGTTGTTTTTTTAATCGGTAAATCTGTGCACGTAGTCTACAATATTTTATACAAACATGAAGCTCATGTTGGACATTGGCTATGTGATGCAACATATCTTTTTTAAATATGAAAAAAGATATTTACTGAGGACAATGCTTCATCAAAATGATATATGACCAGTTCATAAATGATCAATTGATGGAAACTATATTTTTAACTGGATTATTTGTGAATAGCAAAAAATATCCCATGACACATGCATTTCTTTATGTAACTAATCCATGCAGGTGTTCATGTGCTTAGAATATGAAAATAGAGATACATGAAGTAGCTTTGTCGTACATATTTATGTTTCTGTATCCCTACATCCACCCACTCAGTCAAATATATAAATGCATGTTCTGGGGTAGTTCGGAAACCCTTTAATGTGTTCCATTCTTTAATTCCATTTAGTTTACTCCCTTGTAGTACACTCGTGAGAACAGTGCTGTCCTAAAATACTAAAGAAAAAAAAAAGGCTAATCTGACGTAAAAAAAAAAGATAACTGTACTCTAAGGGTCAGGGGATCGATATCTCTTATCCTTCAAGGGATCAGTCAGTCTGTCTTCATTGTAAGATTTTATATTGAAATACATAAAGTCGTCCTATTTCTCAGACACCATGTTATCACAGATATGCCACTCTTTTATTTCCATCCCTTTAAATTCTTTTTTTTTTATATATCTCAACCAGGAAGACTTAGTCTAAAGATTCGCGATAAAGTCAAGAACAAAACGGAACAATGCGGAAAATCTTTGAAAATAGGCAACCCACAATCTCCTCTTGTTCAGGATAGAAGAGTTACAACCGCAAGAAAATACCAACACTTTGCTTCTCCTACCGCCGACTTTTCTTCACTCGATTGTAACACAGATACGTGAACGCAATGGCTTGTATTAACGGTACCGGAGTAAAGATTATCATCTAACAATCCTACGCTATATAAAACACTATAATACAACTATCTGAACGGTTCATTCATACTACATGCAGAACGAACAGATAAATGTACAGAGGGAGGATGAGTTTTTTTTTTTTTGCTGTTTTATTTTTAAAAAGGGAGCTTGAAGTAGATCTGAAGGGAGGAGCGAAATGTGAGGGTGGGGTTGTGAATAGGGGGGTTGGGTTAGCCTCTTGCCAGGAGAATGTCTCGGGAGCTGTTCTCGTTGACCGTAATGGAAACTCTGAGCTCGACTCCATTAGCCTCCGGTAATTGACTTAAAAGCTATGTATACTTGACGTGAGCACTGCAAGCGGGGATTGTTTTTTTTTAAATTTTTATTTTCTGTGTATTTTTTGTTTGTTTGTTTCGTCGACAGTAAAATAAAACAAAGCACACCAGACACACAATAGACAAGTCCTAGTAGAAATAATATATTACAAAATATGAATCAATAATTACCTGGTAAGATATGAACAGTGTAAGATCCGATGATCCCCCATAAGATTAGTGTTTGAAGATATTTCCTTAGAGTACTGAATCAAAATAATCATAACTTCCTCAGAATAGACGTATTGGTTCTTGATGTCACTAGCAGATCTGAGATCGAAACAATAATAATAATACAAATAGCACGGGAACAAATCCGGAATTAATCACTCAAGAAACATAAAATCCTTCCTTCATATGAACATAAAAAAACACTAAAAAATAAATTTCTGAAAAGAAGAAAAAAAACCCATCAAGTAGAAAACAAATGACACTTTATCCATCCATGAGTTCTGCCTGATATTCCTTTAACTTATTTTTTAATAGTTCAATATATTAGCAGTTTACTTATTAATTCACAGTTTAACAATATAATAATGATAAAATATGCACAAATACAATTATACGGATAAAAGAGACTGATGATTAGTTTCTTTATTATTATTTTTTTTTCAAACTACTGGCGGTCGTTTGCAAAGAAGAGAACAAAACAAAAAAAAAACCATAAATATTTTGAGATTATAGTCATACCCCTCTCCCCTCACATAATACGAATATGCATAAGTTTTTTTTAAATGTTGACTATAGTCATAATAATGAAGAATATGTTCTGACTAGTTTAATCAAAACAAAACGCCTTAAGCACAGAGTTAACCCCTACATAGCTGTGTCAGTTATTTAGGTAACATTTTAAACTACGGAGGTTTTTATTTGTTACCGATTTAAAAACACGAAGCATAAACGAGGTAGCCTAATGTTTAATATATACATTGGATATATTCCTTTTGCTTATTAAAATGTAGTGTGTGTGTAAGTGTGTGTGTGTGCGCGCTCGAGACCAGCAGCTATCCATCATACACCAGTCAAATGTGTAGATCTAGGTCAGTCTCATCTGACCCTAGTCGACTCCCCAGCCCCCAAGGGGCACATAATTGATGACAAGTATGAAATTGTTGAACATGTTGTTCTTTTTAAAGTTATAACTAAGTCGTAGCGTGAAAGAAACGTTATAAATTATGGAAAGGGGGGGGGGAGAGGTAGAGAGAAGACGGGAGGAGATGGGTCTGTTTGAAAAGCCAGCAAGAATGATTCATGATATTGATTATACTAAACTAACTTGTCTGATTCAAAGATTTATTTTACATCATCGCATAAAAGGAAAGAAAAGATTCATTAGATATGCACATTTATGAATTTTGTTTAATTTAGTTTTAAAAAAAAAACAACAACAACAGCAATTGAAGATATGTAAAGCGCATAAGGAATGGGGACGTCCCTCTAAACCAGGTGTAACCGAATACTGCTCTGACAGCCATTTGAGGCTCTATGATGAAATTGGTGCAGCTCTCACTGAGATAGTTCAATTATTTCATTACTTTTGTTCATCCAATATTCTTACACAGAAAGTATTTAAAGTATTTGTTACAACATAAAAAAACCCATCTATCTCACGCGTGGCCACCCGGCTCTATGCTAAGTAAATATTAATACCAATAACATTAGCAAGGTTTATTATGTTTTTTTTAAAATGGACATATATTAATTAAACAAAAAATAAAACAATAACAACACATATGCGATGTTTGTATTTAAGATCACCACAACACATTATCCAAGAACATTCATTACATGTGTTTCTACCCAGACACAAGTGATATCAAGAACACTTTAAATATATCCATGAAAAAATAATATCATTTAGGAAGTCCTAGTAGATAAAAGCGAAATAAATCTGTGAAGTAAACTAAAAAGTCCTTTTAAAATTGGCTCTACTAACTTAAAGAGAAGAACTGAATCGTCTATTATTGTTATTTATTTAACGGGAAAAGTATGTTAGTAATATAACATGGCTATTGTATTGAATACTCCATTGAATGTATTCCCCCCCCCCCCCGACTTATACATATATCTGAAGGCAATCCCGGCCTGTCGACACCAAATAGATAGAAACAGCTGCCTCACCGGGGGCAGACTCAAAAATTTGAACTGAAGGCTTTGCCCGTTGGTTAGAATCCTTCAAATCGAGTTATTCAATTCTGTCGTGGAATAAAAAAAAAGTTTGGCTGTTGAAGAGTAACCGTTCTTGTCGTTTATTTATTTATTTTGTTTTAAAATTAAGATTGAGAAAATTGTGTCTACCGACTAGATGACAAATGTAATTTCATCCACAGGAAATAGTGCAAATCATTACTGAGTTGGGGGAGAGAGGGGGGGGATAGAACGGGTGGAGTTCAACTTTGTTAAAAAAATACTAAACAACGGAAAGGTTTGGAAGTAACGCCAACTAAAGTCGCCGACTTTAAGAATAGAGAAATAAGAAAGAAAAAAACCGCTGACAAAATGGATAAAAGGACAGGGGTGATGGTGGGGAAAGTTTGCAGAAAGTCAAGTAAAGAATGAAGTATGGACAGACACAAGACGCTCCGTGACACCCTGAAAAAAAGTCTTTGTTGTTCCCACTGAACGACCTGACCGCTACAGTGTGAAGGACACTACGGGTGTTTACGGTACACTAACGTGTGGGATTCGGTACGAACAAACTACAAACGTAAGTGAACAGATCAAGTCAAGAGAGTTACTTTCCTTTAATGTTCCTACCCCCCCCCCTGTAAGTTTAAAAATAAAAGATTTCTTTAAAAAATAAATAATTTCGCATGTGCATATTTTGATATTAGACTGATGGCTAATAACTAAATAAACACTAGAATCAGATAAAATAATTGTAAATCAAACTCGGGATAGAACTAATAGACTCTTAAACATTATCAATTCGAAGTGATTATTACCCGGACTCACACCACTAAAAATTGAACAAGAACAGAGTTGACTTTCGCAAAAATCAGATGACATTACCACCCACTCTCCAGTCACTAGTCCACCCTTCTCTGACAACATATTTCAGCAATAAGTGTCGAAATTCTTCAATAAAACAGCAGGATGTAAAAGTTTCGTTCAACGAGATAAATAACCTCTCATCACCCCCCCCCCCCCACCCTAACATATTTTGCATGTCACTAATTTTAAAATGCAGAATGAAATATTTTAAGTTTACAAAAAAAGTAGACACACATGTAGGAAAAAACAAATCTATCAAGACTTGTGTTGTTTTGTTTTACATATGCACACACCACCCTTGGGGTTAAATCTCAAAGATCAACAACAAACAACTAGAACGACTTATTTACTTATACTTTGGTGTTATGTTTGTCAGTGTACACTATGGTGAAATAATCCTAGGCGAAAACACACACACACAAAATTGGAAGAAGGGTGAGAGAAAGTATGTTAAGACGTTTAACTTTAAAAAAAATAATAGCCGGCATTCCTCACTAAGAATAAAACACAACCCGAAACGAAAACATAAAAAAGAGAGAGAGCGATGTTAAATCAGACAAGAGATAGCAACTGAAAACAGATTATCACTTATGTCCCGCAACGACATGTTTAGTTTCTTGCAATACAATTCAAACTTTATAAATTACACAATATTCGACATTTTTTCTACGTACTAAATATGAACCAACCTACTGACACAACTGAAGACACTCTATTTATAAAATCAATCACCGGCGAAACTTCATTGAATGAAAACTCAATACAACTTTTATTTTCGTTCTGATTTTCTTAAATAAACTTTCGGCACGCGGAAATAAGCTCTTCGATCCAGGTTGGTCCAGTGAATGGGTCTTATGATAAATTAAGGTGAACATCCACTTTGTGTCTCTGCCGGCCCTCGCACTCAGGCTGTCTGTCCCGAGCCAATACACAAGCAGGAAAAATCTACAAACAGGTTGCGAAAGGAAAGCGCGTTGGTCCGTGGTCCCCCCCCCCTTTTTTTTTAGCGAGTCGTGTGGTGCTGTCTGTGATTTTAACTTAGCGCTTCGCGCGTGGCGACAAATAAAAATAGTTTAATAATCGGCGCTTTAAACAAAATAATGAGACAGATAAAGCAGAGGACCGAAGGGTGCTTGCTGCGTGTTTGCAACTAAATGGTTCACATTCTTTAGTGATGGAATAATAACCATTTTAATTCTTTCGACCACTGTCGAGATTATCATAGCAAATAAGAAGCGAACAGAAGATATCGGATATATGTTAATATGTTTATCAGAATTTGTCAGAGGGCGAGAGGAATTTTTTTTTTTACCTATCAAGTTGATCAAGATATTTTGTACGCCGTCTATAACCCTTTATCGATACACATGAAGGAAAAAAGTCTTATCTCTCATAACTCCCATGATTTTATATACATTATATATTTGGGGTGATTTGCCAGTTTTAACCCTAGCCATGATCTATGCAAAAAAATAAATAAATAGGCCTATATATAATGAGAAAATAAATAATATTAAATGGCGTCGTCTACCTCCCCAGGCCCTACCCCCTATGTCTTACTTCTTATAGAGCAGCCTGATCATGGACCATAGATATTATAGTATGGGGTAAACTACCTTCTGGGCGGTAGGTCTAGTAAATCAAAACCTACTGTCGTGCGCCATGCATATGGAAATTACTCGTGCACTGGTCTCGTAGGAGACCTCAGCTGTGGTACCCACTTGGCCTGGCTTGTTTGTGTGAGTGTAAAGCTAAAGCTATCTATGAACTGTACTAACAGTTTTGGTGGATTCTGTTATCTAGCACTCTTTCTAATATCTACGATATAACGTAAATAATTTGACTGAGACAGCACATCAAAGTTTTCTCTACCCATTCCACGGATTGAGGTGCCTAAATGACATTTCTATAAAAGGACACTTTCTACAATTCCTTCATTTATGTTGAAACCGTAGAGGCCTAGTTGTGATAGTTAAGGTTACCTTTTGTTCGATTTGTCTCTTTCACTCATCCTGTAATACTATATAGGTGAAAATTGTATAGTTCACAAACTACAATTGATGAATGTTAACTGGATATATGTGTAGGTTTAATACTCAGAACAAGTTTCTGTTTATCGTGTCAAGTTATACATTTCATCCTTGTATTAACTGTCTTGGGATTAGCAAAATGTTTAAAGACAATTGTTTCAAGTATTCTACTTAGAACTAATTATATTTGTACTAGCTGACCCTGGAAAACCTTTGCATAGAGATATATCATAGTTCACCTTTGAAGTTATCATGAATATATCAATGTAATTATATGGGTCTATTTATTTTTATGCTATGAAAATTTAAAAAAAAAAAAAGAAAACCATTATCGAATCAATACTTAAATAATACTTCAACAGGAAACACTATTTTTACTTTCGATCTACAGCAGACAGACTTGAGATGAAACATATTTATAAAGACATCATGTTTAATAAAACTTGTATTAATTTTTTTGTCGACAGTCCGCGGTATCACATACATAATTATAGAACAGATGCAAACTTACTCCAATCATGACTTGAAACATTTCACATTACAAAGAATATATTTTATTTTAGTCAAGCCAATTAAACAATACACACATACTACATACGTAGGCTACATTTGTACACGCAATCTAATGTAAAAAAAAACATCAATGAAAACAATACAACATACTTTTATTATGATATAGTAAAGACCTTCAGTTTTATACTTATAAACATACTAAAGATTGCATTCGTATTCATGTACACGCTACATACAAACTTTTTTACATCCATAAACACACTGTACATGGATTTTTTAGTATTATTTTTACATACGGCACAGAAGGAACTATGAAAACTGATTTATGACATTTTAAACTTGTTACTCTGAATTTGACTCTATTCTAGGCTTTATTTGTTTTTTTTTTGTTATTTATGATGGTTGTGATGGAAGAGAGGGTGGAATTCAAGTCTGGAACAGAAAGAGACCGGGGATGTTTAATGGGGGAGAGGGTGTGCTAAGCGGGGCGGTCAGGATGCCGGGAGAAGGTTAATACTATTGAGAAAGAATAAGTGGTGCAAGTGTGTACAGATATGTCAGTAACTCATGGAAGACGTTTTCTATCACGGACATCATAAATTAGAATTTTCGTTTTCGTTTGTAAGCCGCCGCTGGGTGCAAGTTGAGGTTCTTAGTGGGGGAAAAAAATAGGGATGGGGGAAAGAGGGGAGGGTAAACAATATTTTTTTTTTTTTGGAAATAAAAATCTTACAAAAATAAAGAATAAAAAAAAAATAACAACAATGGCAGTTAAAATTTCTTGAAACATGTTATGGTAGTAGTGAGCAATGGCTTAGTATCAAATAAGTCAAGAAACTTTTGAATGGCGAGCTGAGACTTATTGAACATTTGAAACGAATTTATGATTATATTGAAATGAATTCATCGATCCTGTCTAAAATGAAAAAAAAAATTAAGAAATATTCCTCTATATTTATAATAACGAAATATATATATAATAACATTAATATTGAACGATTTTAAGTTGTTTTTTGCTTCGACAAAATGGTTTCAAACCAATGGAAATAAAGTAGAGCGCCTATGTTAGCCTACAACATTACGTCTTATGTGATGTCTGCTCATTTTACTCGGCAGACACAGTAAGTTACACTGTTAACTGTCATGTGACTGACTTCTCTCAGACATATCAGGAGACTATGATGCATCAACACATCCTCCTACCTGTTTAACATCAACAATCCTGAATAGAATGCTGCTGGCTGGAGAGAGGAGGTTTATTGTGAAGAAAAAAAACATAGCAAAAAAAAATATTGATGTGTCTGTGTGTTGTGGTGGGGTGTATGAAGTGAGGTTGCCCAGACTTAAAGTGTAAAAGAAAGTGAGACTCCCTCTCCCCCACACACCCATCTTCTACTATATATCCTGCGCTTCATGCTGGGAAATAACACAAAAAAGCATGCCGAGTAGAGAGCAGAAGGAAGACCCTACAAGCCTTGAGAACTGAAATGGCCGAGGTAAATGCAAAGAAGGAATAAGAACCGACATATGCATGGGCGGAGAAAGAGGGACAGCAGAAAGCAGTAAGCCGTATGCAGCTTATTCTTAGCCTGTCAATTTTAAATCGACAGTTTAATGGTATATTCATACATTCAAGGTACGCCCGTCCTACACACTGCAATAGGTTGATGAGTTACTAGACGTAAAAAAAACAAGCAATTAAGCCTGTTCCATTCTGGACACATGACGTGTTAGCGGATTTTCATGTTATGTATCAGTACGTTTGTTAGCTTTCAGTAAATATTTGTAAATTTTGGAAATGTTTATAAATTCAATTGTGTAATGCATATATCTGTAAAAAAATATTATAAAGACGTTTCTTTATATTTGAAAAAAAAATTATTTTCTCTTAAATCTAACTACAAGTGGTTTGTGGTTACTGAAATAGGGCTCATAATTGAAAACATTCGAAATTGTAGTCATTTAATCGTCCGAAAACTCCGTCAATTGTTGCATAGCTCTGATGCTTTCAATTAAACTCAGAACACAAGCTTACTATTTCATTTGATGAGTTTCTTAATAAATCTCGGTGAAACTACGTGCAGCAGTATTTCGCACCAAATGAATGGGTTATTGAACGTACAAGGTGTATATATAATATAAAAGCCCCTTAGGAGCCCTGAAGCCCGGCCCTCAGAGGTCCTATCGCGAAATGGACTTTTGATGTACACTTGGCAGGCCAAGACCTACACAATGATATATACATCATGGGTCTAGGACTTATGGTTGCTGAGATATAGGGCGGTCCATTATTAATAAAGCTTATATAGTAAAAAACGGTACTTTATAAGGCCCCTTTTACGGCCCTGAGAGGTCAGATCGCGAAATGGAAAAAAGTCATTTCTTGGCAGGCCAAAAACTACAAAATGATATATACATCATGGGTCTAGGACTTATGGTTGTTGAGATCTAGGGTGATGACGGACAGACAGACAGACAGACAGACAAAACGGGGACAATAGAGCATTTTTTTTTCGAAAATGCTCTAAAAATAACCACAAACAACCAAATAAACATTTCTACATGCAATCATAGACAGTAAGGTATACTGGCTGACTAAAAACAAGATGAAACAGATAATCACCCCAAAGTTAACTTTTTTTTTTTTTCGTTTTCTACTAGACTTGAAACAATCCATTCGCCGGTAGCTGACGAAACAAAATGCCAGAAATAAGTGGTGGCATTTCCGGAACAACATTTCTTTGGAGACCCTGGCATTATTTAATATAGATTCAGACATCGTTTGAGACCCCCGATGTGCGTGCTATCTTGGAGTAAACAATTTTTGAAGGTTAGGTTGGTGAGGGATACAATTTAGAAATAGCGCAGTTTTAATAAAAAGTTAATGATAAAAAAAATGTATTCATAAACTGCTTAACATTTATAACGTTAAATTTCATCCAGCGAATGTCTATTAGCTATTCAAAAAATCAAGTTTTTTTTTCTTTTTTTTAATTTAACTAATGGTAGTTAAGCTAGTTAATTGATAATCCTAAGGCAATATAAGACTACGAGTGTAACTGGATAATTTCTAATGCATATTTTTGTACATTGGTTACTGAATTATAAAACAGTAATTCATGTATAGGTTATTTTAATGACACTAATGAAACACTTGTGAGTAACATATGCTGAAGGTTTTTGATCTAACTAGCGACAATGGTGCCAAGTGAATAAGTTACCGGACCAACATAAGTCAATTATTTCACATTCGAGATATTGATATATTCCATCGTTTTTTCTTCATCAAAGTCTGGTCTAATTACCACTTATAATTTTAAAAAAGTCTACTTTGTTTATATAAAACTATATCCACACAACAGGTTCAATTATTAAAAAGTAAAAGTAAAGTTCCCATAAGCCCAAAAGGGCTCACCGGGGCAGATGAAGTGTAGAATTCATCTGTTTCAGTAACCTAGGCATATACAGGGATTGTTTGGTTAGCATAACGCCCAGCCGCCATTACTCCCCCAACTTAATGTCGGGTACCCACTGAAAGCTGGGGGTGGACTTGGGGACTTAAACCAGGACCTGGAAAAATCCCAAGGTTCTCACTGAGGTTCGAACCCAGGACTCTCCGGTCGACAGTCTATACTGCACGATTATCCGTCCCCTTCAATTATTAAGGCTATCTTTACTTTACTTGTTTCATAATATTTCAAGAAAGCTTACAGTCAGAAAACAGGCAATACTATAACAGTTAAATAAGATGGAAATATATTGCTTTATACGTTCTAAGGTGTATGCGAGATACCCAACAACTGGTAACTATAAGAGCAAATTGATTTCACTACGCAAACTATCATGTAACCCCTCAACCAATGAAAGTCTTAAAAGCTGTGTAAGAAAATGATCAAATTATACACGATCTATGTAGCTTTGATGACTGAAAAAAAAATTAAAGTAAAATTTAATGAAACATAAGCTGTTAACTATTTATGGAAGCATGAAATTGTTCAAATATAATTTAGAGAATGATTCATAAACGTGTAAACAGTAACATAAATAAAGCAAATTTATTAACTAGAACACAAAAGTGCTTTAAAAACATTGTTTTTTAAACCTAAATAAATAATTTTAATTGGAAGAGTCTCTGTAATATACACATAGCCGTGTAAAGGCTATGTAAAAATATGTATCAAGGATTATAAATTCTGCAGACTAACGAATAACCTTTACGATAGTTTCCACACAAAAAAAAAAACCTGGTAACATCAAACGTATACCATTTAGGAAACAATAATTTTCGCGTACTCCTGACTTTTATTATCTACTTTATCCTACCCTCTTCTTTAATATTCTTCGACAAGCTTCCGGCGTTTTATTCACCAATATAAAAAAAAAAAAACGGGGGGAAAAAAAAAAAGATGAAAAAGACTTAGAGATCCACATAATATTTGCTTTGGCTACACTAAAGCGCTATGAATGAAGACTAGGGTTAAGGGGAGACTAATCAAACAGAAAAATAAAACGCCTTTTTTTTTCCTTAACCCTCCCCCCCCCAGCCTCTCTTTCGGCTTATCCTTGTGGGGGGGGGGGGGGGAAATAAAAAAATTAGCCACCTAAAGTTCGCATCTACACTTTATGACCGTCGGAGTGCAGTGGGTACTCTTTCAGCATAGCTTTAATTCATTGCTGTATTTTCTTTACTCAAGTGAAAGCTGAAGATGAAATGTGGACATTCGAAGAGATTATGGGGCAGGATTATCCTGATGTCAGCTTCTCTTGTTAAGAAATGACAGTGTTTTCTTTGAAACAAATTATATATATATATATATATATATATATATATATATATATATATATATATATATATATGTGTGTGTGTGTGTGTGTGTGTGTGTGTGAGAGAGAGAGAGAGAGAGAGAGAGAAAGAGAGAGAGAGAGAGAGAGAGAGACTGCTGTTACAAGGATTGTTTAGATAAATAATGAAGCTCATTATAATTTTGAGAAGCGTTTTAAAAGATATATCGCTTATATTTAGAGGAAATGTTGCAGGTAATGATGAACAGAATGACTGTGATGTCACGCATACTATGCAACATAAATACATAATGTTACTTTCAAAGCAACAGCAAGGAAACTAAAATCATGCTAATTTAACTTAGCTTTATCAGAATGACTTCTCTAGCATCTTCATAAAAGTATTACTTATGTATATGTAGTATAGATACATCGAAATTTTATTCTGATAGATGTCAAGTGGTCAAAAGAAAAAAAAAACAAGCAATTTAAGTCTTTTCCGTTTCGGACAAAGGACATTTTAGAGCATTTTCGTTACGGTTACGCCGGACGAAATCCGTATAGAGAGGGAAGTAATCATGTTGAATAACTGTTACAAAAATAAATAATGATTACGCCCCTTTGATTAGCTTTTATTATTTATATTTAAAATATAAGCAAAAACGGTACATAAGAAACTTATATTTTGGCCCTGGGAGGTCAGATCGCGAAATGGACTTTTGATGTACACTTGGCAGGCCAAGACCTACAAAATGATATATGCATCATGGGTCTAGGACTTATGGTTGCTGAGATATAGGGAGCTCCTTTGTTAAACTAGCTCATATATAGTAAAAAACGGTACTTAATACGCCCCTTTTTTCGGCCCTCAGAGGTCCTATCGCAAAATGAACTTTTGATGTACACATTGCAGGCCAAGACCTACAAAATGATATATACATCATGGGTCTAGGACTTATGGTTGCTGAGATCTAGGGCGCTCCTTTGTTAATATAGCTTATATAGTAAAAAAAAAACGGTACTTATAAGCCCCCTTTTACGGCCCTCAGAGGTCAGATCGCGAAACGGACAAAAGTGTTTTCTTGGCAGGCCAAGACCTACAAAATGATATATACATCATGGGTCTAGGACTTATGGTTGTTGAGATCTAGGGTGATGACGGACAGACAGACGGACAGACAAAACGGGGACAAGTATTTCTTATGTATATGTAGTACAGATACATTGAAATTTTATTCTGATAGATGTCAAGTGGTCAAAAGAAAATAAAAACACACACCTAATTTATGAAATTCGAGAATACATAGACATCAAAGCTGTAATTATCTAGATTTCGCTTTACATAGATAAACAAATACGTAGTTATCATATGAAAATGTTTCATGGTCGACTGCAAAGACATGAACATAATTCAACAGACTTATTTTAACAGAGTTAAATAAGTATTTTAAATACGTCTCTATGGTTAGTCAGAACACAAAATGAGAGTTGATGTACGGAATGTAAGTCCCATTTAATAGAATATGATCACATTTATCATTTCATTGGTTCCTACCTATAAGTGTCAAAATGTCTTTTAACATTTTTATTCAAAGGATATAAAAACGTCTTATTTTAGGCTCTGTAGCTCGTATTAAAGCTCAATCATTCAAAAGGAAAAGTTAACTCCAGTTGGAATCCTGTACACACTTGGCGTTTGATCGAATCTGTCTGTCACAATTAGGTTTAGACTTTGGCACAAATTGAGCGCTCTGAATGAAAGACGTTCAATTACGGGTGAGCAAGTGCGTAACCCTCAACCTTCGTCTCCAGAGGTAAAAAGCTCTTGTCTAATTATTTATATCCGTGTGTTCATAGTTGTTGTTGTGTGTGTGTGGGTGGGGGGGGGGCGGAGAAAGTCTATGAGACAGTTGAATCCGTTGATGATTCGGCTACCGGATGGTCAAAAAAATAAAAAAAACAACAACCCAAATACTTCCACTGGTCTTGGCAGTGATAAGTCAAACAATTGTTTGACAGTCGAATACCTATTCATTATAGGTGTCAGTGCCCCCTCCATTCCCTCAACTACTTTCAACCCATACAAGACGTCATCGGTAAAGTTGTACAAAAAATAGTTTAGAGCAGACATCATATGTAATTCGAGCCCCACTTTCGGAAGCGTGTAGCCAATCAAAGCGTCTGATCAACAGCAGATAATTGCGATCGTTATCTTCTGACTGATGTCAAATTTGGTGCGACTTATATTTCCCAACTCCTTTCTTTCTATATCGAATTCTTTATGCCAGATAAATGTGTGCAATGGGATGGAACTTAGAACATAAGACGATGCAATGAGATAAATGGATGAGAGAGTGTAGGGGGGAGGGGTGAGAAGGAGGGTTGGCACTGGTGACAGATTGAGAGAAAAGAGAGACAACGACCATGCCATGTAATAAAAAACAAGCAATTAAGCCTGTTTCATTCTGGACACAGGACGTGTTAACGCATTTTCGTATTATGTATCAGTACGTATGCTATCTTTCAGTAAATATTTGTAAATTTTGGAAATGTTTACAAATTCAATTGTGTAATGCATATATCTGAAAAAAGATATTAAAAAGACGTTTCTTTATAATTGAAAAAAAATTATTTTCTCTTAAATCTAACTACAAGTGGTTTGTGGTCACTGAAATAGGACTCATAATTGAAACATTCTAAATTGTAGTCATTTAATCGTCCGAAAACTCCGTCCATTGTTGTTTGATAAATTGTTGTTGCCAATCTTGGTGAAAGTAGTTCAATGTTGAAGTACGGGAAGTAAGTCATGTTGAATAACTGTTACAAAAATAAATAATGATTACGCCCCTTTGATTAGTTTTTATTATTTATATTTAAAATATAAGCAAAACGGTACATAAAAAACTCTTATATTTTGGCCCTGAGAGGTCAAATCGCAAAATGGACTTTTGATGTACACTTGGCAGGCCAAGACCTACACAATGATATATATATCATGGGTCTAGGACTTATGGTTGCTGAGATATAGGGCGGTCCATTATTAATAAAGCTTATATAGTAAAAAACGGTACTTTATAAGCCCCCTTTTATGGCCCTCAGAGGTCCTATCGCGAAATGGAAAAAAGTCATTTCTTGGCAGGCCACGACCTACAAAATGATATATACATCATGGGTCTAGGACTTATGGTTGTTGAGATCTAGGGTGATGACGGACAGACAGACGGACGGACAGACAGACAGACAAAACGGGGACAATAGAGCATTTTTTTTCGAAAATGCTCTAAAAATACTAAAGGCACCTGAAAAATGTACAGAAGCGAAATAGAGGAAACTGTTTAGCGCAGTTTTTTTGTTTGTTTCATCAGTTAAAGGTAAGTAAGAAATTAAAAGTTAAGTGGATCCTGAGTGCTTTTTCGTGTTGAGGTGAATGCTCTGTGTCCAATGGGAAGAGGAAAAGGAGACAAGAAGTGTCATACTGACAGGGACGGCGAACATAAGGAATGGTCTTCAGATATCAGCCGTCGTTTAAGATACACTGGCGCATAAGGCGCACCTCATAATATATACATTATTTTTTTTATATTGAGAAGATATTTCATACCACTTTAAAAAAAAAATTCACAACTAAAAAAAACAAACATTTTCCAACTAAAGAGAAATGTCCAATGTGCCTTCGACATTCTTGTATTAGTCATCTCTAATACAAATGCTATGTTCTTTGTTTTAACGGGTTTAATAGGGATGAAGAAAGAAAAAAATTTGTTTCAAAATTATTCTGGCGTTACAGGTTCAAAATATATGTTTCAATTAAGAAGTTATAAAAAGAATAGTTTGTTTTAATCTCTCACGTATTAAGTCTTAAACACTGTCATAGGTGTATTGTATGAGAGTGTATGGTTGATTCAATTCAGAAACTCATGGTATATGTGTGCTAACACGCTAAAAACCTCACAATTGAATTGAAATGAAAAAATGACGGGCGAAAGAGCATACACCTTTCATTCAATGCAATTTTAACTAACTATTAAGGTTCTCGTAGTGCTGAAAAAATTACTATACACAAATTAGCAGTTAGCGAGGTATTTGTTGTAGTGAGCAATTGTTATGCAAGTCTTGAAATATAATAAAAAGGCATACACAAAAGAAAAATTAAACGGCAATTTGATATGAGACAAAAGCAACCTTAAAACCTAGGGACCCTGACAACAAATGACAACTGGGACACCCCTGAAACCTCTACACACAGTTTGGAAACACACTGAATAAAAAAATTCGACTATAAATCACCACTGAATGTAATTACTTGCGTTTTTGTTCCCCTAAAAGCAATAATTCATAATATCTTTTACATGTATGCATGTCTGTTACCGTATCTATTGGAGATAGAAAAAACTACAACAACATTGTTTTATTTCTTTAATAAATCATAGCATTGAAAATAGACCGCCATTCTCAAAAACAAACACAGTAGCGTATAAAACATTTTTCCTAATATTATCTTGATAAAAAAAAGGCATTGTTTTAAATGTAACAATGTGAAAGACAATTACTGATATAACAATTCATCCCGAAAAAGTAACAAGCGAAGCATAGACGGCTAAAATGTAGTTTGTTTTTACACACTTTAAGACCCAATTATTTACTCTAACAAACCCCATCAATCTGATAATGTAGGGTATTAGAAATCGAATAGTTTCAAGTTTCAGTTGCAATCCATCTTCCAGAGCAATACCGGGTACGATGTTAGTTATTAATATATCTACTAACTAAAAACGCCACTTAATGTGTTTCCGGGTGTCCCATAGGTAAACATTCCGTCACAGAGCGACTCAATAATTTAAAAATTATATCGATAGACAGAAAGTAATTTTGTTCAATTCTCACATGTCTTACAAAAGATTTCGACGTTTGAAAGAATAAATCCATGATAATTTAATGAAAACAACCTCAAAAAGAGAACATTTTCTCATTCCTTCATCAATAGAGAATAAGTGATTCTTAGTTTTAATAGGTGATTGCTGACTTAATGAGAAATACGTGTACAAATAATGAATGACAAGGTTTGGTAGTTACTGGAAAATATATAATAAAAAATAAGTTTTATGTATCATTGTTTTATTCGAAGCATTTAATTTTTTTAATTCAACTTTTTTTAATGCTTTTTTCGTCAAAATGTCTGCCTGTTGGCGTTGAAATTATTAATAGAAAATAAAAGAAATATTAAACAGATTCAGCGTAATATGAGGTTAACATTTAATGCATTAAAGGCTTTGTGATTTAAAGGATTATGTTTTTAATTTGAAATTATGAGAGTATAGGATGGAGCTAAACAAGGAAAACTGCTTCAAAACATCTCCTAATGTAAGGATGACTGTGTTTAGAGCATTTTCGAAAAAAAATGCTCTATTGTCCCCGTTTTGTCTGTCTGTCTGTCCGTCATCACCCTAGATCTCAACAACCATAAGTCCTAGACCCATGATGTATATATCATTTTGTAGGTCTTGGCCTGCCAAGAAATGACTTTTTTCCATTTCGCGATCTGACCTCTCAGGGCCGTAAAAGGGGCCTTAGTACCGTTTTTTGCTATATTAATAAAGGAGCGCTATATCTCAGCAACCATAAGTCCTAGACCCATGATGTATATATCATTTTGTAGGTCTTGGCCTGCAATGTGTACATCAAAAGTTCATTTTGCGATAGGACCTCTGAGGGCCGGGCTTCAGGGCTCATAAGGGGCTTATATATTATATATACACCTTGTACGTTCAATAGCCCGTTCATTGGGTGCGAAATACTGCAGCAAGTAGTTTCACCAAGATTTATTAAGAAACACATCAAATGAAATAGTAAGCTTGTGTTCTGAGTTTAATTGAAAGTATCAGAGCTATGCAACAATTGACGGAGTTTTCGGACGATTAAATGACTATAATTTCGAATATTTTCAATTATGAGTCCTATTTCAGTAACCACAAATCACTTGTAGTTAGATTTAAGAGACAATAATTTTTTTTCAAATATAAAGAAACGTCTTTAAATTTTTTTTTACAGATATATGCATTACACAATTGAATTTATAAACATTTACAAAATTTACAAATATTTACTGAAAGCTAACAAACGTACTGATACATAACATGAAAATGCGCTAACACGTCCTGTGTCCAGAATGGAACAGGCTTAATTGCTTGTTTTCTTATCCTATTGATTTCATTTAAACTATTAGATTCTTCAATCCTTTCGTTTTGATGTATTTCACTGCGAAGTATAGGTGTTTTAGGAAGCAGGGGGTTCCTGGGAAGAAAGATGTATTAAGTACCGATGACTTTTTTTAAATTTTAAAATAGTGTGTTTGAAATTACATAGCTGTGTTCTTCCCAGATTTTGGGAGTCTGGGGAAGTGGGAGTGGTATGTTGAATGGATGGTGGGCTAGGGAAAGAGGGGAGATCCCGAAGCAGCGCCGGAGCGGGTGAGAGGAAGGGAGGGAGAGAGAGAGAGAGAGAGAGAGAGAGAGAGAGAGAGAAAGGAGGAAGTATGATGTACCAATGAATGTGATATCGTCGGATTTTTTCGATCCACCAATCAAATATTCCAAGTTTTTCAATCACTATTAGTCTGATTTAGCAAGCTTCACAGCAAGCCTGTGTATAAATTTAAGTTTTGACATATGAATAACTCTTAAATGAATAGAGCAAAGGTATATTTAATTATTTAAATTATAATAATATACTTTACCTTTGGCCCAAGATTTACCATATAAACCGTTTTGAAAGTTTATTATTTTTTATTTCTACTCTATTTGGCTTTCTATGTTAAGTCATGATGTAATCGGAGACAAGAACGAATACACCGGTCACGCTGAGTGACAGGTGGAAAATCATAAACATATGAATTAGACAAATTTAGCATATGTGTTGAAATGTTTCCACTAGATTAAATGATAAAGACTGATTACCAAAAATAAGATAAGTAGGTGATTATCTCTCTTTTTCTCTCTACACACAAACACACACATACATACACACACACATATATATATATATATATATATATATATATATATATATATATATATATATATCATATTTTTAAAAAATCGTAATGTATATGTATAAAGCAAGGCTGAGGAGTAAAAAAATAAACGGACTGACATAAAAAGCATATCAAGTAAGTGTGTGTGGTACAAACACAGTATGCCCAGTGATACTATGAGCATGTAGTAAGATGATTAAATGAATGTATCAGATATTTAATGAAGCCGGTCTGCTTATTTCAAAGTGAATAGCCCACTGGAAATGATACAGTTGTTTAATGCTCAAAAGACTTGAGATAAAAAAAAAAAACAACAACAAATAACTAAATAGATTGGTCAACAAGTTTCATAAATATATGAACATTTTAAATATTAATTCAGTTAACAGTCCAGTGGATCACTTTTCGGGACAGAATTAGTTAAAGCCATAAAACAGCTATTTATGTTCCTCCCCCTCTCATTACTGAAGTTGTTAAGTGAAGTTATGCACGTTTCAGCTGGCATCAAAACTAGGCATCACTGTATTGGACCTGGAAAGAACATATCTCTTCTGGGTGTTCTAGAATTTTTCCCCGGGTTATTTTTATGTATAAAAGGATCTCAGTTTAAATTCATAGGAAATCATCTTTATTGAGCTTTAATGTAAATGAGTGATAATATATTTCTTATTCACACACACACACACACACATATATATGTGTGTGTGTGTATGTGTATAAATAGACATGTGTATAAATAAATATAAACCCACACCTTTTTTGGCTTCAAAGAAAATAGTTTTTCTTCTTTAAGCAAGCTTTGCCATTAAAAAAAAAAAGTAAAATGTAAAGAAAAAGAAAACATCGAAATCTTTATATTCGTGCAAATTCCGAATTCAAAAAGAAACATCAAACTGTTTATGAAATCTTGGCGTTCTTTATGGCTCCCGGTGCATATGTTTAGGAAATCTTGCAAAGACTGGCGAGGACGTTAATTCAAACACCGGCTATTGATTATCGCTCTTTTAGGGTAATGTTCTCTTGGATTTTTTTAAGTTCTTTTTTTTATATATATTTGTTTTACTTTGACGATTAAAACTTTTGCTTTTTCGATTTCCAGCACCACTGCAACTGAATTTTTTTTTAAATTCTTATTTTACTTTGAAATCATGTGTCGTACTAAAAGCAAAGAAGTGAGAACATTTTCAACCTGTAAATACTGCAGTTGATATCCCATGAAGTAAAATAAATTGAAGATGGTGAAAGAAAATCGACATGTTTTCGACATTACTTCTGACTTTCAACCTGTCTTTAATCATAAGGTTTGATCTTCCACTATATAAACATTTGTTCCTAGTAATTATCGTCACGGTATTCAACTTGATTACAAAGGTATACGACTCGTAGTAGTAAGTAAGTCAAATTCCCTTAGCCCAAACGGGCCATCGGGGCACATGAATTGTATAATTCATCTGTTTTTATAACCTCGGCATATAAAGGGATTGTGTGGTTAGCACAACGCCCAGCCGTCTTTACTTCCCCAGCTTAAATCAGGTACCCATTTAAAGCTGGGTGGACTTGTGGGACGACTTCGTAACTAATTTCCCCTGGAAAAATTCCCATGGTCCTCACCCAGGACTCTCAGGTCGACAGTCGAGTATCTACACCACTCGGTCATCCGCCCCACTAAGACTCGTATTGCTCATTATTTATTGTATACAATTATAGAACTAGGGTCATGGGTTCAACATGCATTAGGCACATCGAACACAGAGTAAATAAGTAAAAATAACCTGCTCCTTAGGCTTTCTAAAAACTTGATATTGTTTCATACACCTAATAATTAGGCTTTCACATCAAACGCCGTTTTAAAACTAAACATGAAAGAGCCTGAAAGGACTAGGTTATGAAGAAAACATGTTAGGTAGGGTGGAGTTTAAACACGGGATGAACATAATGAAAAGGTCGTGTACTTGTCTGGACAACGGGGAGAAATTCGACATCTGAACTTTTTTTAAACAGTAACCCAAAATGAGTAAAAAGAATAAATGCGTCTAATAGTAGATTCTTTTCATCTTGAGTAAGCTTTCCATTAACAAATGTTTTCTTCACATTATTTGCACATGAAGCGAGTTTAAGTTTTTTTTTAATAATTAAAAAAAAAATGTTTTTATGAGTAAGCTCATGTGTGGGAAATAACGATTACATGTGAAATCTTATGTTTTAAAATCACAGCAGAAAAATGGTAGACTTAATGGACACTGGTGGTTGTGATGAATCCATTTTGATTTTTAATGAGAATAAAAGATGTAGTCCAATAAGTATTTTAAATATAGTGACGATAATTTTTTATACTACCATGGACAAAGAGTAATGAGAAGAAATAAGAAATAGGTCGTTCTGAAATTTCTAATTCTATTCAGATGCATTAAATTCTAGGCAGCCTTTTACGAACTGTTTAACTGTGAAATGATCACAGTCTTTCAATGATAAAATACTCAAAGAATTGTTGTTGCTTTTATTGACAACAGATAGCGTTTAAAATCGTCAAGCGAAATCAATTATAAAAAAATCCGACGATTCAATCAATCGCGTTCATCTAAACAAATGTTAATACAATTCCTCTTTAACAGTTGATTTAATAAAAAGAAAAAAAAAAGAATTCTGCAAAATTTACTTTAAATTAAAAAGTTCTAAATTATCACATTATTTTATTTGTAAATTACACACTGCTTTGATTTACAAAGAAAGACTATGTTACTCAGACTTACACTCATATATCTAGATATTATAAATATAATATTAGAAGTGTCGTTAAGAGAGTGTGATTCCATTGCCGGGTGATTGAAGATGTTCAGATGCCTGGGTTCGAATCTCACAACGGATAGTTGTTTTTTTTATACATATTTTATCCTTTAGGCTGCCTTTGCATTCAAAACATAAATGTATAGACCTATATAATTACACTGACCATTTCATGATAGCCTCAGTTGAACTATGCAAAGCTTTTGCTGAGTGCAGCCAGTATTGAATAATAGAGAAAAATGGCTCATTGGGAGCCACACAAAATGCATGGAAGTGTCGCGTGCGTCTAATAGGCGCAGTATGCAAACATCGGTGTATGAAACTATGTTTAGAATATGCCTTTTATTTCTCTTTTACAACCTCACCTGATACGAACACAGATGCACCTCGTCATTCACACCTCTCGCATCCTATCAGATGGCTGCAGAGGTAAATGGCATCGCCGAAATTCAAACCCGAACATCTACTTGGATCAAACTCATGAAAGTTTCCTAGCCATTCATACCACTCATGTATATCCCAATAAAATTCCTGTATGTACGAGATCCTAATGTGAACTTAGAATTTAAAACAACGTTAGTTTATACGTACTATGAAATAACTACTTGGGGTCATTTCCCGTGGATGTTTTAAAATTAGAAAAAGCTACATACCTTGAAATATCCCGTTATACCGTAGAGCAGTATTTTTCAACCGGGGTTCCGCGATTGAATTAAAAAAAAAAATAATAGCAAACATTTAGGGCCATGAAGGGACATAAAGGGGTATACAGGTTCCGCCAGAAATCTGACGACACCAAAGGGTTCCGCTGAATAAAAAAGGTTGAAAAACACTGCCGTAGAGGTTTTATTTTTAATTTAATATATATATATATATCATGACGGATATATGTATATTAAATTGAACTGTTTATATATAAGAAAGCATGACAGAAATACAGACAAAATCACACACACACACACGATTTAGGTCTTTGGTGGTGTAAACGTCTATGACGAGAGAGATAAATTACTCACTTTGACACATTGACATATAACATCCGTCATGATGCACTTCCTGTACATTCTGGATAAAATATTCATCCTCGTGATTAGCTGCGGGCCAGGGTGAAAAGGGGGAAGGGGTGCGTAGAAAAAAAAATAGAACTTAAACTTCATTGACGTTTAACAAAGCCGTCTTTTTTTTTCTTTAATGCGGTCCCCCACGAAGACGTCACATGCTATGAGACCACAAGGAGTATGTTAGGTGGACTGTTTGATTGTTCACATTTTAAAGATAAAAAGTGCAGTCACCTCGTAAAACTATAAAACTATATTTAAAAAAAGAATAACAACAGATCACACCGTGACAAGACTGTGTGTTGAAACAATTTATAAATAGATTACAGCAGCACAGGTGGGGGATTATTATTTATCTAAAATTCAAAAAATTACTTTAGCAAAGCTACAATATGATTGTGACCAATTATATATAAATCAGATCTAAATTTAGTAGCCTTAAGGCAATTCTGAGTGTCAACTTGTCTATTTTGAGGTATGGTTGGGAGTGGGGAGCTACGCGAGAAATCCTTTTTAAAAAAAATTAACCGATGCACGAGAATAATGTGGTTTTATGCTAGAATGCATTAAACTGACAACCTGTTGGGCGCGTGTTTCAATTTCTGCGATATCTGTTAAGCCTAATAAGAAGCTGTTTTTCAATACAGGATAGGCTATGACGTTTGAGATGCCACCTTGACGACAGAAGTTGCAGCTTTAATGGTGAAGAATCTCATAGGCATGGCGTAGGTCATACGTTTCAATACCAGGGACAATACTATAATTAGCCTATATGTCACGTAACGAAATGAACGCATTTAAGTCAATATGTAAGTCCTAGGGGAATGGATGTGAAATTTATGTTTAAGGTTACTTATCTATCATATTACATATTCTGTGTTTTAATGCACAGGGTATTTAAGAGCCATAGTCCCAATTTAGTCCAACGTTTCAATATTTATTCTCACGGCCTACCTTTTAAAAAAAAACAACAACATTTAATTCTTTGTTTACAAATAAATAAATAGGTCATAATAATTGACCTACTGCCCTATAACCCTAGGTGTTGAGACCAGTTCTGCTCGCTACATACAAACCACAACGAAGCACATTACAAATTAACCTTCTTAGATTAGCTGGGTCGTTGGCTATCATCACAAGCTTTGAAAGCTGCTGGCTGTCATTCACTTAGGTTACTTCATTCATACAGGTAGTGGATGATGGGGATTTTCCTTGCGTTACAATAATTAACAATTCATAACTGATTATTAAGTATCGGAGTTGCAAAGTAAGACTTAGTACTGGTGAATAAACAACGTTCTTGAAATGCAGACAATCAGCTGCCATTCAAACGAGTTTCTACTGAGGTGCATGCTAAGCCATTCATTTTTTTTTTCTTTGATGGTCATGACCAATCAAAACTGCTTATACGGTGCTACCAAACTGTAACCATAACATGATATGTTTATAATATAATTTTAGCCTTTTCTTTGACCTCTGTGGTGCGCTACGGACAATGAATTACCGTAGACCGGCGCGCCGTTTAGTTGACGAAAGGACAGTAGTGACGAAGTAGTTGTGATGAAACCGGCAGTCATACAAAATTATGTAAATATTTCTATGACCTAAGCCGTTTTAGTAAAAGTTTTTTCGTTGTATAGTTAATATAAATTAATTAGTGGTTAAAACCTATACAAAGGTTCTCTACCCCTACTCTAAGGCAGATTCACGGTGTATTGCGAAGAAAAAAGTCTAAGTGTCCTAGAGAATTATGAAAATGAAAGATGTCTGAATGAAATCCAGAAATTATTCTTCATGGTATAGTTATATAATGTAATGCGGCTCAATATTTTACATGAAGATATTCATGATTAATAACCACCTTTCTTCAATTATGGTAATTAGACATAATGGCAGATAAAAAGAGAGTTACTTCTTTCGGTCTGGTCAGAAATAGTTTATCAAATTTTTTATTATACTTTTTGACCCTTTCATACCATTTATTTCTATTTCGCTCCTTATCTCTTCTTTATTCCAAAACACTCCCCGCCCCCTCCCCATTCCCCCCAATTACTAATAAACTCTTTAAAAAATGCTTCTTGTTTATCCATCTCTACTTTTAGTGGTAAGGTTGTGTTGATAAACAGGGTCCGTATAAGCAGGACAGCCCGTCATTACATGTTTCCACTGAATCAATCATTAAGCCAGAGCCCAGTGTTATGTTTTTGACTAGCCGTGTTTTATAAACATTCAGGGGCGAACTACGCAAGAACAAAAAAAAAATCGCACAATATTTTTCGGTAAGACATTTTGGAAGCCTCACAAAACAAAGCCTTATGAATTTTTTTTTATTTAAGTATTTATAACAAAGTACATTTTATTTATTAACTGATATAGGACCATGAAAAAAACAAACTGCAACGCATGAGGTGGGAAAGGGGGGGGGGGCAGTTTTTTTTTTAATCCTTGTTTTATATATATATATATAAAGGAGGGGGGGAGCTAAAATTTAAAACCCACAAATTTCTTTAAAAAAAAAAACAACAACAAAGGTTGAGGAGGGGCTGGTAATCCTTGATTATGTTTTGCTACAGCGGGGAAGGGTCTTTTTATTATTTTTTTTTTGCGTGCCTATTACACACTGTGAATGGTTCATGTCGGGAAATTTATAATATTTCAACAGAGCACCTACTCTTATATAGCAGACGCCTATGAAACCTAGGTGCAAGGATGTTACGTAACAGAAATCTGTCATGTGAAGACAGTGACGGTTTAGATTAAAATGTTGTTTATGTAAAACATCACATTCCTTAGTTTGACAAAGGATGTCAAGATGACTTATCGATGCAATAGATCATAGAGTGTGGGAACACACACACACAAAGTTTTATACACATCAACGGGCTGACTCAAAATAGTCATCTCACTGACAAACAACAACCTGCTGTTCGGTTTAATAACGCAGTACATCTATCTAGGTTGGAAGCACAAGACGTAAATCAGTATCAGTACACTGCAACATTTTCTGCAAACAACAGTGATAGCTGATAAAAAAACAAATAAATAACAAGCAACAATTTTGTACTGCAAGCTTTATTTCAATTACAATATTATGTAATGTTATGTAATTTATTACCCGGGGTGCCGACAAATTTTCGAATTGCTCTTCCTAGTCCCCATTTCAAAGTTAGTAAACCACTTTGGAGTAGCGCAAAACACATTAGAAAATGTACACCTCCGCTCTCTAATATAATTATGACATCTACCCCTGTTCTGATTATGCGCTATGCCCCAGTTCTCATTATTAGATAGTTACCTCTTTTTGTTTATGAAATAAAACTTTGCTAGGGTTATATACCACTGTCTGATAATTTAAAAAGAAAACAGGTCTTATTTTATGCTGCATAAATTAAATTCGCTAAGGCTATGTGTTTCTTTTTAAAATAATAAGCTTTTGTTATAGTGTACTAAAAGGTTAAAATAACTCCTTAGATCATACATATATGTACAAAAATTATCTTTATTAAAAATATAAAAGTGGATGCCCATGTAGATATACAGTGTGTTTGCTTCTATATTTCTATTTATCAGCTATTGTAAAGACATATTTAGTCCCATTTGTTGTATTCAACCACGATTTAAATTTTAGTAATGATAATTAATACACATATTTGTATGATGATCTAAAGGGTTTTATTAAAAATTTTAGTGCATTAGAATGAAAGCTTTTTAAACAAAAAGTTTTTTTTTTATTTTATACTTCTTAGTTTTGAAAGAATTAAACTGTCTATTGTTTTACACATTTTAATATTATTTAATAAGTTTTGAAAATTTATCTTAAGGCTAAAAAAAAGCTTTATTTTGCGCACTTATGTAACAGTAATTTACTTCGTATTTATTTTGACGTGATAATCTCAAGACGAATGAATTTTGCCCCATTATTAATATAAAATGGCACGATTTCAAGAAAACGGGTTAAAATGAAATCTAATACAATACAAAAAATATACAGGACAAAATATTTTTAGACTACTTAGGATAATCCTTCGAAATCGTTAGTAAAACATTGATAAAAATCATACTTTATTTCACACACAAATGATGTAAGAACGACAAATCATTATCAACTAAAATAAGGTCCTCTATTATTTCAGTATAGGTATACAACCAAATTACACAACGTACACACAAGTAACAGTTTAAAATTGTTAGGAGAGGGTGCCACATGGCACCTTGATTTCCCAGACAACGCCGGCTATTAAACAGCTAGAAGATTAGTAAAACTGAACGTATTGTTTTTTTTCAACTTTTCTTGATTGCGATTTATATTAATATTGATTTTATCAGCTGGGCATGTAAAATAGCTTTGTGTATGTATATTTTTGTAGATATATCTATTGTTAACATTTATTCATTTATTATAATATTGAAATATTGAATAATTTTTACTTTAATGCTATACAAAATAATGATACTAGTTAAAGGATTTGTCTTAAGTGAAAACGTTTTTAATTTGACACGCGCTAAAAAATTCTTTTCAATTTGCTTTCGTTTTGGTTTTATGTTATTCCTATTTGCCATCTCGGTTCCAGAGGTCAGTAATTTAAGCATGGATTTAAATAGTTCTCTCACAAATTTCACATTAATTCTTTCGTAGTTGTACTTATGATTGTTGTTAAAAAATGTAGCTTATAACTAAACATTTGTAAGATAAATATTCATTAAAACTAACGCCACCAATTCGTTTATTTTCTACATAAATGAGTGAAGATTAAAAAAAAATTGCATAAAACAAAACAATAAAAAAAAATCCAGTCTTTTTGTCCCGAGGGACGCAGGGAGAGGGAGCATGAAATTTCAGCCCTCATTTAATTGACATCCTTAGTTATGTGACGAACCTAATCCGTTCGTCTTTACTTGAGGCTACGACTTTACTATGGGTCTTTTACACAGAACTGGCCTCTGGGTTGCCATTGTCTACTTTTTGGGCGCTGATTGGAATTTTCTAACTAGGCCAATTACATTATCAATATGAGGAGGACCATTTATCTAATTCCCGGGGTGCGGGCGGAGCACAGAAATAGTTTATTTGGGACTAGTCGCTTGCCCGGTAATAGGGCAGTCAAGTTTAGGCAATCAACCGTGTTAATTTCTTGTCCAAGAAATAACTGCTTGATGGGGCTTTGTCTGCGATGGTACGTAAAATATGAGGCAAGCACGATGACTGACTGCATGGACCAGTGAAAAATTACAATGCCATTTTTAGACACTATCAAGGAAAGCAATTTAACGCTACATTAGTAGAATGTCTGGATGATTCGACAACTTCGTAGTACAACTTTTAGTCCTATAAGAAAAGCTGTCATAGTTTTCAAGGATTCCTACCTCTCGAGTATCATGATAATTTGATAGTCTTCATAATTAATGAATAAATTGTATGAGTGAAGCAGTAAGTAAATACATGTACATCTTTTCAAAAAGCTCCCATCTTTAAGGATTTTCTATTCTCTAAATTCTCTTCTACCGAAATCGGCCGGATAATCGAAAGTCTACTGTATATTACAAGTTTTCAGAAATATTTATTTCATGTTATAACAGCCTTTCTCTTCATGTCTGAATCCTTTTAGAAAAGAATAAAACAGCACAAGACCCTTTATCGAGCTAGTGTGTCCGTCATAAATGATGCTTACCACAGAGACTAGATAATGAAGGCTTCATAACTACTGCACATTTAGTTCATGGTGGTAATGTAATGAGGATTTTTAAAAACGTCGATGCTTTTTAAAAACTATACTATATACAATGAGGAGAAACTTGATATTTAAAAGTGTGTTAACATTCTTAACCCCCTTCTTACCCCGCCCCTTTTCCAGATGACTTTTGGACCACGCATTGTTATTCAAGTCGTTCACGCCTGCCTTGATACAAGTGATGAAATTGTGTCATTCGCCACCTACATTTCGAACACCCACACCTACAGGAAAACAGCACACGCCATAAGCTGGAAAGGTCTGTCTATAAAAAGAACCATGATGAGATTCATGAGACACTGCCAGACAAACGCAGAGAAAACACAAAGTGAGACGAGTAGGCTAACTGAGAGGGACAGACGCACACCTAGAGAGGACGCAGAGAACAGATGAATACAAGAATAGTTTAGAATTGGTCGCTGGAGGACGCTAGGTCTGTCGTTGCAGTGAGTTCATCGGTAACACGTTTAACTGGGTCAGTTGTACGCAAAGTAGACTGTTTCGCCTGAACTATTATAACCTGAACTTTTTAAGTAAATACATATTTTATTATTTAACTAACGAACCCATGTGTCCTTGAGTGCCAACCTTATAAAATTTATTAATATATTTAAAGATCAGCAAAAATAACTACATAGAATCGCAAGACTTTAAAATTATAGAGTAAAAAGTTTATTGAAATGTGATTTTTTTTGTATACTTGGTAACAGTATTTCTTTCTTTCATTCCTTACCTAAGCCTTTATAAAAATCCGTATGAATCGATGTAACATAATTTTCAACATTAAAAAAAAAGTTTTCAATGAAAAAAATCATGAAAAAGAGCCTAACTGGAAGAAGGAAAAAAGGTTTTGGTAAAGAAGAGGTGAAAGAAAATAATCACAAGAAAATCGTAGAAACACAGCAAGTACATTTTTTAAAACTTGCAATTTTCGAATTGCCCATCCCCTCCCCTCTAACAAACAATCCAATTGTCCGCCTGAAAAATGCTGGAATATTTCATTTCATACAAAGGCCCCCCCCCCCCCAATAAAAAAAAACAACCCAACAACAAAACACACAGTTGGTAATTCACAAGCAAGAAGACTGGTGACAATATAAGAAAACTATTAAACCAGCGCTATTAAAACTGTAAGCCGATGAAAACTAGAATAGTTTTAAGGTAATTCAGTAATTTTTATTTAATTCTTTATTGCATTGTTACTATTTTTTTCAAAGGCAAAAAACTAATTACATAGTTTATTCCAAAATAAATGAAGAATCATATGAAATGAGTAAATAAGTGTTTCAAAAGAAAACAGAATCACCGCGAAATGTCAGGAAACTTTAATTAAATACAGCTAATTGTGGAATATCATATAGATGTTCTCATATGTTCACTAGTTAAAGGGCAGGGAGCGAGTTTTAAAGGTGGGTGGTGGGTCAATGCGACCAAGTCAGCACTAAAGGAACGAAACGAAAACTGTAAACTTCTTGTTCGCTTGAGAGCAGTTTGCCTTTCATCTTGGCTTACAACTATCTTAAACGGTGGACATGGTACATTAAGCATGCCAGATTGGTTATACAGATAGACCAGTGACAAAAATGTATTCCTTTAACGCTTAGCCCTCCAACAAAGAAAAGAAATAAATTAAACAAGAAGTTAGTAGGCAGAGCCTTAGAATATTTTTTTTACTAATAAGTGTATAGCTACGAATGTACTTTAAACAAAACAAGTCATATGTGGGTACTTATTAAGCGTACCGCGGTGAGCGTACTAGAATCAAATTTGACGCTGAGATTTATCTTGTAATTTTATTTCAATTTAACTGCCTTGATAAAACTCCATACAATTGTCTGTGTACGAAAGATACGTCCTTGGACTGGGGGTGGGCAAATTAAAGCAATTATTTTTTTCCAACTTAAGCAGTGGACTTTATTTTGACATTTTAAGGCACACTCATTCACATTAATAACAGAAGTACGCGGAGAAAAAGGGAGCGGGGGCGACGACTAAGATTGTGAAAGCATAATAAAATCGATCAATTTCACTAAATATTTAGACTCATTTATTATATATATATAGAGGTAGAGGTAGACCTATCAGTATATACAATAAATATTCATTGTATGAACGAAGAATGTATTCTTGTATAAAAAAATCTCAAACTCTTTAAAATAATCATAATAAACAAAATAATCCTAGCTGAACCGGATTCTCTCCACTAAGCTCTATATTTAAATATACAGCTCAGTGATTCTTTCTCATTCTACACTTTGCCTAATTAGAGAAAAAATATTCTGACTTGCAAAACTAATGCAACAACTGTAACAACTGTAACAACTCAGATGAAGTCAAGTGTAAGAATGTGCAAAAATGGCTACTAAGAGTTGTAACGGAAACATTTTTTAGTCTTTAAAATTAAACGGCAATATCGGTAAAGCCATGTCTGGCCATATAGGTTGCACAAAATGCAACTCTTGAGATAGGACTGAAATGTTTTATACAGATGTAGGATGTTCTAAAATATTGTATTAGTTTTGTTTAAAACTTGTGGTTTAATTGTTTAAAATAATATTTTGATTGTTTAAAATATGTGTTTCTGTAATGTCTGAGTTCTGATTGTCTTTGTACTCCAAGCATGTTCAAAAGTTTTTAAAGACCGACAATATATCTCACATAAACTTCTCATTCTTGCACATGAGTTTCATTGACCAATGGTTTGTGTTTACTCTAGCCACTGGCACAAATGACATGTGACCATTACCCAAGGTAGATGAGTTCAGTTTAACGTTTACCTGCTGACTTATCTATATAATATTTCTTATTATTTGCTAGACATGACACAAGGTATGAGATTGACATTTATTTAAGTTCCAAATACCATTCTAACGTTATTTTTCATCTGTAATTTTAAGTATTAACTTTAGATATAAATATGATCTGTCTTGTATAATTGTATTCTGTAGTTGATGATACATATTTAATATCGCGAACCTTAGTGATTATGAGATGCCGACTATAGGGAATGTAAAATTTGCATTAGCTCTCCCAGGTTTGCCGAATGGACCAACAGAAACATATGACATCTTGGATCATACATTAATTTGATGTTTCGTTAAAGTCAGAATTATGTACAATGTACACTTATCTTTACATTGAACAATGTACGTTAACGATAACATGCATATTTCTTAGGTTGAAAAAAATAATTATAACACATTATGACATATAACTCGATACGTTGGTATAAAGATAAGACATATTTGTAAATACAATATAGCTGATTAAATTATACAGAGCATCAGGCTAGGCTTTGAAATACACCAGTTACAGTTTTAAACCACTAAGTCCATATGGTTGTATGTATTCAAATAATACAAGGACATGTGTATACTGTCTTCTGGTGGAAAAAAATTGGTTCATAGGTCATATTTCATGTTAACCTCAGCTTTAAGCTGTTGTCACTAGTTCGCCGCATTCTTCCTCCCCCTTCTCCTTCTGGAGTGATCAGAGACACTTTCACCGTAAGTGAGAATCTGAGAGGTGGTAGTGTGCCTTGTTGTCTCTTCGTGCCCCATTCTAAAGGCAGTCATGAGACATCTGCCGTATCCGTTTACAAAAAAAAAAACCTCACCTGCCACTCACAAATCTATTATAAACTTTCTTGTAGTCCGGAGGAGGTAGGGGTGGTGTGAGGAGAACGAACGTAAAAAGCAATGGGTGGAGACCGGGGGGGGATCTTTAATGAAATAGTACAAGAGCGGGAGTGACCTATGGACGTTGAGTAGGGGTCGAGTTGGTGATTAGGTGTGCAATTACGAGGAGGACCATCTAAATCAATAGTTTACGTCAGGCGTCTGTTAGCTGCAGATCGAAAGTTAAAAGAATACTTATTGAAATATTAACGCTGCTTGCCTGCGTCTCGATAAATGTTTGTAAACAATATACTGTTTTAAATAGTTTAAATGTGAGAATTTAAAGTCTGAAATATTAAATAGTAATCATATTACCATACTAACGTTTTGAGGGTACAGCTAGTTTAATAATATTATTTATTGTCAATAAAATGTACTCTCAATTGCGCAAAAATAACGAATGAAAATAATATGATATTCTATTCATGATTAATAATGTAATGATGAAGTGGGGACATAAAACCTCAAGATAAATATGTTACAGTCTGATTTTTAAAAAGAATATAACTGTATTTAGTAGTGCCTTGATAGAGAATATCAGAGCATGTGAAATGGGCGGGAAAAAATGTATAAAGTTTAGGTTGAAAAAAAAATGTGTTGTGCATTCAGAACTATCAACAATAAAAAGCTGGGACTTGGAATGAGAAAGAACATGTCGCTTCAAACATAAACAGAAATTAGAAAAAAGACCGGCCGATCGTTTTATAACTAAGTTCCCTTCTTGAAACGGCTCCGAAACCTAACAAACACAATAAATTGGACTGTCTTTGAGTGTTTGAGAAGTCAACAAAACGAACAGGTAGAGAATATTTGCCGCGCGACTTAGTAGTTGACTTCTGGTCTAGTCAATATTGAAACTGGTTATGGCACTTTGTTCATATCAACTGTCAAATTGGTGGGGGAGGAATGGATTATTAAACTCCGAACCCTCATATAGACGAGCTTGGCTAATGTCGCTTGTTCTCGTGTTTGTTAAGTAACATTGTCGGTCAGACCCGACTACCAGAGCAGTAATTGCTTATGACGCAACGTAGCTGAAACTATAAGGAACATGGGCGGATTTAACGGAGGGCGCATGGGGACGCGACCCAGGCACCGACTTGAGGGCCCCACAAAACTCCAACTTAGGACAAACGTGTACTATTGTACATATCTATTTTAACGTAATTTCATATGAATTTGGGGCGTCGTCAGAATTTAACACGCTGCTAGTAACGAAAATAAAAGCGTAATCGCCAGATTGCATCTTTTTGCAATTTATGAGATAACAACAATTTAAAATAAAAATATTCTAGAATGGTAAAATGACAACTCTATCCATTGTTACATTAAACAAGGTGTTCTAGAAGTAATATGCAATAAAAACAAACTAAACAAATAATCGATGCTAACTGCTGCGATTTTAAAAAGCCATTATAGTTTCTATAAATATTTGTATGATCTAATGAATTATTTGCTACGTTTTTATATATATTTATTTAAGTAAAAAAAAATAGTAATAAAAATATACCCGGACTTTGTACGGGTTAGACCTCAGGGTGGAATAGTCACCCTTGCTTTAAATATTTCCTCCAAAGTTTACTTCTTTTTCTTTATGGTAAACTGAACGAATCGGTCGTTGAGGGTTCAACCCCCCCCCCCCCCCGGTCCAGCGTTACCAGTCACATCTTTTTCCCCTTGTGCCTCCACGGCCATTAAACTCTCGCTATGGTGGGGATGAAAGTAGTGCACTGACTAACCGTCCCATTAGTGGTTAATAGAATCTAAGTGGTAAACATATCTTGTGTACCAATCTAACACTAACCACCGAGTCAAGATAACATATTAACTACAACTTATGAATATGTCAATTTTATTATTTCTGCAAATTATATTGCGTATTATTAGTATAGATTACTAACAGTTTCTTAGACATCTAGTTTTTAATTCGTAAATTTTAAGATTCACATTAATATCAACCTAGTTAGCGTATCTGTTATTTCATTTACTTGTATCTATTAAAAAAAACTCATTTGATGAAAGAAATGCACACCAAATATTTCTCGAAAACAAAAGTGGTCTCGTTTTAGTGCTTTGATTTGCGCGATCACAATAAATTGGAAAGAAAATATGTCACCTAAATGAATGGAGATAAAAACCCAAACCCTAGGAATGGGTAAGGGCTTGCAAAACGAAACTTGGCGGCATCGTCTCTGACGTGGGTCAATCGCATCGGACCTTTACAGTACGCGTGGCTGGTCGGGGCTGTTCCTGAGACCCACACCCGGCCGGTACTATGGGGGCTGAGGTCATCCCTAGGTGCTGGCCGGCCTCATGTCTGTCAGAAGACAATAAAGACTGCCAAACCTGACCGTTAATTGGCGATCCAAATAGAAAGTAACGTTGGGCCTCCTTGCTCTGGGAGGCTCCCTGCTCTGGGAACAACGTGAAATCTAAAAGTGTCTCGTAGGTAATGCCGCTACCTACGCCACCAGCCCACCCCGCTCTGGAGGGCACCTGAACGCTCTTAGGTGAATGGTGGTGGGAAGCCCGCAAGGGAACTGCTAAACGCTCCCCCGCTGCAGGACGAGCGCGGGAAGTGAACCCTGGTGTACTCGATACTGTGACCGAACGCTGGTATTGCACGGAGCCAGCCCCTCGATGGCAGATCGGGGTTTCGAGGAAAAAGGTACGCCAACCCACTCTCATTCCGAGAGATCAGACATGTCCGGCGGTAGGCACGCCCCGGCACTGGTTTAACTTGAGTCGAGGCAAGGGAGGCAACTGAGCTGCTCTGCTTACTTGTCAGACCACCCAACCCGCCCCTCCCTGGGGCACTCGAAAAGCAGATGGATAAGGATAAGAAAAGAAATAAAGCGGGTCTGGGCCGCACCCAAACATGCCTCGATGGATGGTTAGGGGGCGGTAGGGCCGCCATCGTAAAAAGTTCGACTACTTGCCCCGGTGCCACGACTTCGGCTGAAAGGTCTGGCATCGCAAAAATGGCTACTTTCGGCCCAGCTCGAGAACCACTAAGGCGGATCGAAGGCACTGAGTGTCCACCGTCTGGTGATCACACACCTCGGGGCAGCGGGACAAGCAAAGCTTCTCCAGTTTGTCAATCACACGTGGTTGACAGGAGAACTCCCTCAGAGGTGGAGGGAGGCTGTCATAGTGCCGGTACTTAAAAAAGGGAAAAAGACTGACCAAGCAGAAAGCTACCGTCCTATTTACCTCACTTCATGTGTTGGGAAAGTAGCTGAACGCATGGTCAACCGAAGGTTGATGTGGTTCTTAGAGGAAAAAGGGCTCATTACCCCAAAGCAAGGAGGCTTTCGGCGGGGTAAGAGTGCGATGGACATGGTCACGCTCCTCGTCCAAGAAATAGCCGACGGCTTTCAGAGAGCTGAGTCAACGGCGGTAGTTTTCCTAGATCTCAAGCAGGCTTACGATCGAGTCTGGCGACCAGGACTATTGTTGAAGCTACAGCGGTTGGGTGTCACCGCTGAGATGTACATTTGGTTACGCAGTTTCCTCAGTAATCGTACTATCACGACACGTGTTGGGAGCAGCGTGTCGAGGAAACGGACCCTCGAACAGGGTCTTCCACAGGGCTCTGCCCTCAGTTGTACATTGTTCCTAGCTTTCATCAATGACCTGCCTGAGTTTCTGGGATGTAAAAGCCTACTGTATGCCGACGATTTAGCGATCTGGAAGACCGGAAAGAGTGCCTCAGTCCTTGAGAGAGCACTCCAGAAGGACCTGACTACGGTCGGCTGTTATACTAGGATGTGGGGGCTAGAGATTAACGTCTCGAAGACCGACTACTCGCTGTTTACCATGGGCACGAGTATCCTTAAGGAGCCATTTAGACTGGAGGTAGAGGGTGAGGTTCTTGCTCTGGAACCTAAGCCCAAGTACCTGGGAGTAACACTTGACAGAAAGCTTACTCTCTGCACACATCTGTCGGAGGTTGCCCGCTGCGCCTCTGACAGACTGAATATGGTCAAGAAGTTGGCGAGCACGTCCTGGGGGGCTCGAGCAGATGTCCTGAGGTCACTGTACATGGGTGCAGTAAGGTCTCAGATTGATTATAGCCAAGTTGTGCAGGTCTATGGGTCTAAGTCCTCTTTATAGGCCCTAGATGTTGTACAAAACCAGGCTCTCCGGCTGATCACAGGTACTTTTCGAACGGCACCCACAGCAGCGGTGGAAATCATGGCAAATGTGCCACCTCTAGGTATCCGTAGAGAGCAGGCCGTTATAACCGCGTATGAGCGGTTTAAGCGGCAGGAGGAGACCTCTGTCCTAAGGGAGATGGTCGATGGCTGGGTGGAAAGAAAGCGGCTCTCGATGCAGTCTTGTATGCACCACGCAGTAAGACTTGCCTCCGAGATCAAGCTGCCGACTGACCGCCTAATGCTAGAGACTGTCTCAAGGCTCCCTCCTGGCGAGGCTCTCTACATGCCTGAGGTACGCACGACCCTGGTCGAAACTAATGCTGGGAACGCAAAGGATCGCCGAACCATCACGGATGTGGCTATGGAGATGATTGGAAACTATTCGGGGAACGCTATACTGGCCTATACTGATGCCTCTGTATCCAGTAGAGACGGCCGGACAAGCGCCTCGTTTGGGGTCCACATCACTCTCCCACAAACTGGCTTTGTGAAAGACCATGCTGGCCTATGTGGGTCACTCTGTGCTTACGAGGCAGAGATGACAGCCATTACTGAGGCAGTGGACCACATAGGGGAGCTAATCGGTGAGGGTACTTTGCCTGCTCTGGACATTGTCATTCTCACTGACGCGCTCTCTGTTCTCCAAGCTGTAAAAGGGGCAGGAGAATGGCCGCTTCTTGTGTCCCAACATCACGTGCATGTGACCCTTCAATGGGTTCCCGGGCATGCGGACGTGCCCGGAAATGAAAGGGCAGACGGCATTGCCAAGGCAATAGTCCAGTCGACAGATTCCCAAGTGCTGCCCGTGAGTGCAAGAAAGAGCTCATTCGAGGCAGCACGTTCCATGATCTGCCTCTTTGGACAATCGAAGTGGTTCTCGGGCTGGGCTCATGGGGTGAACGGAGTTAACATCCGAAAGTTTCTGGAGCGGCCGTCCAAAACTGACCCGTGGTGGAAGCTCAGGCGTGTCGAGCAGGCGCTAATTGCCCAGTTCCAAACTGGGCACTGTCCTATTGGCGCGTACTTTGGGAGGTTGAGGCCAAATGTCGACACCCTTTGCAGACACTGCAGGGAAGTGGAGGAAACCGTAGATCATTTGCTATTCGAGTGCCCTGGACTGGCGGACCACAGGGTGGACCAGTCTGGAAGCTTGCTGGCCATCGGGCTCTATGGCAGTCTCCAGATGTTGAGAGACACAGCAGGTCTGATCTCACGGGCTCTAAGAGACTAAGTCTCAGCCCGCAGATAAAACTGAGAGAGTTCAAAGAGAGAGAGAGAATACCCATTGAAAAAAAAAACCGCTAAAGTATATAATTTTCTTTCTATTAGTTTTAACGTGAAAGGTCCAAAACCTGTACTAAACATATATCGATACAATTACAAAATGAAAGTATACTATTATGATGACTATGAGACCCCTTTTTCTAAATTTTTTTTTACTATGCTCTATTTTTTTTTTACTTAAGTCTCTTGTGTCACAGTAAAATGAAATCAAGTGTGAAGCTCAATGGTGCACGAGGATTGTACTAAGTATAAGCCCTTCCAGACATATCATATGATGCCCCTAAATAGACTAGGATCCCCTTTTTAAGTGACTTTTTATATTTTGTTTTTTTGAGTGGCAAACGAAATTGAAATTAGACATTGTTAGGTTTACAAACTATGCTTTAAATATACATAATTAAAAAAAAACACCTTAAACACATTAATGTGAGTCTTAAAACAACCAACAACCGAAGATACACTTGCTTATCGAGGCCACAAATGGTACCGATCACTGCGGAAAAACAAATGGCAGTCGACGTTGCTAACTATAAACGACTGTCAAGGTCTCCTTCTCGTGATGAAACAGATGCTGATGTTCCCTTACTTAGCTATTCGAAAATTAGAGAAACATTGACTTTCTAGAAATTGAACATGAGGAAAATAAATGAAGGACGTTCTCGTGCCAAGTACTTCATATGATTGGAAAAATTCTCAGAATGGCGCCATTGTCGTCTATTTTTTTTTCGCACAAACTACCAAATGGTGAGACAGTGAAGCGTAATTGGCTTGTTTATTCTAAAACATATCAATGACGTCTTTTATTTTTGTTGCAACCAGTAAGAGACTCAACAATAAAGCAAGATCGTTTTAATGGATTAGAATTGATATAAGTAAAGTACAAAGTAGTCGACTCTCTCAGATACACTTATATAATAATGAATATGAAAAGATAAAAAATACGCGTACACAAGGTACATTTTAATAAAGAGTTGGAAACCAGTAATCTGGTGCCACCCCACCCCCCAAATGTACTTTTGCCTAGGGCCCCTAAAACTCTAGGAACGGCGCTGGGTATGCCAATATTGGTTGTTTTCTGTTCGACAATCTGGATCTCTATACTACAAACAGACTTTTATTAATATGTATATAGATAGTGTATCAAATTGATAAAGCTAAATAAATGAAAATATTCTCCTTTATAATATAGAGGAATAAATAAAGATTTTTTTAAAGTCTGATATGTAGTTTAGAGTAATAAGCATATGTTGATGAATTCACTTCATTAAACCAAGTATACCTACTGAATTTATTTCATGTTAAAAAAAAAATAACACCCTTACAAAGTCTTAAATAAGCTGGTTCATTTTTATTTACCATTTTCATTTATAAATTATATAAAAACAGTTTCTCTAATTTTATTTATATTCAACGGGTTTATAAAGATTTTTTTTAAAAAAAAAGAAGCCTTAATGACAGAAAGATAAATATACAAAAATGTCTTAACAATATCTTAGCGGAAAGCATAAGGTTAGGGGTGTAGGTTTTGGCGGTGTAGGTTTTGGCGGATTGGAGTCCATGCCATGTCAACTGATATGAGAATACAGCGCGCCATTCAATGAGAGTGGGAAGATTCACCATACCTTTTCAGAGTGGGGCATTTAAACAGCTGGGGGGGGGGGGGGCTTTCTTGAACGATTTAAGCTTCATTGGTTTATGACATCCATTATGATTCCCGCCTTTTTTCTGTTCTCTTATTTCCGTTTTTTTTTTTAAATTGGACGTAAAATGTTTTAACTTTCTGTCATTTTAGTGGTAAGCTCCATGGTGATATTTAAAGAATTTTCAAACGCATACCATTCAATTCAAATGACAAGAAAAGACATTTTATTTCCAAAGAAAAGAAACGGATAAATTCATTTTTAAAATTTAATTAGAGTAAAAAAAAAAACTATCTAAATATCGATCGATTTTTCAATTCAGATGATTTTCGCACGAGGATTAAGATCAAATTAGGAGATATCACTATAATGATAAAAAAACAACAACATATGAGCAAATTTGTCAGAAAAAATACTTTGAGTATCAAGCATTATGTCATGGTATAGTTATGAGTACTACGCACACAGGTGTGTGTGTATCTTTGGAGCTTGGCCAACCAGGTCAACATGTAGTCACGGGGTCAAGATTCGAGATGTTTATAGAAAATAAATATGTTGTTTATTATTCTAGATATTTATAGAAAATAAATGTGTTGTTTATTTGTAAATTGTATTGACTAAATGAGTGAGAGACAGAGCGATGTGGAATGTTCGAGATGGATGGAAGGAAATTATATAAAGACGATGTTCAGTTGAGAAAGAGGGGGAATTGAGTCAATCGAGTCAGTGAAGTCATTTGAGTTCAGAAGTTTAGTTGAGTATTGAGAGAGTATTCGAGTACATATCAGAAGTTTTAGTTGATCAGTTAAGTTCATTGTTAACAAGTATTATTCATTGGATTTATTCTGTTTATATGTTATTGTGTCGTCAATAAATCATATGAACCATGGACATGAATTGAGTTCTCATAATTAACCAGCTCATACACCATAATATCATTTACATGGTCACAGCGGTGGTCGTGCTAAACCACAAACTTCATTTACACATTATCTGATATAACTTTAAAACGTTATTAATTAGCACACGTTTATTTTTAATAGCTTCTAATATTTCTATTTAGAAATGAAATATTTTGGATCACACAGATTTAAATGTCATCATATAAGCTGCAGAAAAATACATTACGTACTCCGAGCTATACCATTATTTGAAAACTGGTAAGAAAACAAACAAACACCATATGCAAGAGATAACTGTACGAGATATGAGTCGGGTGGCCTAATAAGGTGAGATATTGATCTAATAAAATATAAGCATGGTGATGTTTAAAATTATGGAAACACTCAGAAATCAACTTGGTTAACAAGATTTTACCAGCTCCTGGTCTTAAGTTTAAAATAAAATTTGGCGAACAACCCAAACGTAAGCTGGGAATTGAAATGATTTCTTTACCACCTTAGAGAAGGGGGTCACATTTAAAGGTCACTTTTAGGTGTAAGCCCACAAATGAAGCCGCAAAAAACATTTGTATCTTTAAAGTACCACGAGAGATTAATGTTTTTTTTTTCTTACTTAGGCTTATAGTGGGCAGAGGGTATTATTTCGACACATGTGTCCTGCTTAATATTCCTGGAGATGTATATACGGCTTTATCTTCACTTGTTTCAATATGGTTACCTATTCGTCTAGGGCCGGAGGGTCCCGGGTTCGAATCTTTTTCAGGTCCTGGTGAAAGTCCCCAAGTCCACCCAGCTTTAAATGGTTACCTGACTTTAAGTTGGGGGAGTAAATGCGGCTGGGCGTTGTGATAACACTCCATCTGCCCCGATGAGCCCCTTGGGGCATAAGGGAACTTTACTTTTTTTTAATAAGGCTATAGTAGAGACGTTGAAAAATATTGCCCCTCTTTTATTATATTTTAAAGTTTCTCCAGGATTTTTCACAGTTAACGTCATACAAGAAAATGGCAAGTAATCTGATATATTCTTTGCATATTCTGGAAATAGACAAATTACAAGTATGTCAATTGTGAAAGGACTTTGTTTATTTCGCAGGTGATTATTTTAGTTTGCATTTCGCTCGCATTATTATGCCCCTTTTGGTTACAAGTCTTACAGTAACCTTAATCCGGCTATGTATAAGAAAAAAAAAGTCCGATGTTTAATTTAACTATGTAAGGAAATGACTTCACTTAACCGTGTTTATTTATTAGATATTTTATAATTTGCTTCCCTTTATTTGAAAATATCCTGATGGAAAAAACAACCCATTAGAATAAGTATCGCAACGCTTCAATCCTTAATCGAAATAAAAATTAATGTAAGGATGATAAAAAATCTCTTAGATCTTATAAACCACAATGGGAGGGTTTTTGCAGTGACCTTCTTTCATCCCCACCATAGCCGATAGTGCAATGGCCATGGAGGTACCACGTGAGACATAGCGGGGACTTTAGCGATGACCTGAAATATCCATTGTTTCTCACCGAAGATCGAACCAATAACCCTCAGGTCGACAGTCGAGCGCTTTACCACACGACCATCCGTCCCACCATTTCTTGACACTCATAAATAAATATAAAAACACATTTGTGCAGATTAAATATAGCGTCTAATACTAAAAACACAATAAGGAAAAAATGGCAAATGAATATATAAGGTTAATGTAACCTTAAATAAGCTTAATAAGCTTACAGTCCTAAGTAAGTATATACGTCAGTGGTCGGGTGCCAATAGATCGACACACCCCCAAATATTAAAATGAGGACGATTTTGTCTAATATCATTCATCGACAGAGTTTAAAATATTAAAGAAAACAAGATTTATTTTTTCGTAAATTGCAAAGAAAAGCATTTGTAATAAGTCATTTACGTTTTGAACCATTTAGCTACTGAGGAGTTGCATTTCTGTAAAAGGAAAATAAACATTAAAGTTTATAAAGAAGAAAAAAATACAAATTAAGTAGTCAGCTAAATCTTTATAACAGTACCAATGACACCTAGTAGCCATAGTTTAGATAGATATGTAATACATAAAAAGTAATTTTAAAAATATAGCATCATGATACACAATGTTAGAGTACCCTTTAACATGATTATTAATTTATCCCAGAATCAACCAAAATCAGGTGGACCCCCTCTATCCCCTCCCCTGATAAGTTAATGATCTACCTGATAATTTTGTATCTATTATTTTCCTAAAAACTTCAGAGTTCAGATAATCTGTCAATTTCGGACACACAAATTAAAAAAAAAAATCCCCAATATTTTTTCACTTTTTGAGATCCTGGAGTAATTTACTAGAATATATTTCTAATTTGTAAGTTTAAAATAAAATACATTAAATAATTCGTCTTTCAAAGACACGTACAATTCTAAAAGGATCAGGCGAAAAATAAAAATGTAACGGCCACCGTACGTATCTCCACGGTCTATTAGGAGCTCTTTTGTAAACGAAGAATATATTTCTTTTCAATATAAACAAAGTGTGACCTACATCTTTATTATCTTCAAATGCACATGCCATGTTAGGCATGTTCTTTCAGTAAATATATTATTCTGGAGAAAATCGCAAGATAAATAATTGTAGTATTTTAACAACTGCTTCACTTTTACAGTATTACATAATGAATGAATGAAGATATATAAACATAGTAAGAATTTACAGAGATAGTCGAGAAAATAAGTCAGATAGATGATAAAAGAGTCTTATAAAGAGTTTTATATACTAAAAAGTTACAGAATATAGTTATTAAGACCTATCAATTTATTTTGAATCTATAATCAAAATCGTATAATATTATGATTCATAGATACATTACCGGCATCGTTACAGTTTGCATGAATATCAATAAAATGGTTCAGTACTGTTTTACTAAAACTTTTAGAAGTAAAGTGTCATTATCATCAAAATAATTTCTGCTACTAAAATGCAATTTTACCCATTGATTAAAATAAATAAAAAATTAAGTATTATTATAAATAAAGTAGACTTAAAGTATCGACTATAGATAATACTAGGAACCTTGTATAAAAGACAATAAGTTTTTTTTTTAACAAAAAAAAACAAACAACAGTCATATAATCAGTGGATATTTTGATATTACTCTGATTGATAGAGCAAGTTTAACTAGTGAGATCAGATACAGTAGCTATCAGCTTTCAAAAAAGATTTACAGGTTTATCAGATCTGACAGTGACAGTGTGGATTTTTTCTTTTCACCTGGGCGTTTGGCAAATATAAAAATGGGAATTCTTTAGGTATTAGGCATAAGGTGAATTAAATTTATAAGTAAATAAATAATTATTCATGAAAAAAATGTCCTGTAATTTTTTAACTGACCAAAAATCATTTTAAATAATGCTGCTGCCTTATAGGAAAGTTTAATATCTATTTGTTATATCTATGATTACTAAGTAATATTTATAACATATATATATATATATTTTTTATTTCACAACAGCTTTTAAAAGAAAAAGCCCATTCTGTTAGTGGTTATTAAAGATGCAACTCATTGACCTACCTGCTGAAATATTGATCAAAATTTTTAAAAATTTATCTGCTCATGGGAAAATTAATGTCGCCCTCACATGCAAGATGCTACGAAATATTATCAACTTAAAAGAGATGTGGATAAACTAAAACTGGAATGCTCAGCCATGAAAAAAAGAGCAGATTCAAAGAAGTTTAAATCTGATACTGAAAACAGCTGGCCATCCATTGTATTTAAATGTCTAAATGAACGTGGCATCAAAAAGTTGTTATTTTATCAGTGAATTATAAAAGATTAAAAGACGACTTGGAACTTTTGTCAAAAATCATGCCAAATCTCAATTATTTAACTTTTAATACAAACGTAATCAGAAACTCTACTGAATTTGTCTTTTGTATGAAGTATCTTATTTTTTCAATTCTGCAGTCATTAAATTTATCCTTTAATTCCTCAGTAAATGTTTCTGTCATCCAGTCTGTTGCAATTTCAATGCCATGTCTAATTATCTCTACCTTAGTCACTGCAGAAATGTGAATGATGTATGTGCTCAATCCCTGTTAGAACTTCAACATTTAGAAGTGCTAGATCTGTGTGCTACAGAAATCAGTGATAAAGGAATAGCCTTAATAACTGGATATATACAGAAAAATGACAGGTTAATTCCTGATGAATCACAACCTTTATTATCAAAACTTTGTGGTTTAAATATTGACCTGTGTTGTTATGTCACTTGTAAGTCATTAGAGTGTTTAGGAAGATTGCCATCACTCAACACATTAATAACAAGTTCGTTGGAAGCAGTCTGCACTACAGATATACAGTACCTGACTTCCATGAAATCATTGCTCTGTCTCTGTAGTAAAGGAAATATGACTAATGATGCTCTGAAACATTTCTCAGAGAAAGGTTGTAAGCTTCAAAGTTTACTCATGCCTGTCTGTTCAGTTGATGACACTGGTGTGAAACATTTTACCAAAGGGTTTGATCACTTGATATTTCTGAGTCTGAATTCAAAAAGCATCACAGATGATGGTGTTAAAGTCATCTGTCATTGTCTCCCTCAACTTATTCTGTTGGATTTAACAGGTTGTTGTGAAATAACAGACCAGCCTCTCAAGTGCATTGGAGATACTTTATTAAATCTTGTTTTTCTTAGTATAGTTTTGTGTGTTAGGATTACTTCAAGGGGTTTATCTTATATTCCTTCTTACTGTTATGTGAGAAGTAATATTTCTGATGAGGAGTTAGTTAGCTTCACTAATAAAAAAATGCACAACATATCTGATGCTTACAAATGGCATAAAATAGTTAAACAATTGTCTTTTTTTCAATTGATGTTTTCTAATAATATAAATAGCTCATGAAACAAACAAAGACTGTGTGTGTAATTAGATTACAATTAAAATCTAAAGCACTAGTTGCAATACAATACATTAAAATGCCCTTTCCTTCCCTTTCTATAATTCTACCTTTACTTCGATTCTACTGGAGCAGAATTCCTGTTTTTTTATTTGTTATTGGTCCCCCGCCCCCCATTTTAGAAAAAAATTAGTTTATTTTAGTCTGTAAAAGTGTTGAATTTGTGTTATCTTTTAAAGATGCATTGTAAACCATACATTTAATAATCAAATAAGGTATGTTTGTTGCTAATATATCTTGTGATTAAAATATGTTATTGTGAAATCCGTTTCTTTGTCTTCTTTAAAAAATTGTTATTATTGTGTCCAGTGAAACATGGGGCATTTAAGGTTTCTGCTAGTTGTTTTTTTCTATCTTTTTTATTTTTTAAGCGACACTAGCCATTTTTGGCACATGCATACAACATACCAATTAATGAACAAAGAAATAAAAAAAAAATATAAAAAAATTTATTTAAAAATGTATTTTGTGACATTTTTGGGTAAAAAAGTGTAATTTTAAGACATATTTTCAAAGAACCAATTTTTAAAATCTATATCATAAAATAACTTTGCACAAATGTTAATGAGTGTGTTTCAAACAAACGTCCAATTTGTTTTTTTGGAAATATTAAATAGAATTTTTTTTATAATTATAATTTAACTTTTTTGAGAAAAATTGGTTCTTTGAAAAGTTTTGAAAATATGTCTTAAAATTACACTTTTTTACCCAAAAAAGTCACAAATTACATTTTTAAATAAATTTTTAAATATTTTTTTTTCTTTGTTCATTAATTGGTATGTTGTATGCATGTGCCAAAAATGGCTAGTGTAGCTTAAAAAATAAAAAAGATAGAAAAAACAACTAGCAGAAACCTTAAATGCCCCATGGACCACCTTAACTGCCAAGTGAAGAAATCTGTTTAAAAAAAAAAAAGCTTGAAACTTGCTTTTAATATGTAAAGATGTCTTTATCAATCTGTCATTCAGTTTGTTGTCAAACCACATTTTTTAGGTTTATAACATTGATTCATTCTTTTTTAATCTTATACAATTAACTACCCATCACATCAAGCAAATAGACAGAAACATGCTTACTTTACAAAATATTTTGACTGAATGATTTTACTATGCAAATCCTTGAATGTTTGAAAAACTGGAACCTGATTAGTTATTGACAAATATTCCCCTCAGTTGAAATTTTAACAACTTACATAAATATATATACTATACACAGCATGGTTGATTTATGAAATCTCAATTTTATAATTGACTTTTTTCCTGTTAAACATTTTATTTCAGTCTATGTCTTAACATGTTTATACAGTAATGTTTTAAAACTATTGAGTCACATAAGTGGGAACTGTTATGGAAACTGATTCTTTACTTGACTTTAGTGTGACTCTCACTCAAACTTTTATACATACTTCTGCCAGCCAACACCATGACTGCACAATCATAGTGGAATTAGGAGAAAGCACAACTGAGCAACATCTATCTTCATATAAATTAAAAAAAAACCCATCATTTTATGTAATTCAGACATTTAAACTTTAACTTACATCAGCAAGTGTGCTCTTAAAATAAGAAAAATCTGTACAATTTAAAAGACTTGGTTACTGGAAGAACAACAAATGATAAAAAAAAAAAATTAGCAGAACACAGAAAAATAATTTTTACTTAATTCAATTTAGGGGGACTTTCAAATTAGTTAATTAAAAAGGATACAAATACCCCCCCCCCCTTCCCATTATAAAAGTCTAATAAAATCAAACACCTAGCCTATTTAAATAACATAAAACACACACAATATTATTTTATCTTTAGTGTTATTTAACACACATTAATAACCACATCTCCAAAAATAATGGATTATAACAATAACATGCTCACACCCTTTTCCTCAGTAAGTGAAGGGCTTCTTATATCCCACAATTTTCTTGGGTATTTCTTGTTGTTGTAATGTTCTAACAATTGATTTTAAGTCATTTAATCCTGTTAAAAATAATACAACGAAAAAAAAATCAGATATCAATTCATTAAAAACAATTGATCATACATTCCATTTAGAACAGGCTGTCTGTTTTAATGTTGGTACCTAGTAGGACACTAAAGAACATATTGAAGCTGACATTTTATTAAGTAAAAGTACACACCTGTGTAATACTAACGACCTAGTGGCAATCTGTCTGGCTAGAGATTTAAGTGTAACAGCTGATAAATTGCTATAAACTGCCAACTGTCTAGAATCATGGGCTCCAACAATCACAAGGATTATCCTTTTCCCATTGATTGTATTGAGTAAGCTCTGACAATGATGGGTTGTATTCGATGAATAATTTCTGTTATTTTTCTTAATGTAAGGAAAAGATGTGCATTTTTAAAGTGTCCTTTCACCCTCCACCACAGCCACGGAGGCACCATGAAAGACTGGACACGCCAATCCGGTTCACTAGCCACAATGACCTTTAGATAATTGTGTATCACACATTACCCTAACGAAAAATTGCACTTAATGCCAAAAACAGTGTTTATAAAGAACATAAATAAGTGTGTGTTTATTGAGCTTTCAAAGTTGTAATTTAATACTTGTTTACTTTTCAAATAGCCAAAATAGTTTACTTAAGTTTCCAATGGTTTATCATTGGACACGCAGAGGGAAACCAGTGTATTATACAGTAATAAAGAGAATCTCAACAGTAAATATTTATCGGCTGAATAAAATAGAAGGTTCTCTCCACATGAACTTAAGATCACCTTAAATCTCTGGCATGGACCCTGTGGCTGTGCTAATATTAGTGAACGTAATAAAACACGCTAAAATAACAATACTAATAATACTCTACTCCAATAAATACTAACTACTTGCTTCATTCAAAATAACATCATTATACCAAAATGAAAATCAGATTAAGTTCAGATTTTCTGATACTTTTCAAAGACCAGTAGTTAATACGGTTTTTCTCAATTATTATAGTTAACATTTAGTTGAATAATAAAAGGGGGTCATTTTAAAGTAATTAAAGACAAGTTTTATTATAATGTCTGACTTATTATCAGTGTACCGAATCATGTAACATACACAGTAAAATCAGGCATAATGAACATACCATTAACGTAACATTCATGAAAAATATATTTTGACTTACATATGGTAACATACATTAGAAAAGGTCCATAACAACGCGTGAACTCTCCCGCCTCGCATAATAAAACAACATTTTTCCTACCCCAACCATATAAAGACGACATAGGGTAGAAGACCGTAGAACTAAGCTAAAATAGCAGGGCTCGATTTACCGCCGGGGATAGCCCCGGCACTGAGATCTGTCAACCCCGGCTCTGCTGTAGCTAATATATCCCAGCCAGGGATGGAACTATAGACATTTATCCCCGGCTCTGCAGAATATTTTTTTCATCTCCGGCACTGGTTTTTTTCTTAAATCGAGCACGTCAAAGAGTAAAAAACTTAGTAAAATTATTCCTCATTGTGTGTTACTTAACAAGTCACTTGACATCTTTCAGTATAGTAAACTATTTCGTAACAAACGTCAAACTGCTGAGAATGAAAAAAAAGTACCGGTAAAAAAATGAACGATAGTCGAAATATGAGCCGTGAAACAATTCAAATGTAATTCAGTACAAACAATTTCTATATTTAAAAAAAAAAACAGTCAAGTGATCATACCAATATCTAATTTACTGTTTTAACAAAATATAAGACACAACCAAGATCTGTTTTTGTGACGAAAAAATGATTGTCATGTCAGACCTCCAAATCTTTTTGCTGAAAAATGTACAGAGGGATAAAGTGAAGAACTGATTTCAAGAAAACACAAGACGCCACCATAAAGTGAACTAGCATACATACACATAATAACAAACACAGCAATATTGGCTGTTAAAAAAAGAAACCTGACCTTTTTTTCCATAAGCCTCACAAGTTATTTACAGGTTTAATTCTTAGAAATATAAGAATGCTAAAAAAAAAACCCAACAACAATCCACAACTATCAACTACAGACAGTGCAAGGTACAACCTTGCACTTAAAAAAAAGTTACTTGATTTTAACAAGGTTTCTTATCAATCCCCCTACCATGCACACACCACTTTTATTTAAAGGCTGAAAAATTTACTTTCTTATTAAAATCTATATTTTCTTTCCAGTCCAAATGAAGTTAGTGTTCAGATTAAACTGTAATCTGTTCTAAATGAATTTCCAGGTATTAGGTTTCCCTGACAACTCAGCATGAAGACATCAGAAAAAGATTTCCCCTACACACAGACCGTCCCTCTTTATCACCCAAATGTCTTCGATTATAATTTACAGGAATAAAAAAAAACACACACACACACACACATACAACAAAAGTAAGATAGTAAAATGGAAATAGGGTTGATAGAGAAATATATAAGAAATTTTTTCCTAAAAATAAGTAAAATCTAGCTAGACCAAAAGAGAAAAATTCTCATTTACTTTATTTTTGGGGCGAAATCTTCATCGAGAGTTCCAGTTGAAATAGATGTTTTGAAAAGGTAAAACCTCAGTCAATGTTTTCTTTTTGTGGCCCAGTAATTACTCGACATGATTGACTTGCCGTTGACAGCATTTACAGCCATCATTAGGACCCCAGGGGGGTTATGTACTTTAGTGGACTTGGTAAATCGGGAGACGATTGTATTCTTGGGTGGTGGGAAGTTACACCAGTCTAAGTATCGTGTAGCCAATAATTTAAATGTTACTATATAAAGTAAATATAATTTACTTGTAATGTATTGCCCTTGTGAAATTTCAAGCGTAGTCAATACGATATTTTAAGTTATTGTGATTTTTCATAGCAACCATCATACTATTTTTTATGTTATACCATGTTTTGTTGTTGTATTTTATATAAATTATGTTAATCAGTTCCACCAGAACATAATCTTGATATGAACCATTTTAATATACTGTCCATTACCTAATGATTATCTTTTTCAAACGAGAAAGCAGCAGACCGAATAGGCTCAACCACTCATAGACACACGCTAATACAAATCAAATATTGTAGAAGATTGCCAAATAATACATTTAGATAAACAAAACTAAGCTAAGTATTGGGCACGCATGAGATCAGGGAGAACAGCATTTCGTTTTTTTTTTAATATAATAAAGGTATTACTAAACGCAGCACTATAGTCAATTTTTCTTACAAGGATAACTAAAAAAATATGAAATAATGATCATAAAACAACAAATGATTCACTTGAGTGCCGTACAAAACTCTAACAGCCGCATTTTCTCACCACTGATGTAGGCGAATAATAGCTAAAAACAACAACGACATAAAACACCTAATTGATGAGGAACAGTGATGAATTAACTAAACTTTTTAAAAGTCTTTCGTAGAAATCACTGTAGAAGTGGGGAGGCTGACAATATCATTTTTGTATCTTAAAAATCAACATAAGCACAACGAGTAAATTAAATTCAACTTCAAGATCGGTACTGACAATATAAAGTTAAAAAAAGTTTCCTTAGTAATAGCGACAGTTGTCAGTCATACCCCAGTCTCATAGCAATATACACTGGGTTGGGGGGGGGGGGGTTAACAAATATTTATTTAAAGAGCCTATTGAAATGTCAAGCTACTCCACAGTCCATCATTGTACTCTGTAACCAAATGACAAAAGCCGTTCAATTACTAGACCATCATCAGAAACAACTTTCGTTCATTCGAACAGGTGTCTGTTATGCCACTAGGTCAGCTAATGACATTTACCTACTGGCTTTCTCTCACACCTCTTCTTCAGTTCAACAGGAGTATGCCATTATAAACATTGCACCGGGGCCATGCAGAGTAGTAGTGTTTTTTCTTTCTTTGCTCAAGTAAATAGTGTTGTACAGTGACCTCACAGTTCATTCATATACCTACACTAACTGATTCATTCACTGACCGAACTAGTTCATTCATAAGCTTGTTTGACATTTAGACCACTGAATTAAAATATTATTCAGTTATTGGTTTGCTTATCCACATTTATTTATAAAATAGTTCATATTAATGAATTCATTTTAAAAACACTCATCCTTATCCTTTTATTCACTCGCCCAATGACTTAACTTACCAATGTATCTATGTTCATTCATTCGTAAGCTTTCTTTCACACAGAGATCAACTTAGAAAGATATATAATTACCAATTTAAGAGTATACAACTATTCAATTTTCTGTATGTTCTTGTACGGCATGTGTTTCTTATAAATTAATAAAGAGTCTATGCATAGGACAATTTCGACAGATCAATTGAGTTTCTGCAACTTTCACATTAATGGGCCTACTCATGCAATGAAATGTAACTGTGCAGGTCTTTTACCATTCCTCGTTGAAATAGACACGTGTAAGGTAGAATAATAATATTCAATGACCAGTAAAAAAAAATAATAATAAAGATCAAGTAGTACATCTTTTTTTAGTGCAAGTATTTATAACACATGAAACATATTTGGAAGTTTCTTTTTAGCCCAACGCCCTTAACCGAAATTAAATACGTTCTCTTTGTATAACAAAGATTACTTCCCTTCTTTCCAAAAAAAAAATAAATCTATATTTACTAACGAATAAAAGACAATAAAAATGAAATGTGATCCAAAAAAAAAATTATCAGTTACAAGCGAATGAATTATTTTTTTACATACACACACACACACAAACAAACATACACAAAATAATAATGATAGTAAAACAAAAGCTTTAAAAGGCTTCTAAAGAAAGTTTTAATTTAGTTAACTAAATATGGCTATACATTAGTTTATAAATAGTAATAAATAATCTATATTCCTAGATGGGCACTCGCGCTATTTATATTAATACTGAAATAAACTGATAATTTATATAAATACAATGATGCAATGATTTTTTTTCAGTCCAATTTTTATTTTTAAAAAAGTTTTTTTTAATTTTTTTTTCTCCCCATACTTTATTTCGGTAAGTTATGTTTGTTTTTTTTCTTGATGTTCAATCGATTTGAGATTTTGAACACTTGCGTATTCTCGATAAATAATGCACTATTTTAAAATTTTCGGGTCCATGAAATAAAATTGTAGACAACGAAAATTATGACTTTTTTTTTTAGTAATGCTTATGTTAAGGGTAAAATGCAGCAAGAGATAAATAAATACGTCAAGATCGGCGCTAGGCAGATAACGTCCATGAGAAGTGATTGAAGTACAAAAAAAGAAGAATACGGAGTGAAATGTGGCAGTGCGCAAAAAATGACGCTGTTGGTTTTCTATGTCTTTGTGAAGTGTACACAAACTAAACATTGTGTTGGTAACAAGAATAATGTTAAATTCATTAACGATAAACTCTGTAATGACGATGTTGTCTCCAGTTATGAATAGTTTATGTAAATCACATAAATGTAACATATTTGTATGGTTGACTAGTTGGAAAAAAAAAGCGTTTGGGGGGCGGGTCATTTTTCAACACTAAATGGTATACAAATATTTATAGAAATGTGGAGGACAAAAGGAAAATGAAATCGTGGGCGCCATTGGGGATTTTGTAATTTATGACAAGACAAAGGTAAAACTTCAAAGTATTCACGACTAAAAGTGTGACTCCAAACTCGGTTCATTGAAGAATTGAATAAAGTCATAAGAGTAATATTCTTTTAAGTGTCAATGATGTGTCAATTTCCAAATTTGGTATTCGATACAGGCCCCTCACTTTTTAGTCAAAAAAATCTCTACAAATATGTATTTCACATTAAGATTGAGTGCATTTTAATGAAAGCGTATTATTAAACATTATATATATATATATATATATAATGTCAGCTTGATTACTTGTGGCTAAAAGGACTGGTTCCAGGACGACTCTTTAGTGAGTAAACTGAACATATTACTTTGTTTATTTGAAGTATAATCCACAGAATTATAGCGAGTAAGAAGCAGGCTACATTTCAGCCATCTACTTCCACTTTTGTAAATGTAAATTTTAGCTTTGAATGTGACAAATACAGTTGGATTTTAAAAAGCGTATGCGCTAGTACATTATCCTAATTTTCTTCTTTTCACACCTCCATCTTATCTGGCACCACACCCTGCTCCGGTGACTGTTTTACTAGTAAAACAAAGATGTCACTTTTTTTTTTGCTTGTTACTTTATCGATTTTTGCGGCGACATGGAACGAATTACGTGATTTACTTAAGAAGTCTATGAGAAATTGGGTTTAGCCGCAAAACACCCTTCGGCGTATAACGAACGCGTCGCTGAAACGGATTATGCTCGTTAGCCGGGGGATTACCTTACAATCAAAACACCGTTTTCGATGGTCACGGTTTTCGTTAATTAACAATGTGACAACCCTGCTATTTTCGAAACCTAGGTGACTTGTTACATTGAAGAAGGGGGATTACCTTTCTTACAATAATATGTGTACCCCCTCTCTGTCCTCCCCTACCACCCACGTTGTGTTCCATGTTTCAATAATGGTTTTTAGAAAAGAAAATTGTCACGTTAAATGATCATTATTATTTACATTAAACTTCAATGTTCTGATTTCTTGTTTTTTGGTATTTTAAAAATAATTAAAATGTACTAATATTAACGATTGAATTGCATAGATATCATTTTGTACGGTTTATTTTATGAAATGATTTACTAGTTATAATAGTTTTATCTTTATATATATATATATATATATATATATATATATATATATATATATATATATATATATAAAGGCCATCTTAAAATTACTATATAATATACATATTAATTTTATTTTGTGTAGACTATTTTACTTAGTATCCAATGGGAGTTTTTCTTGAAAGCACCGTTTCCTGCAATGTGAGTCACTTGCATAGTATAGACAACTTGTTTGAATTTCAATAAATTTGGGGGCACGACTTTTATATTACTTAGGATTTGTGGGCGATCAATGGTAGCATCTACGTAGAAGAAAACTCTAATAATGATGTTGGCCCGTCCTAATCTATGTATATTTCAATGTAGCTAGCATCTAAGAAAAATACGCAATACACCAATATCCAGTTATGTTACTATTTTATTTTTCAAAAAGTATTGGGGACTTATAAAATTTCATTGGCTTAGTACAAAAATACATTAATAAATGGCCGATGTTTACTAATCGAAATGAGGATGCAAATCTGTTCAATATATACTTTGTGTCTAAAACCGATACATAAAGCATTTTGTTAAATAGCAGGGCTAGCAGATTTACACAACCGGCCTGAATGCCATTGCTCTTTCTGTTCTTGTAAAATTCTACTGTAACAAACGAGACCTATTTTCTACACAAACATATTTCCAGCCTGTAAAACAATATACAACTAACACGATTATTCAGTGTTCCCTCCCACCCACTCCACACGACACTAATTATAGACAAGATTTGTGGGGCAAGGGTACAAAGAGGGTAAGATCAATGTGGCTAAAATAAAAATAAAAAATTAAGGAGTTCCAAAACATTACTTTACATGGGCCAACGGAAATGGGCCGCATCAAGAATGATCCCGAAAGGATCATAACTGGATTTAAGTGTCATTAAGAAACTTTTAACAGCCGATACTGCAAGCACGCGACGAGTCACGTGAATTTGGGTTGGCTTGTGTTTTCACCGCCATTATTTTTCAATGAGTACTTGAAATTTGGCGATATTGGTACTAAATATTAAAAAATTGAAAGAATTCAAACAATGAATAGATTAGTATTTATATAAACAATAAAGAGGAGTAAACAAGCAGAAAGGAAATAAACAGTATCGCTTTAATTATAGTCTTTGTGCAAGTATCTCTTTCAGATAATTATATATGTGTGTGTGTGTGTGTGTTCTTAAAGGGGACAAATGATATGAAGGATGGCTTTATTGATTTATCGTAACAGTATTTGTCTAAACAGGTATCAATCATACTTTTATATCATTGAAGTATATTTATTCTAAAGTAATGACGGAAAAGTCAATCCCGTTGTCTAAACATATTTTAGTGAATGAAGTGATAAGGAAAAAAATCTGGATAATACCAAATACCCCCTCCACCCCAACCTTCCAATCACTGGTCTAATCCAAACTCTATTTGGTGGCCAAAAGATGTAAACCACGTCAGGGCATGTATTTGTGTTTAAAATCTTTGGCAATCACAGAAAATCACGAGGAAAAAATTCAAGGGGAACCACCGAGAATGAAGAGCTCAACGGAAATTAACTGACGTTCACAAACTACGATTCTATCAGTTGGGCCGGTCTTCAGGATTTTTTTTTATTAAACCATGCCCGAGCAAAAATGTTTCAGATTTGTCTGATTGTATAGCAGAGATATTATATTAGGCTTTTGTTGTTCCAGTAGCCGTGATCAGCTATTAGATTAATGGTGTAGTTTCAAGGTCCATATTTTTTTGTAAAGAACATTTCTAATTAAGTAAGATTGTAAAAAAAAAAAAAAAGAACTTTGATAAGAGTAAGTTTATATTTGCTAAAACGGTTATACTGATAGAAAGATTAATAGGCTGAAATAAGATCGAAAATGAACCAACTAAATGTAAAATTTAACTAAAAATGAGATAAAGTTGATTCATTTCAAGCACATCAGAACTTAAAACAAGCAATTAAGCCTGTTCCATTCTGGACACAGGACGTGTTAGAGCATTTTCGTGTTATGTATCAGTACGTTTGTTAGCTTTCAGTAAATATTTGTAAATTTTGGAAATGTTTATAAATCCAATTGTGTAATGCATATATATGTAAAAAAAAATTATAAAGACGTTTCTTTATATTTGAAAAAAAAATTATTGTCTCTTAAATCTAACTACAAGTGGTTTGTGGTTACTGAAATAGGACTCATAATTGAAAACATTCGAAATTTTTGCATAGCTCTGATACTTTCAATTAAACCCAGAACACATTTGATGAGTTTCTTAATAAATCTTGGTGAAACTACGTGCTGCAGTATTTCGCACCAAATGAACGGGTTATTGAACGTACAAGGTGTATATATAATATATAAGCCCCTTAGGAGCCCTGAAGCCCGGCCCTCAGAGGTCCTATCGCGAAATGAACTTTTGATGTACACATGGCAGGCCAAGACCTACAAAATGATATATACATCATGGGTCTAGGACTTATAGTTGCTGAGATATAGCGCTCCTTTATTAATATAGCTTATATAGTAAAAACGGTACTAAGGCCAATTTTACGGCCCTGAGAGGTCAGATCGCGAAATGGAAAAAAAGCCATTTCTTGGCAGGCCAAGACCTACAAAATGATATATACATCATGGGTCTAGGACTTATGGTTGTTGAGATCTAGGGTGATGACGGACGGACAGACAGACAAAACGGGGACAATAGAGCATATTTTTTCGAAAATGCTCTAAAAAATAACCAGTCAGCCTTTTTTCTTGTATGTAATCGTGTTTTATCCGTACAACAGAAACATTTTATAGCTATATTTGTACAACAGCTAAATACAGCCGATCATGAGCTCTAGACATTAGCTCGTCTAAACAGGTGCTGGCCGTGTGAATGAGTCGATCAATCCTCAGACAACTTTCGTCTGCACCATGGGAACAGCACGTAATGAAAGAAGAATCCCACAGTTTCATTATTCTATATGTTTGTTTACTTGACACATTTATATTTTAATAATCATGTCTTCAACATTTGAAAACATTTTCAGAAAAAAATATAAATGAATGAAAAATAATAGTTGACAATTTTACGTAAAACGTGAACGAGGTAAAACTAACTAAATTGTTAGAAGGAATAACATAGAGTAAAAATATAATTTAGTGTTACTATTTTGGTCTCCAAGTATGATCGATGGGTTTCTCAGTTTGAGACATCAAAGAACGTGATTTCTTGTGGCTAGCAAAATATTACTTTTAGTTATAAATAAAAAAAAATAGCATCCAAAATTTTTTTTCTTGGATATTCTCATTACTTATGTTATTTTATGACCATAACGCTTATCCTATTGTCAACTAATGTAAAACAATAAAAAAAATTAATAATTATATTATTCTAGACCATATATGTTGATGTATTCACTGATCTTATTGTACTGCACGATTGCAATGTACTGTTCTCGTCACCTGGGTCCAAACAGAAAGGTTCCCACACGAGGTGCGATTAACTTTGTGTCTCAACAAAATTAATAAATGACCGAAATATCGGCTTTGAAGTAAAAGTTCTTAAAATAATAATGAAAAAATACATGTATAATTCACGATATTAATTTGGACATAACATCTTAAAGCTTTCCAAACAAAAACAATGTTTTCAAGCAACGCGATATGTAACCATCATCATATCCAGACATTGCGGGGTGGGTGGGGGGGGTGGGGGTAGGAGGGAGGGGGGGAGAGAAAATAAACATGTAAATCTGTATAAGAGAGAGAGAGAGAGAGAGAGAGAGTGAGAGAGAGTGAGAGTGAGAGAGAGAGAGAGAGAGAGGAGAGAGAGAGAGAGAGAGAGAGAGAGAGAGAGAGAGAGAGAGAAAGAGAGAAAAAAGGCAGAAACAATAAAAAAAAAAGATAGCCCAATAATTATTTAAATAACGTTTGCCCATCTTCCTCAACAAAAGCCTAAAATTATGATCTTCTCAATTTACCACAACATTCTATCACGACAAGTGAATCAAGTAAACAAAATATTTATCTCTCAATAGCACCCCCCCCAACCAAATTTTCCCTCACGTAAACATACATCAAGACATTTTTCATACATCAAATTATACATACACTGATTAGGAAGTATGAACAGTTCACCATAATTACATGTACCATTTATTACTAAATTTAATAATTTATCTTTTTGTGAAATTATTTTTTTCTTTCTTACAATAGAATGTCCCAAATATGGTAAAAAAAATAGATACAATTGTTTGCATGCTTCGTTTCTTTGTCTGTAGTCCCTGCGGTATTAAGATCGAACGTTCTTTAACGTTACTTAATATATTAGTAATCAAATATCAACTTTACCAAGTGCTTTAACTATCAAGAAGTGTAAATAGAATGTGGAAATAACGCGTATTTTAACTGATCCTGACGTGAGATTAAAATAAATTAGACTTTGCTCATTACACATAATTATATATTATTCTTGAACAATGTTCCCTCTAATTAACCGAAGAATGTGTTGTGCTATTTTGGAAGTAAATTAACATTTCTCATCGGTGCATAATAGTATAGATCTAGCAAACAAAACATTTGTGCGCTCTGTTGTAATGTGTGCGCGCTCGGCGAGTTTTGTGTGCCTTATAAAAGTACACCTAAGAGGGAAAATAGATAACGACGGAGATTCATCAAACTTCTCATTATATGCCATCTGAGATAGTCATTCCTCTTGTATGCACTTAGACGTCCACTTCATCATTTAGTTGGTTAAAGAAGTCGCGGTAGACGTGGACCAATAACCGTGAGCTGATATGTTATTGAATAGATTGAGAGCTTAGCTTCGGAATCAGTTGAAGATTATATAAAGCTATTAGATGTAAAGATTTTCATTACATAAATAGTAAAATTAGTTGTCCGGCGAAATAAGCATATCATTCAGATTGTTAGCAAATAAAACTGTAACGAAAGCTGATACCAACTATTTTTTTTATTTATTTTTTTGACTTCTGAGTTGCTCTCGTGACAATTTTCTTACATTTCCCACCATTCCCGTGATGGGTTGCCGAGACAAGGAGGGGAGACAGTGGTCTAAATATGTCACTCAACAGACAAACGCTGGGAGAAAGGGGTGATTAATGACATTGCGATGTCAATCGAAGTCTATGCCCTAAACTGTCATGAGCTATAAGAAGATGTTTTCCAAACTGAATGAGCTATAACCTTCTTCTGCCTACCATTAATAGTTTATTTTCATTATTTTAGGCAAGATGTAAAGCTATGAAAAAGAAAAGCATACTAAATAAAAAAAATAGTGCCAAGTGAGTCACATATATAAGGCAGTAGTTAACGAAATGTGGTCCTCGCCTCTGTCTACTGGGACTAGAGACCTCTACAAGTCACCATAAATAACAACTTCAATAATCTGCATTTTCATCTACTTATAGAGAGAGTGAGAGGTGTAAATGATAAATTCAATTTCCCTAGTCACCAACATTAAAATTGTGATACTTTCATGGTGTGTATTGCATGTCAATGTGTCTACATAAGTTCATTCATTACTACAAATTATTAAAACAAAGTTGTATACATTTTAATGGCAAGTTGTTCTTTTTTTTGTGTACAGAATCTTTACAAGTGTTGTTAGCTGTTGATTAAAAAAAAAAACATGTTTTATTACATTCCCCTTGCTTGCCACGGCCTCGCAAGACGAAGCCAATTAAATCTAAATTGACACATTAATAAGTTCAGTGTTTTTCTTAGATTTAAAATCTGACGGAAGGAAGTTGTGTGGGCTGTTTGAAAGATATATAATAATAACAACAGAAAAACAGACAATAGGACAGAAAGGAAAGTATGTCTGCAGACAGAAGGATAGATAACTAGACAGACATATCTGAGTAGGCAAAAAATTATAAACTGAAAAAAGAAAAAAAAAACATTTGGGTGGGGGTTGGGGCGAGATATTAATAATAAACAACATGTGCTTGGAGTGTACCGAATAAAATATGTCATAGGTGCAAGGATGATAGACATAAATAATTATGATGATTCTTAAAGTATTAATTAACATCATTTTATAATATAAATTTGATTCAAATATCATTTTTCATTTGTGTGTGTAGGAGGGGGGAGAACCATCAATGACAAAATCATTTCAAACACTTAAGTTTTCATAGCGGTTTAATTTTTTCTAATTGATTTCATGCACGATCAATCTCCTGACTTAAAGTGCTATTTTATTTAAATGACAACTCCATGAGACATATTATTTTCCCATAGTTATTATGATGACATGCTATCTTTTGATTCTATATCAAACCTGAAATCACCATTAGAATGGTTTCATTGTGTCTGCAATCGTAGAATACATACATTCGTTCATGTTTAATAGTCTTTTTACATATAAAGCTATAGTTGCAAAGTTATAGTCTTTAAAATAGGGTTGTCGAAACATGCTATAATGCGGCCCGCATTTAAATTTAAAAAAAAATCGCTCTTAAGCAACTAGAAAATCAAAACTCAGGTATATTAATAAACTTATAAAATACAGAGTAACCTCGAATTAAGAACGCCCCAGGTCAAGAACAATTCAGTTTACGAACTATTTTTGTCTCCAGTAACGAACGAAATCCAGAGAGAGAGAGAGAGAGAGAGAGAGAGAGAGAGAGAGAGAGAGAGAGAGAGAGAGAGAGAGAGAGAGAGAGACGGAGAGGGAGGGAGAGAGAGAGAGAGAGAGAGAGAGAGAGATGTTCAAAGTTGGAGACAAATTATCCCTTATAGGAGAAACGCAGGCCATGCAGTACAGCTCACGACATTAAAGGAGCTACAGTCGTCCGATGATCAGGAGCCAGAGACCATTTCTATTGCCAGTAGTGTAAAACTTCATTGTGAACAATCATCCAAACAAACTTGTTTACAGGCAGTAAACATGATGATTGATAACGAGATAGTCCACATAAGAAAGATTCTCCAGCTAAGTAAGCAATAAGTCTCCTTTGTCCTTGTGCAGAAAGATTTCTAGTTGGCTGCCAAGAAAAGTAACTAATGATTCAGAATAGCATTGAAAATGACAAATATTCCATGGTCGGTTTTTTTAGGGTGATTGGGGAGGGGGGTAGTTTATATTAAACTTATTTGAATATATTTATATCTATATTTAACACATGAAAAAAAATATTTAACACATGAAGTTCACGTTTTCTTTGAGTTTTGTCATTTGGAGGGCCGGATGTTATTAAAAAATGATTCCTTCAACTAGAAATAGAATGTATTTAGTTAATTGATTTTAATATTCGGGTTTCGGACCGGGTTTTGGAACGAATTAAGTTCGTAAGCCGAGTGCCATTGCATTGAGAGTGATAGTTTATGAGTAGCCAGAAAAAAACTTTATCGGTTGTAGAATAAAACAAGGTTATTACAGTTGGTACTTGAGTACAAGCAGGCCTACTGAGTTGATTTTTTTTATCCAGGCATTTTTTTTTCATTCCATCACAACAATAATAAAAAAAAATGGTATTAAGACTGAATGATCGGTGGTTAATAAAAATATCACTTCGGCCTTAGGGAAATTGTATTACTGGTACAATCCTTCTAAGAATTTCCAGATGGAGTATTAGGAGATGTGGGACGGATGGCCGAGTGGTGTAGATACTCGACTGTCGACCTGAGAGTCCTGGGTTCGATCCTCGGTGAGAACCATGGGAATTTTTCCAGGTGAAATATGTTTCAAAGTCGTCCCACAAGTCCACCCAGCTTTAAATGGGTACCTGATTTTAAGTTGGGGAAGTAAAGGCGGCTGGGCGTTGTGCTAACCACACAACCCCTTCATATGCCGAGGTTATAGAAACAGATGTATTCTACTCTTCATCTGCCCCGATGGCCCATTACGGCTAAGGGAACTTTACTTTTATTAGGAGATGCTCGATACACAATTATGCACTTATGGGGTACTAAGTTTTTTACAACAGTAAATTAGTAAATTATTAGTTCTACATCAAAGGTCGAAAATTGAAATACATAAGAATATGCTCTTTCTATTTGGTTTATAATAATATGTGGTCCATCGGAAGGTTGTAGAACACAAAATTGGGATTTATTAAGTACACAAAAAAAAAAAAAGGTTTTAAAAATTTACGCAATTCTATTATTATTTTATTTGAAGGATATAAGGAGATAACAGATATTGGGAAATCTCAACAATGTTTAACTTAATTATGTAATTCTTCCACGCCTTTCTTTTTGTATATCAAATTATAATATCTCTATTTCAGCAAGCATTACGTATTACGGATTCATCGAAAGACAAACTAAATACGTCAACTTTAAATTAAAGAAAAATATTTTTTTTTCTAACACGATGAATCTTCTTCCGTATTGGTAAAAGACCAATGGTCTTCATGATGTTGGGTTGTGATTCAACCTAGATAATCGAACAAACGTCTTCTCTCGCCCCTGGTAAAAATGATTGAGGAGAATATGAGAATACTTCATCATTGTTTTTTTCTTCACCATCATGTTTTTTTTTGTTGTAATATTTTAAATGAAAAGGCGCATTCCTGAAAGTGTGCGTGGCCACAAAAAATAAGTGAAAAAATGATGTCAAAAGAGAAGAAGTTGGTATGGAAGAGAGCAAAAGAAGTAAGAGAAAAAGGAAAACAAGCAATTAAGCCTGTTCCATTCTGGACACAGGACGTGTTAGAGCATTTTCGTGTTATGTATCAGTACGTTTGTTAGCTTTCAGTAAATATTTGTAAATTTTGGAAATGTTTATAAATTCAATTGTGTAATGCATATATTTGTAAAAAAAAATTATAAAGACGTTTCTTTATATTTGAAAAAAATTTATTGTCTCTTAAATCTAACTACAAGTGGTTTGTGGTTACTGAAATAGGACTCATAATTGAAAACATTCTAAATTATAGTCATTTAATCGTCCGAAAACTCCGTCAATTGTTGCATAGCTCTGATACTTTCAATTAAACTCAGAACACAAGCTTACTATTTCATTTGATGAGTTTCTTAATAAATCTTGGTGAAACTACGTGCTGCAGTATTTCGCACCAAATGAACGGGTTATTGAACGTACAAGGTGTATATATAATATATAAGCCCCTTAGGAGCCCTGAAGCCCGGCCCTCAAAGGTCCTATCGCAAAATGAACTTTTGATGTACACATGGCAGGCCAAGACCTACAAAATGATATATACATCATGGGTCTAGGACTTATAGTTGCTGAGGTATAGCGCTTCTTTATTAATATAGCTTATATAGTAAAAAACGGTACTAAGGCCCCTTTTACGGCCCTGAGAGGTCAGATCGCGAAATGGAAAAAAGTCATTTCTTGGCAGGCCAAGACCTACAAAATGATATATACATCATGGGTCTAGGACTTATGGTTGTTGAGATCTAGGGTGTACACGGACAGACGGACGGACAGACAAAACGGGGACAATAGAGCATTTTTTTTTAGAAAATGCTCTAAAAATACCGTAAAAGATGTAGAGAATGTCATAAAATTATTACAAAAAGAAAAAAGCCTTTAAGAAAACAAAACGGGTACAGAAAATTAGTATACGATTAAGGAACGGAATGTAGTACATGGAATAATATCAAAGCGGAAACAAAATAATGGGGCATTCAATAATAACATTTAAATAAGACAAATGGAGCGCGCGACTACTTTGAGTGGCGTCGTCAGACCCACGTTATATTGGATGCGAGGGAGAGGGGGGGAACGGCTGCTATAAAAAGATAATTCATCCCAGCCATGTAAGCAGTGGGAGGAAGAAATGAGTTGGAAATAGCCAGAGTATCAAATCCTGCCGTGACGAAAGTCTGACGAGGGGGGACAGACGCTGAGAGGTAACCGCAAGCACGCAAAGTCCAGATGAATTACAACCCTAACAACGGTAATGTAACAACATTAAATCGCTACGGATTTAGCGAATTTTGTGCGATGCTATAACCACAAACACTTTGTTCGTCAAAATTTTAATTGTGCTCTTATTAAAGCTTTAGCAAAGTGAACATGACTATTCCAAACTGGATTATACCTAAACTTACTCTTTTAATAATGTTTTTGAAAAAAGCATATTAAGTATAACAGAATTTATAAGAAATAAGTGAGCTTGTATAAAATAAAGAAAATTCTGAACTTTTTATACTTGAAGAAGTAAACTTAATTTCTTTTGTTTTCGAACCTAAAAAAAAACAAAACAACAACAAATAACCTCTAATGAAATGAACATATTTTAAATGTGTGTGTTGTCTTTTTTGTTTAGACCATTGGACTGTGACAGTTTCTTACCAAACAAGATAAAAGAAGTTCACTAATCCAGACTGAATATATTGGTAAGTAAAATGTATATAAGTGTAGAATTACTTAGTTTTATATATATATATGCTACTTTTTGGTGACATTTTGATTACGTAATCATCTTTATGGTGTATGTTTGTAAGTAGACTAGGAAACTCCGTAATTAGAAACAAAAAACAAATTATCAAAGAAGAAAACTTTCTCCAGGCAACATCGTTCTGTACTATTTTTAGCGTACAGTGCCCAAACGAACCCATTCGTCTAATGCAACTCTTTGGTTAAACGTAGCTCCCAGTAAATCATTTTTTCTTTACGATTTTTTTTGTTCACATAATCTAGCTATATCTAAACATTATTTTTTTTTACTGTATAAAAATCCGGAATGCGCCTCTCGCCGACATTATGCGTAGATAACCCCCTTCGCACGAACAAATAGGACCTTATTATACTGACAATCTTTCGAGGTGTTTCATTTGTATTTGATAAGAGTAGAAAATATAGATGTGTAATTAAAAATCACATTGATGTATTATTCATAATCCATAGCAATGTGAGATATCGGGTTTTTTTAAAAAATAAAATGTGTGTTTGTGTGTAAATAAAAAGGCATAAGAATATTTTGGTTTATAACAGTGGTGGCTAAGCAAGAGGTCAATGAGAGCCGCAATCCTTTTTTTCTATTGAGTAATAAAAAAAAATCTATTCGATCACCGTGATTTAATATTCACCAAATATATATATATATATTCAGTTACATGAAATTCATTCAGTAACATTTTTTTTTTGGTTTAAAAAATGCTTAAAACAAGTTGAATTGTTTCTCTCTATATATATTTGTATATATTTATATTTTCTAAATTAAGGAAAAGAAAAAAAGAATAAAAAAGTAATTTATGATCCATATTGGAGGAGACTTTGTCAAAGAGAAAATAATCAGGAGCAAACCATATTTTGATAGCATTAATACCTGAAATCTACAAGTTTAATGCTATCGTTTCGTCGTCATGTCTGCTGCTGTCCCTTTGCTATAAGAATGTGAGATGTACTTTCGCATTGATCAGATAGAAAACAAACCTGATTAAATAAAGATGGTACACATATGTTCCTAACATTTTTGAGACCCTATACAGAAAGCGGGGGGGGGGGGGCATATAAAGATATCGGGTGCCTAGGCGGTTCCCTAGTTTGCCTATCAATAAAAACGACTTTATATATAAACACACATAGTACACATAGTGAAAGAGAGACATAAAAAAAAGAAAGAGACTATATATATATATATATATATACACTATAAAGTGGAGATTTTTTCTGATACTATACTTAGGTATAAATGTCAAATTTATATTTTCCATCAACAGTTTTTTCGATGCTATATTTAGATCTTCTTGTACTAAAACTGCTTGCATATATTCTAAAAATGGCTCGAGAAGTCTTTAGCGTTGCTGAGAATAGCTCAAATGGTTATACATTTAGCACTAAATACCACAAGAATACACACATTAGGAAGAATCATTCTCACACTTAGCATACCGACCCGCACATTTCCTGACCATACCAGTGTTAAAGACAACGATCGTTAATGACAAAGCGATAAGATTAATTTCTCTTGGTCTAGATAGGTTAAATGTTGTTACAAATAACATGAACAGCATCGATCTCGGATAGTTTAGCTGGGGATATTAGCATCGCAGTAAACAGGGTTGTGTGTGTGTGTGTGTGTGTGTGTATATATATATATATATATATATATATATATATATATATATATAGCCTATAGGTTATGGTGGCCCAAAATCATATCGTAAAAAATAAAGTTTCTCACATCTAACGGGGCACCCTCTTGTTGAGTTCCATTTGTCTTTCTTAGTAACTGACAACAATTTCAGCTTCCTACTGCTATTGGAAGGGGATGCTCAAGAGTCACAAAGTTTTGCTATATTAATAAAAAAACGCATTTTCGTTGAATTTTTTTTATTACATTTTCAAATCATGCCATTACAGTAATGTAACTGTTAAGTAACGAAAATGTCAACATAAAATGTAAATTGTCGAGTGCTGAAGAGCCAGAGTACATTGTCTAAACATTGTCTACACCGAAACCGTACAGATGGCAGACTTCTTTGTAGTAGTGTAGGGATGCCTATTCTGTTGGATTCAACAACTTGCAAAATAAATTACTTTTCTCCCTCGTTTTTTGTCAGCAGTCTATTATATTCCTCAAAAAGTTTAAATCCACGTTCTGCAGTATCGTTGTCCACACGCAAGTCGTTAATGCGCTGCTTACCCTTCTGGTATTCAATATTATCATTCCACTGATCTGGAGGAAGAACTAGAAAGGAGTTGCCTATGTGTAGCTTTGTAAGCAGGTTCTGTGAACGCCTTGTGGAACAGTGACCCAAGCTGGCGCCTTCATTTTGGAGCAATGATGGATCACCTAGAACATGTCGCTCACTAGGTTCTATTCCAAAACCTGTTATTATTTTCTGTTTCTCAACTGGTGACACTTCATCGGAAAACAATGCCAGGCTGACAGTCTCATCAGACAGATACCACATGTGATTCTGGAGAGTTTTTTGTGCTGCAATACTGATGTCGTGATCAACAGACTCATATTGCTGCAGGTCCTTCCAGAGCAAAATATCTCCTTCAGGTGCTTCCGCTGCACAGGGTTCTTGAATCCAGGACTTTGTGTACAACAAGGTTCCAAACTGTAAAAAATCGTTTGATGTAAGGCTGAAAATTTCTCTCTGATGACAGAAGATGTAAATTTTGAAGGCATAAATCAGCTCAGCCATCCACATAGCATGATGTACAGGGCCTGGTGCTCTCCGGGGAATGGTTTTTGGTGGATCTCCTAAAATGATCATTGTCAGTTCAATAAGTTCTTCATAATCATCTTTGACCTGGGACTTCAAGTCAACGAAATTTGTCAGGAAGCTCATCGTGTTTTCTCGGAAAACATCTGTGCTTGAAGGCAGTTCCAACTTACTATAGTTGTCAAGCTTTATGCGTCCCCAAACGTCTTTAAATCTTTTGAAGATAGGTATGTTTGCCAATACCAGTTCAAGAACATGATGACGACATGCCAGTCACAGTAGTTCTCGATCAATACGATTCTCAAGCAGTACACAAGCTCCATTGAAACGACCAGTGTTGACAGAAGTGGTGTCGAAGTTCATAGCCAGGATGCTTTCTACCAGTGTCCACTGTTCTAACTGACCATAAATAGCATCAGCAGCATTCTGTCCTGTCCCTGATGTTAGTTTAGGATACCTAGTAATGTTTCACTGCCATCACCAGAAACCAGCACCGGCAAGCGGTCAACTTCTCCAAGACCCAGGATTTCAGGTTAGTTTTTTCCATCCCAGTGTAGAACTAGAGGATAGTCAGGCTTGAATGAAACCTTTATATCTGCTGCTTATTTACACCTGGCTTTCTTTCTGGCTCTTTGTATGGTGCTTTGTGAAACTCAAAGGTAAAGGATCATGTCCCAGCGCTGCAGCAGTAGGAATCATCAATCGCAAAGCTTCATGATCAGACGTAAGAAATATTTGTTGATTTTCCGTCTGCACAATGTTCATAACAACAGGAAGTCGTGTATCTAAAATGAGAACTAGGTCAGCATGGAATAGGTCATAAGGAGAAAAAAGGTTGTACTTCCACCAGTCAACAAAATCGAGTAAAATGCCGTAAAAGGCACTACAATGAGGCATGTGAGCATCCCCTTCTACTTGCAATTTAGTTGTAAAATTTTAATAGTACACTACCTAAGGCAAAAGGAACACAAAAAAGGTGCCCCGGTAGGTGGCACAAAGTTGGATTTTTTGGGCCACCCTACTATAGGTGTATGTATATGATTTTGAAGGGTGCCCAACGATAATTTCATTCAAAGTATAAGTTTACATCAAAGGAACAAAAAGGACTAGAAAAAACTTTGGTTGTTGTCTCTTATAGAATGAGTCGGATTGTCCAAAAAAATTCAACATTTTTGGCTACATCATATAAAGCACTTTTATCAACAACAAAAAAAAAAAATTCGCCATTTCGAGTAAGATGAAATAGCCAACCCCTTTTTTGTTAATAATCTGACTATTTATATACCACACAGATACAACATTCTTTTTAACGGAAAAAAAAAACAGCAACTCATATAACCTGAAATCGAACCAAAAAAAAAATATAATCCATCTTTGCTACGGAAATCTTTCGTCCAGCGAGTTACTTCGATTTCGATGTTTTTTCTGGAGTATTTTTCTCTGGTACATCCACATTTATGCCACAGATAGGATTTTCCCTTGTAGTGAACACAGAATATGGTAGTGAATGCACTTGGTGAGATTATAGAAATTCTAATCGATTATGATCTTTAATCATTTTTAACATGGTGATAAGTGATGATGAGATGTTTATTTCTTAATTCCCATTAATCACTAACGGTAAGTGCCCTCCTTTCATCACCACCATATCCGAATTAGCAATGGAGGCAGCACGGGAGAAATGGATCGAACACCAGAACCTCAGGTCGACAGTAGAACACGTTCACAGCTTGACCATCCACCCATTCCGTGATCTATGAATTATGAGATGTTTATCTCTTAGAGAGATAAAAACCACTATGGGATTGTCTTTGAGGTTCCCTTCTTCATCTCCATCCCCATCATAGGGCACCACAGAAGAGGAGGGATAATTCACCATGACCTAAAATAAGAACTCACTGAAAATCGAGCAGTAGAGCGCTTTACTGCACGAACGTCCGTGTCCTCCCAAATAAGTGTATCGGGTGTAACTTAGTGTATTTGCCATTTAAATATTTTTTTTAGTCCTATAGATTAGCGATGGATTTATATATATATATATATATATATATATATATATATATATATATATATATATATATATATATATATATATAAATCCATCGCTAATCTATATATTAGGGTGGGTCAAAAAATTTTTTTTTGGAGTTGGGAATTTGAAACATATTCAAAAAGTTGCCTATGGTCCTACTGATTGTAAAAATGTAAAATTTGTAAAAATCAGATAATGTCTTCCACTCCCAACTTTTAGTTCAAGGGGGTACGGGGCGAAAAAAATGCACTATGTCTAAAAAAAAAATTTTCTTTTTTTTACATTTTTAGATACTAAAACATGTCAATAATAACTACGAATTAAATATATTGCAGAAATTTTTTTTTAGATCAATTAAAATGTATTTTCAGAATGTTACTCATTCAGAAACTTCATTTTTCTCTGAAAAAATATTTTTGACATTTTGCTTCACTATGGCAAGATAATCTCAAAAACCACCAGTCAGATTTTGATAAAACTTCTAATTTTTATGTAGAAGAGGTGCATTTATAGAATGTCAGAGGCTTTTCAAGAAATTTTAAGTCCTTTTTTTTTTTTTTAAATTTTCAAAATTAGCATTTTTTGCTTATTTTCACAATACAAAATTTTAAAAATTCATAAAAAATTTATTTATTACATTATCAAAAAAGTACTTTGACATTCCCTAAAGTAAGCTTTTCTGATTATAAAATTGTACATTTTATATGAAACAGTCTATAAATATTTCATAAATATTTGCCACAAAAAGGTCATAAATTTCAAGATGGCGGCATGCCGCACCCACAAATATCAATATGTTAATATTTTTTTTTTAACAAAATTATTTTTAAATCTACTATATCATTACTAAGATATTAAAATGTCTCAAACTTTAATAATAAAAAAGATTTTGCTTTGACACCCCCCCAATGTATGACATTTTACAACATTTAGAATGTTTGGTATAAGTAATATGAAATTGTAAAATCTATAAATCTTTCATGCAAAATATACAATGTACATATGAATAATACTGTTTACGGATTGTCACAGGAAACTTGCTTTTTTTTCAACTTTCGGAAGAACATCCTTTGATTTCTTTGTTTGCAAAACCTTCCCATGTCGAGATCTATGTCCGTACAGTTTGAAATTTCCGTACACTTTCAAACTAACAGCAGTAACTTCTTTAATTGCTCTTTCAACAGCTTGAGAGTGACAGGGAATTTGATCCAGTATGATTGGGTTGTTGCGTTTAAGTTCATCATCACAAATATATTCCAGCAGAGGAGGGGATGTCACTGCACAAAGATCCCAGTTAATCATCTGATCATATGATTTAGCTGCAATATTCAGGATTATGTCATTTTTGTTGAAAAATTCTAACTCTGCATGGAGCTGGTTTATGTCGTGCTGTTATGATTTTATTTACTGCATACCTTCCAATTTCTTCATCATTGTCCTAACTGCAGCCAATAGAATGTTTTCTGGATGTGCAAAGTAGCAGTTATTTTCCAATACAGGCAATATAATAGATTGATCAGCAGTATCAAGGTTCTGAAGCAGTTGTATCATATAGAAAAAGTTTCTAGCCCCACTTTGACAAGATGGATCGCAAAAATCCTGTTCGCTTTTGTTAACCATCTTTGCTCTCATCAGTATGTTCCTTGGCTGCCCTATCTCTCCAAATTTTTCTATGTCGACGCATCTTTGCTGGATCCAGAGCTGTAGATGGTGTTAACATGTTTAAGTCCTTCAACACAGCTTTAACGATAAGACATGTATCCCTATTACTTAGTTTACATCGATCCATTGCTTCATATTGATATCTGTTTTGTTATTTGGAACATTCCTCATCGCTGGAGAAGTATGCATCAAGTAGTTCATCATCTTCAGCATCCTGATCTGGAATATCATTATCTTTCTCATCATTGACGTTATCATTTGTGGTTCCTATCTGATCGCCACCCTGCATCAATGAATGTTTTCTTTTCTGTCGATTTTGTAATATTTTTGTTGCTTGCTTGTCAACATTGTCTATGAACATATTTCTTGCCATCTTTTGATCCACCCAAAATGCCCACTCAAGCACAGAAATTATTACTGATTGTGGACATTTACAGTCTCCTCTATCCCTAACACCTGCATCTTTTTACTCGAACAATTATACTGGTAATGTCATTTGTAGGGATACTAGCCTGGTCATATAAGTGTTTAACTTCATGCGCTAATGCGTGCGCTCGTGAATGAAGACTATGATTGTATTGTTCCATTTTAAGCATCCACCAATAGCCTTGAAAACATCTTCACTGGTTGGAAGTTGTTTTTTAGGCAATTCAGCTGCTGACCCAAACACAGAATGTACAGTTGCATTTCTTGTAGAAGAACTCATATTCATAGAAGAACTTAATAAAATAATTGAAAAATTAATCAACAATGAAATAAAACAACCATGCGTGATCCGATAATGAAAACACGGTACACCAGTTATATTGAGAGAAAAATGGATGCAATGCTTATCCCAGTTGTCTTAACGAATTAGTTATTCATAAAAAAGGTTATAAAGATAAAACACAAATTTTATATGCATATCATTTCTTTTTTGAATAACCTAGGTCACAAATTTAACATGTTCAGTCACAAAAAACTCATAGTAAATATAGTAAAAATTTCGAACAAAAGTTGGGAGTGGTAAAACTATGTAGTTTTCAAATATTTGTACATATTCCATGTACTACCATGATGTAACAACTTTTTAATAATGTTTCAATAAAAAAAAACATTTTTGACCCACCCTAATATATATATATATATATATATATATATATATATATATATATATATATATATATATATGCATGCACAAAACATTAAGAGAAAATTTTGAGCTACTACTAAACTTTGTTCATAACGGCGTCAGTTAATAGCATATTTATCTCATTAAAATGAGCTGATTTTAACTGAAGAAACGTGCCTTGGTTCGATGAACTCCTTTAGCTTTTACGCTATGTTTAAATAGTAACAAAATCTGGCGATGTCATGTTAAAAAAAAAAAAGAACAGAAAAAAAACAACGTTTTTTAACCATGCTATTCAAGCCACCTTGTATGAAATTGAGCAATGTTTATGAAACAACTGGATCCGTCCCTCCGCTAATATATAGAGCAACTAAATAATTTATATTTCCAGGAACGGATTAAGTTTCGATTCTGAAGTATCAATGTATTTTAATAATTATCCTTCTTTCCTGACACGCTGGTATTAAAGTAAAATATATTTTCTATAAATCACTAAGATATTCAAATTTTGTGGAAGGTTCATTTTAGAAGGATATGCTATATAATAGTATTTCAAAGCATACACATATATAGAATTTATTAAAATAAACTAGGGGATTCAAACCTCGATGATATGCTCGGGATTTGTTAAAGTTCTAGTGAAGGTTTCTAACTTTGAATCAATACTGACTAAAGTTGGGGAAGTAATGGCGGCTGGGTATTGTGCAAGCCACATAATGCCTTAATATGCAGTGGCTACTGAAACAGATGAACTCTTCCAGTCATCTGACTCGATGATCCCTTAAAGGCTTTAGGTAAATTTACTTTCATAGATTATTTCTACAGTTAATAAGTAACATTACAAGCTATGGCATGAAAAAAGTATATATAGACCGCAATGCTTGCTAATATAGACAAATTGTGAGAAGTTCTATCAAATGATCTCACTACCACTAATGCCGCTGCAACGGGGTACAACACCAAAAATATGCCAGGCAATAAGGGGCCCATCCAGTTAGAGTAAACTACTATTGACTGTAAGATCAGACGAGCCCAAATCGGTGGAGATTGTAAGGGGCTCAAATTAGCTGGTGGCACTCTTAGTCACTTTTGCTGTAAGAACCGACCTATTCAAAAAAAGAATGTATTGTTTATCCTCTAAAAGGAATAAAGACGTTATCTTATCGACCTATGTGATTATATTTAAAGCAGCCAAACAAATGACTAACAGCATTATTAGTATGGTGAAATTGAATTGATGCTCGTTTTCTATTCAATGGACAGTTGTATGTTTCAGTATTCCACTTATAAAATATATGACTTCTCAATGTAGTTCTAGTATTTCGATTTCAATGGAATAGAAAAAATGTATGAATTGTCTTTATTATTACAGTTCTTTGATAAAAAAAAAGAGTAATAAAATCAATATTGATAAATAGATTACTGTTAACAAGTTCTGAAGCTCTTAAGAGACCAGTACAACGACTTAAAAATGAAAATGTAATTTAAATGGGAAACTAACAATGAATAAGTTGATAGAGTCAACTGTTTATCACAAAGTACAAAGAAAAAAAATCACGCTTTACAGTCCTACTTTTGCCCATAGTCACTCCATTGCCACATAAATACGTATATATAAGAACAGCGTGTAAGTAAGAAATTAAAAAAAGAAAGAAGCCCTATTGAACTTGCGCGAGGGTGCTGTATAGTGTGCCACACCAACTTGCCTCTGTGCTGCAAAGTGGCAGAAAAAAATTAAAATTTCATAATTATTGAAATACTTCGTTTTGCTTATAACATTGAGAGAATTAATTACTGTTTAAACAAATAATTCTAAGTTATCAGCGTTTACAGTTAAAACGTATTTGTGACGTATAAAATGTACACTAGGTAGGTGGCATGAAATGTTAGGTCATTTATGCAAATTAGGTAGGTGGCGTAAATTAGCACCCTTATCTATACCTAATGAAGTTTCGTTTGGTTTGGTTGGTTGGTTTTTTGATTTGGTTGGTTAGCGTTGACGGGTAAAACGTAATTTGTGATGAATGAAATGTAGGTCATTTCTGCACATTAGGTAGGTGGCGTAAATTAGCACCATTATCCTTAACTAATGGTGTGTGGTTTGGTTTGGTTGGTTGTTTGGTTTGGTGTTGGTTAGCGTTGACGGGTAAAACGTAATTTGTGATGAATGAAATGTAGGTCATTTCTGCGCATTAGGTAGGTGGCATACATTGGTACCCATATCTTTATTTAATGTTTTGTTAGAAATGTTTCAAATGTCACGTTTGAACTCCCGACTTACCGGGCAACGTCGGGTACACTGTGTTTTTAAATAAAAACAAACCCTAAATAAAAAGAAAAAAAAAAAAAAAAAAGAAAGGGAAAAAAAACCCAAATTGAAGAAAAAGAAAAAGAATAAAAAAAAAAAAAAGGGAACACAGCTAGTGTTGTTTTTGAGAATAAAAAACGAGAAATGTGGAAAGAAAAATAGAGAAAAGAAAAAGAAAATTTAAAAAAAAATAAAAAAATTTAGGGAGAAAAACTTGATAGAGAAAGAGAAAAGAAATTGGAAAAGGGAGTAAATAAAATTAAAATGGATTGCGCTTTTGAATAGTTTTTATGCTATCATAACTTGGCGTACGATAACAAAGTAAACGTCGCTACAAATGAAACAACTTCTTTGCTAACAAAATATTAAGATACATTTGTTGGGGCGGGGACAGGGGTTGGGTGGAGGGTGTTTTAAGACGAACGTTTATTCGACGATAATTAAGTATTGCAAATTTGTATGACAATCTAAGAAATATAAATGTATCTTATTTGTATATAACATATACACGTTAAACCTTTACTTCCATAATGTATATCATAAGTCAGTGCCGAACCTAGGGATGCGGGAGCCCGGCCTCTTTGGGGCCTCCTGCATTTTGACATTCGACACCATGACATGAGATAATGTACTTAATATTTAATGTAAAAAAATTTCGGGGGCCCGTCCTCAAGCTGGGGCCCGGGGGACTTTGGAAAGTAGACCCCCCTCCCTAGGTACGCCTCTGTCATAAGTATAGAATGTTAACTAGCTTACACTTGTCTCTAGTTTTAGACCAAATGATTTAGTGTCTATTGGTAATGTATATAAGATATGAATGATAATTATCTCGCCCATTTACCTCACGCCAATTTTACCTTAAACCTTGGATTAAAAAAATATTTTCTCAACTTCTATGTTATATCTATCATTAAAAAAAAACCAATGATTTACACATTATATTGAGGAGAATAGTGAGTACGAGTTATGTTTCATTTCCTCCTTTCCCCCAATTCATGTTTTGGTGTTTTGTTTGTCACTTGGAACATTCGTGTTCAACAACAATTTTCTTTATATTTTTGTTTTCTATGCAAAGGCTATTTTATTCTCCCTGCTAATTTGACAACATGCAATTATCACAGAGTGGCTTTTTACCACTTTTATGAACTTCTGAGGAAAAAAAAGAAAAACTTATAGGCTTGAAATGTTTGTTTTTTTTCAAAATCACATAAAGGCATAAAGTAAATCATTTCAATAAGAACGACACCTTTCAAAAGAAAAAAAAAAACAAAAAGATATTAATAAAACATGCCTTTCAATATGACATCTATCCTACTAATAAAGCATCTTTAAAGAGTCCAGGTGGGGAAGACGTCGGTATAAATAATAATATGACGTCATTTCCCGATGGTACAATTTATCTATAAATAAAAAAAAGAATTCTGCGCTTGGGATTCCGTGTTAATAGTTCGTATTAAAGAAGACAGTAAGACAAAATTTGCGAACAATACATTTGCAGCGGATCAATTACGAAATGCTGAAATGTTTTTGTTGGATGAGTGCACGATGGCATCGAGCCATGCTTTAGAGTTAGATGCAATTGATAGATCACTAAGAGATGTTGCTCAAACCAGCTATTTACTAAGTTTTTTTGTTATTTCTGCATTTTTTTCATAAAAAACTATCTACGTTTGTAAAAACATTATTGCACAAGCATATTAAATAATGATTTACGCGCCCGATGGTACAGTTTTTAATTTTTTATTAATTTAAATGTATACTATTTGTAAAAAGAGCGCGACAAGTAATCAGCTATTTGTAAATATACATTGCTAAGCATATAGTAAATGAACCGATAGTTACTCGGCCTGGCAGTAAGACCAGAAGTCTTGCTGCCCCTGGCAGTAAGACCAGAAGTCTTGCTGCCGGTTTGCGTGTAGTTTTTTTTAACATCAAGCAATCTTAAAAACAAAACTTCCTACTTTTTTAAAACTTGCACTAGACCGAAAATCCTTTAGATTGGCAACACACATAGGGAGGTCCCCATCCTTTGCCCTGGGTAATTCAATTATCATCATGGATCATATCGACGCTAAGCTTTTATACAATTTCGTCGATGGAATGTGATCGAAATCGAATTAGCAGACGCCTCTGTTTATGACATGATTATTCTCCTATTAAACATTTTATTGAGATAAAACCTTTAGTTGCGAATGCAACGGGCAACTACTAGTATAAAATAAACCGAAATATACTTAGTGAGTAGCATCTGGGGCCACGGACCACGAAGATACATTGAAAAACAGAAATACCAAAATATACATAAAAAACATACAAATAGCAAACTCATTTAATAATTGATCCTAAATAAAATATTCCATCTCAATTTCTATGTCTGGTGCGGATTGAAATTAGAACTACTAATAATGTTTCTGTTTTTTTTTTTTTTGGCTACGTCTCGATTAGAAACATGTTTGTTTCTGTTTTTTTTTAAATCAACACTTTTTAAAATATAACTCAAAGTTATTGCTGGGTACAGCTTGTACTAAAGATCAGCTTGCGGAGCCGCCATTTTTTCCCCTGCTCGGCTCCGACTCCCAAAAAATTTGACGGCCTCGGCTCCCTATTATGAGTATCACAAAAGACAAAATGTACAATTGTGTCACGCAAACATACCGCTGGTGAAAGGTTATGAAAATTTTGGCGCGTCAGGAACTTGAAAAATATATGCATTATCGGTTTTACTAAAACAAACCATTTTAGTTCATCCAGAAGCATATCATTATTTTCGACTGAGGTTTCACTAGTCGCCATTTTCATAAGTAATAAAAAGTTATTTCAATGATCCAATTAGCAAATAGTAAAATGATACATTATTTAAAATATTTTAAAGACTTCAGTATTCATATTTATTATATATAAATTCGAAGTGACTATTCGGATCCGGTCCCAATAAAGTCCGATTTTTATTCGGATCCGGTCCCAATAAAGTGGCAAATATGCACTTAGCTTAGCTTTATATAAACTTTATTATTGTTTTTTGTTTATTTTATGAAAATTGTTTGAAATTTATGATTTACTCAGTATAGAATCGTGACTAAACTGACTCGGTATTATTTTTTTTCCGGTTCCGTCTATATATGTGCGCATGCGCGACAATCGCAATTATTTGTGTTCAGGCTTGTCCATAGTTATCTATGGGTTCGTCTAAGCCAACGTAGTCGGATAAAAACCAATTTCATTGAAATAACAAACATAAAAAACAACATGAAAATGTGTTCGCTGAAGCTGTATCTTTACCCCCAGAAACCCTATTAATTAAACCCAAAATTTATCTACTCTATTTCAGCTAGTCTGTTTATAATAAAATTGTAATATACCAAAACCGACCATTTTATTTTTAGTCTATTAAGCAATTGCGGTCAAATAACATACGAAATGACGCGTTCTATTTGTAGTCGTAGCAAAAATATATTTAAAAATGATTGATACAATTATTCCTATGAAATATAAATGTTTTAACTTTATATTTAACAAAATATTATGCAATAAAAAAATTTCGGCGGGTAAACAAGATTTAAAACGAACACAAACGCTTCCCCATCAAAGATTTCTTGTGGTGATGTGCGTGCATCACTGTTGTGGAGTTCGTAGAACATGACAACACCTGAAATTGTAGGTGGCAAACAATCAATTAAATGTGGAATTTTAAAGCTAAAAAAATTCTACTATAAAAAAATATTTGGGAGCCGGAGCCAGATTTGTTCGGCTCCGACTCGGGACACTGACAAATATTTGCGGCTCGCGGCTCCACGGCTCCGGCTCGGCTCCGCTGCAAGCCTCCTAAAGATATTTACAATTTTATCATAATATAAAATATCACTATGGGGATGGGTGGTCGAGGTGGTGTAGAGCACTTGAATGTCGACTTGAGGGTCCTGGATTTGAATCGGCCAGAGATCCTCAGAAAGTCCCAAAGTCCACCCAGCTTTAAATTGATACCCGACTTTAAGTTGGGGGAGTTAAGGCGGCTGGGCGTAATGCTAACCACACAATCCCTTTATACGATTTTATAGAAACTGATAAATTTATACTTCATCTGCCCCAATGTGCCCTTTGGGGCTTAAGGAAACAAAAAAACTATCAATGAATTAATTTCTATAATCCAGTTTTTTATTTGTAAATATTGAAGATTGAAATATGTTTATTCAATGATGAACTATCATTATTAATTGTGAAGTCATATTACTCACGTATGATAATGCTTTCTTTTGAACGTCATTTTTATTCGTGTTTTATATTTCTCATATTGCATATAACATGATAAAAATATTTACGTCAATGAATTTAGAGTTAGCTCGTTATAAAGCACATTAATCTTCTGAAATAATAAAAATTTTATTAGCCAGCATTGTGTGAATAAATGATCATTATCCTGGTTTCAATAAGCAAACAACTTACTGATTATTTATTCTTGTGTTTTGATTTAACAAATCATTATCACACAACGAAGTTTTTTGGCATGAAAAAGAAAAAAGAGGCCCAATAATGTCCAATAATGTCCAGAAATTTTAACTGCTAGCCTATCTGTCAGACTGTGAGTACGGGAGACAATGTGAACCAAGACATTGCCCTCAATATCAGAAACAATGTTGCAAGACGTGTAACTACGGCACACCTTTCTACACCCACCACAACCACCAGGAGAACCATGCCAGTTTGTGACAACCTATCTCCCAGGTATTGTTCTTATTATTATAAATGTCACTAGTGAACATGTCACATGAAAAGAGAAAACAAGTCATTAGCGGTGTGATTGCCGTGTGTTTGGAAATCTAAATCATTTATTATGTGCATTTAGGGATTGCATTAAAACCTACACACAAAAAGTTAAAGAAGCCTACAGTACCCTTGTATATCCCCAGCTTAGTAGAAGCAATAATTGATATGTATGCAGGGGCGTAATTTCGCTACTCCAGAGGAGGGGACTGATCAGCGGTTCCCCAGCTATGATACTGGGTGGTAAGCCCGTCTTAAACTTTTTATATTACGTAAATACCAAAATAAGACAAACAATAAATAAATAACGCATACTATTTAAAAATGAACGGAACATATTTTTATTTCTTTTTCTTCTCAATTTTACTTTATATTTAACTATAGGAGAAACTAGTAATTTGATTTACGAACAGATAAATGTGTATGCATTTTTCATTATAAAATATTTTATAAAATATTCATTGTCTTAATTGTACAAAGAATCACCCAATCAAACTAATTACGATTCCATTTCACTTTAGATCTTTGATTGAAATGGAAGAAAAAAATTGAACAGTTGTATTTTTTTCATTTCAATGACATTAAGTTTTATATTTTATTTTAATATTTGATAACAATATGGTCTTCTTGACCTAGTTCCATGGCCTACAATAAAATCATGCAATACTGAGACCCAGACCTGTACCAGGCATATGTACAAGTCCAAGTGTTTGTCAAACACAGAGAACTTTTGTTGCAACTACTGTTCTACAGTTTCATCTGCGACTGTACCAGGCAAAAGTAGCTCTGGCTCATTTGATTTTATATACTCTAGTGTTGTATTATTTGTTCAACTAATTTTAAATTCTGATAATTTACAGAACGTGTTGATTTTACTTTAAATCTTTCGGTTAGTTTAAGTATTCATTCCAGTCACAAAGCTGCTTTTTTTTGCAACTTTTTTTTTAATATGTAACTTTCTAAGTAGTCTGCATTTTGAACTTTCTGTGAATATCGAAAGACATATATATTATTCGTTTAATCTTAATTATATTAATGGAAAAGTTTCTAATTGATTATTTGATCTAACTACCTATCCTCGTAGTCAGAGAAATTTAGTTATGTTGATAAATCTGAAGATATTCAGATGTGGACATAAATATTTAATAAATTAATAGACTGTAAGGTACGTCTTAGGGTCAGAACAAAGAGCTAGACTTTATTGTCACTTTTTTTTTCACGTTTTTTATTATCCTCAAGAAATAAACAATCGGGGGGGGGGCAGTAGCAGTATTCAAACGCATCTTGACTTCACCAATAAAATACCCATATGTGTGGTGGCTAGTGCATAAATGATAAAAGAAAATCTTTTTAAAACATTTCATTAAAATTGACTAGATCGTAAAGTGAATCAATTATTTATAGAAAATTTGATGAATAAAAAATTAAACCGTAGTAACCAATATCGTAGCTTAGATAATTGTACATTAGTTAATAAGAAGAAATGCATTTATAATCAAGGTGAAGTCTAAATACTATATATTATATTTTATCGTATTTGTATAAGGTTTATTTTTAAAGAATTATTTTTATGTTTTTTTTATCTAACACCAAAGTACCAAACGCCAACTTTTCTTCAATGTTACCCATTATGTAAACATTTGTTTAAAGTCAATGATTGTAAAAGTCTAATTGACTAGAAAGCTATAAAATATTGCATTGTTCACGAAATTACACAAGTGTTCTAATTTTTTAAAACACTAATCCCAGAGAAGCTAGTGATAGTTAATTTTGATTTCCCAAAAAATACAAACACTAGAACCGTCTAACGGAGTGAATTGAATGTTATTTTTAAAAGAATTAAATCATTATTTCACATAGGAAAACAATTTAAACTAAACTTGTCTATTGAGAAGTTAATATCATAGAAAGTTAAAACTGCAAAACATTCACTTTCTTATTATTACTCTATGGAAGTCTTTTTTGATTTAATTGTTCAAATTTTGACCCAAATGCAAAATTTTCCTTCCAATACGAAGCTGAAACCCCGGGGTTCTCATCGTTTCCAACCTTATGCCAGTCCTGTTTGGTGATGTAGACACTCTCTCATTCCTAATATCGATACTTTTCTTAATGGGTTTTTTTATAACTTTTCAAAAATCCTAATTTATTAACGTAGGATATGCTTTTTCAGAAATGTCCGTGTAAGATGCTGAAAGGAATAAATTTATGATTTAATATACTTTCAAAGCTGAATTTTTTTCCCACTTTCCATTCTATATATTTCTATGTTACGGTTACATGCATATATCTTTTATCCTATAAACATATATTTTACCATATCTTTTCTCATATAGATAGTAAATGAGAAAATCATACATTTTTTTTTTATGTCTCTCATTTTTTTCATTTATTAAACACATTTTTCATTATTGCGTTCTTACACATTTCTAGATAAAAGTATTCATATAAATTGTTTGTACAACTTTACCAAACTATTGAGAATCATGGGTACATAAAGTCTTATCTCATTGTTAACATTTTTAAAGTATTCACTATTGTTACCAGTTTTAAAAACGTCTATAGTTCTTGTCTATGTTATATCTATAAAAAAACAAAAAAACAAAAAAATGTTAAAATGTTGTTTTTATTTCACTGTTTTTAGATACAGATATCTGGTAGTATAATAAACTAAATGTTCTAAAGATGGATGCTAGTAACTCTGAGGCGATAAAAGTTTAAGGTGTTGGTGGAAGCCTCGGTCAATTATTGGCATTTTATGTGGGTAGTTGGACAACTATGTGGGTAGCTGAACAATTTATGGGTGGTTGAACAACTTCGGATGGTGGTTGAACACATATGCTTATTGAACATCTCATGTAGGTTGTTGAACAACTTTGAAAATATCAACTGTCAAATATCAATTTTGATTTCCACTTAAAAAAGAAAAAAATCATATAAATTATCTCATAACATTGGGTACACCATACAAGTGACACATCTTTCTTTCATTGGCTCTACAGCCCATTTAGGGCCCTGGCCTGCCATACTTAGAGCCCTGGCCTGCAATACTACTCTTCTCCACTTTCTTCCCGATCCATGGTCTTCTTCCTCCACTATCTCAGTCAGAAGTGACACATACACATTTATAATGTCATATTACAGACTTATCGAATATCTGAAAATGACATTGAGATAAAGGTTGAGTCCTCTATCTTCTGAAATGTTCAAAAACAACTAAATGAATGTGTAATTTCCGCAATTCTTGCAGAATATGACAAAGATTTAAGAGGACAACCCGCCCCACCCCCTCACTCACAAACCATGACACATGTCAATTAAAGTGTCAAAGTATCATATAATTGTACTCAAAATAGAATTAGAAATTGTAAATTCTATTCTTTCCTTTATTATCTAGTTTCTATAATTTCAAATTAACATGATAGTAAATGTTGTAAAGTCTTTAATAGTTGCTCTGAACTTTTCTAGTGAATTTCTTAACGCTGAAGTGTAATATTTGGTTTCGAAATTAACGCTTTTAGGTGTTGTACAGATTCTTGATGTAATACCAATATCAGAACAGAATGAAAACATTGTTACATCAAAACGTAGCATGATAGAGAAGTTATTTAGAGATATAATACACGGTCAAACACAATTAGTGGTAAAAAGAAACAAACACATTTACTAATTGCATCTGAATTGCAATACAATTTAAACAATAAAAATATTGCATCAATAAATCCATAGCAATTTGCAAGAAAGTTTAAATCTAAAAAGAAAACTACGTGCCTTACAAAACTGACTAATCAGAATAATCTGCGATAAGTTAGTAAACCATGATAACTCGTGTGTCTATGTTGATAATATTATATTAAAAACTCAATACCATGATTTGAGACATTTATATAATTAATGTGTCAATAAATCATACAAATAATTCTTACAAGTTATTCTTACATACAAGCTAGGCTTACATTCATTGTGGACACCCAAGCTAGACTTACATTTATTGTGGACACACAAGCTAGACTTACATTCATTTTCGTCTCACAAGTTAGACTTACATTCATTGTGGACACACAAGCAAGACATGCATCCATTTCGGCCACACAAGCTAGACATACATCTATTGTGGACAAACAAGCTAGACTTACATTCATTGTGGACACACAAGCTAGACATGCATCCATTGTGGCCACACAAGCTAGACATATATCTATTGTGGACAAACAGCAGACATCCGTCCATTGTGGACACACAAGCTTAGACATACATCCGTTTGTGGCAGCACAAACTAGACATACATCTATTGTGGACAAACAAGCTGACTTACATTCATTGTGGACACACAAGCTAGACATCCGTCCATTGTGGACACACAAGCCAGACATACATCCGTTGTGGCTACAATAAACTAGACATACATCCGTTGTGGCCACACAAACAAGACATACATCTATTGTGGACAAACAAGCTAGACATGCATTCATTGTGGACACATAAGTTAGACTTACATCAATTGTGGAAACAAATTTATACTACATCCACATTATCCATTAATCCTATGATGTTGGGAGAGCACAGACAAGATCTTCAATTTCAGGCAAAATATAAACTAAAACATTATGAATTTTTAGGTGTGATTAAAATCTATAGCTGTACAAAGCTGCATATTCAACAATGAATTAAATGAACTTGTATGTGTCAGCCATTCTTCTTTTATTGAGGGCCCATCTGTTGTATTATTAAACAAAAAGACAACATAAATAAACATATAACTTATTTTGATAAACCTAATTTTAATTTTTGCAAAAGGATTGGGCATGTCAAAGATGGTTGTTTAAAAACTCAAACAATATTTGTTGTTTAAAATGTAAAATGACAGGACATACTCAGTCAAACTGCAAATCATTTAATGAAAAACAGAAATTTAAGGAAATGAAACAGAAACTTAAAGCAAATGAAAGTCATAAGTTTTTAAAGAAACATATGCATTTAGAAATAAATATTGTTTGAGAAAAACTGATGCCCAGCCCTTAAAGGGCATGACCAAATTATTTAAACCAAATTTATGTTAGGAGAATACTCTTGGGGCCCCTAGGGTCGTTTATCTTGTATCGCTAAGTATAATGTGTAGAATGGGTCCTGAAAATGGCATAATTATTAATAAAGTTGTAATTGCTTCCAAAAAAACAGGACGTTTTAGAGCATTTTCATGTATAGAGAAGGAAGTAAGTCATGTTTAATAACTGTTGCAAAAATAAATAATGAGTACGCCCCCTTTGTTTAGCTTATAATCTATAAATAATATATAAGCCTCTTAGAAGCCCTGAAGCCCGGCCCTGAGATGTCCTATCGCAAAATGAACTTTTGATGTACACACATGGCAGGCCAAGACCTACAAAATGATATATGCATCATGGGTCTAGGGACTTAAGTATATGAGATTCAGGGCGCTCCTTTGTTAATATAGCTTATATTGTAAAAAACGGTACTTTATAAGTTTCCCTTTACGGCCTCAGAGGTCCTATCGCGAAATGAACTTTTGATGTACACATGGCAGGCCAAGACCTACAAATATATACATAACATGTGGGTCTAGGACTGGTTGTTGAGATCTAGGGTGATGAGGACAGACAGACAAAACGGGGACAATAGAGCATTTTTTCGAAAATGCTCTAAAAAACGTTCCCTAGAAACACTGCTGCCCAGCCCTCCGAGGGATTGACCAAAATTATTTAAACAAAATTCCGTTGAGGATACCACTTGTTTTGGTTGGCTGTTTGGTTGACTTAATAATGCATACGTATAAAACCTAACATATGCTAAGCTAAACAGATCACCACCACGACAGTCAGTCGGATAGACAAGTGTGTACAGTTTACTAGCATTGGGTAACAGCCAAAAGTCGTCAAGGTTTTAACTGATTTAGACTTACCTGCAATATCGTGAATATCACATTGATTTTGCTCGTCAGGACAACTTTGAGATACAGCCATAAACCTACTCTGATGAGCTATGGCATTCTTAATATCAGGGGTTTTGTTCAATCATTTCTCTAAATTAGCTGAATAAAAATTAGCAGCAAAATAATCACAATTATAAAAACAGAGATAATTATATTTTATTTATAAATCATCAATCTGGACAACACCGATTATTTAATGCATCATCACTTGATTGGGTTAACTAAGCCAATAAAATTGATTCTAAATTTCACTGGTTTGCACTCATTTGCATCGTGCTATTGTTTCTAATTTATTTGACATAGTCAGCGCGCCGGTCTTGCAGCAATAATTCTGACGTTTCCTACTACATATGCGGAAAATACACGCTGTCACCGGACAGTGGAAGAACAGCACACGCCTACCAGGAAAGTCCTGAGCACCCACACGGTGTGCAAGACGTGTGGAACACCTCCGGTGGTTAATGAAGGGCGCGAAAACTTCACTGAAGTTTGGGATTCCCGATGGTTTAGAGGAGCCGTTAGACATGCATCGGATTTTTACTTCTTGCGCCATAAATTCTACTCTGGCATCACCGGGAGAATCGGCACAGCCTCCAGTACCTGACTTCCATCTACCCGTCGTCCAGTTGCTGACTGCGAAGAAATCTCTGTACCAGCGTTTATGTAGCATCCTGAGGCCACCACTTCAGACGAGGGAGGAGATACAAAAGAGGAGTATGAATCAAAGATGGTACGCGAATGTTCCCACAATGTGAGCTTAATGATCTGTTCGGACTAAGCTTGTCGAAGACTTCCAAGCTGTTGGCCTCCAGACTCAAAGAGAAAATCTACTGGCAAGGACGCGCGTATCACTTTCTTCCGTAAGGCATGATGTCTACCTGTGCATCTTCTGTCAGGAGGAAGTCCTTGTGTACTGCCGAAATGTCACCGGTCTTCTTGATAAACTTGGCGGTCATCATTGATCCGAGATTTAAGGACAGACTTTGAAGTGTGTGCTCCTCCACAACGGGAGCCAGCTCGCCTCAATCCTGTTTGCGCACTCCACAACTGTAGAAGAGAAATATGAAGAGAGTGAAGTATGTGCTCGACAAATCCACATGAGCAGCATCAATGAATCATCTGCGTCGACTTGAAGATGGTTAACAGCAACAGCATTCTGGTCAGCAGTCTGGGTTCACAAAGTACCCATGGTTTATATGTATGTGGGACAGTCGTGACAGAGCCCAGCACTATGTAAAGAAAGAATGGCCGGCGCGAGAGCCGCTAAAGTATATAATTTTCTTTCTATTAGTTTTAACGTGAAAGGTCCAAAACCTGTACTAAACATATATCGATCCAATTACAAAGTGGAAGTATACTATTATGATGCTATGAGACCCCTTTTTCTACATTTTTTTTTACTATGCTCTATTTTTTTTTACTTAAGTCTCTTGTGTCACAGTAAAATGAAATCAAGTGTGAAGCTCAATGGTGCACGAGGATTGTACTAAGTATAAGCCCTTCCAGACATATCATATGATGCCCCTAAATAGACTAGGATCCCCTTTTTAAGTGACTTTTTATATTTTGTTCTTTTGAGTGGCAAACGAAATTGAAATTTTACATTGTTAGGTTTACAAACTATGCTTTAAATACACATAATAAAAAAAAACACATTAAACATATTAATGTGAGTCTTAAAACAACCAACAACCGAAGATACACTTGCATCTAGTGGCCACAAATGGTACCGATCACTGCGGAAAAACAAATGGCAGTCGACGTTGCTAACTATAAACGACTGTCAAGGTCTCCGTCTCGTGATGAAACAGATGCTGATGTTCCCTTACTTAGCTATTCGAAAATTAGAGAAACATTGACTTTCTAGAAATTGAACATGAGGAAAATAAATGAAGGACGTTCTCGTGCCAAGTACTTCATATGATTGGAAAAATTCTCAGAATGGCGCCATTGTCGTCTATTTTTTTCTCGCACAAACTACAAAATGGTGAGACAGTGAAGCGTAATTGGCTTGTTTATTCTAAAACATATCAATGATGTCTTTTATTTTTGTTGCAACCAGTAAGAGACTCAACAATAAAGCAAGATCGTTTGAATGGATTAGAATTGATATAAGTAAAGTACAAAGTAGTCGACTCTTTCAGATACACTTATATAATAATGAATATGAAAAGATAAAAAATACGCGTACATAAGGTACATTTTAATAAGAGTTGGAAACGAGTAATCTGGTGCCACCCCACCCCCCAAATGTACTTTTGCCTAGGGCCCCTAAAACTCTAGGAACGGCGCTGGGTATGCCAATATTGGTTGTTTTCTGTTCGACAATCTGGATCTCTATGCTACAAACAGACTTTTATTAATATGTATATAGATAGTGTATCAAATTGATAAAGCTAAATAAATGAAAATATTCTCCTTTATAATATAGAGGAATAAATAAAGATTTTTTAAAGTCTGATATGTAGTTTAGAGTAATAAGCATATGTTGATGAATTCACTTCATTAAACCAAGTATACCTACTGAATTTATTTCGTGTTAAAAAAAAAATAACACCCTTACAAAGTCTTAAATAAGCTGGTTCATTTTTATTTACCATTTTCATTTATAAATTATATAAAACAGTTTCTCTAATTTTATTTATATTCAACGGGTTTATAAAGATTTTTTTTTTTTAAAAAGAAGCCTTAATGACAGAAAGATAAATATACAAAAATGTCTTAACAATATCTTAGCGGAAAGCATAAGGTTAGGGGTGTAGGTTTTGGCGGATTGGAGTCCATGCCATGTCAACTGATATAAGAATACAGCGCGCCATTCAATGAGAGTGGGAAGATTCACCATACCTTTTCAGAGTGGGGCATTTAAACAGCTGGCGGGGGGGGGGGGGGGCTTTCTTGAACGATTTAAGCTTCATTGGTTTATGACATCCTTTATGATTCCCGCCTTTTTCTGTTCTCTTATTTCCGTTTTTTTTTTAAATTGGACGTAAAATGTTTTAACTTTCTGTTATTTTAGTGGTAAGCTCCATGGTGATATTTAAAGAATTTTCAAACGCATACCATTCAATTCAAATGACAAGAAAAGACATTTTATTTTCAAAGAAAAGAAATGGATAAATTCATTTTTAACATTTAATTAGAGTAAAAAAAAAAAACTATCTAAAAATCGATCGATTTTTCAATTCAGACGATTTTCGCACGAGGATTAAGTTCAAATTAGATGATAAAAAAACAACAACATATGAGCAAATTTGTCAGAAAAAATACTTTGAGTATCAAGCATTATCTGATATAACTTTAAAACGTTATTAATTAGCATACGTTTATTTTTTAATAGCTTCTAATTTTTTTCTATTTAGAAATGAAATATTTTGGATTACACAGATTTAAATGTCATCATATAAGTTGCAGAAAAATACATTACATACTCCGAGCTATACAATTATTTGAAAACTGGTAAGAAAACAAACAAACACCATATGCAAGAGATAACTGTACGAGATATGAGTCGGGTGGCCTAATAAGGTGAGATATTGATCTAATAAAATAACAATACAAGCATGGTGATGTTTAAAATTATGGAAACACACTAAGAAATCAACTTGGTTAACAAGATTTTAACAGCTCCTGGTCTTAAGTTTAAAATAAAATTCGGCGAACAACCCAAACGTAAGCTGGGAATTGAAATGATTTCTTTACCACCTTAGAGAAGGAGGTCACATTTAAAGGTCACTTTTAGGTGTAAGCCCACAAAGGAAGCCGCAAAAAACATTTGTATCTTTAAAGTACCACGAGAGATTAAAGTTTTTTTTTTCTTACTTAGGCTTATAGTGGGCAGAGGGTATTATTTCGACACATGTGTCCTGCTTAATATTCCTGGAGATGTATATACGGCTTTATCTTCACTTGTTTCAATATGGTTACCTATTCGTCTAGGGCCGGAGGGTCCCGGGTTCGAATCTTTTTCAGGTCCTGGTGAAAGTCCCCAAGTCCACCCAGCTTTAAATGGTTACCTGACTTTAAGTTGGGGGAGTAAATGCGGCAGGGCGTTGTGATAACCACACAATTCCTTTATATGTCGAGTTTACTGAAACAGATGAATTCTACACTTCATCTGCCCCGATGAGCCCCCTGGGGCATAAGGGAACTTTACTTATTTTTAATAAAGCTATAGTAGAGACGTTGAAAAATATTGCCACTCTTTTATCATATTTTAAAGTTTCTCCAGGATTTTTCACAGTTAACGTCATACAAGAAAATGGCAAGTAATCTGATATATTCTTTGCATATTCTGGGAATAGACAAATTACAAGTATGTCAATTGTGAAAGGACTTTGTTTATTTCGCAGGTGATTATTTTAGTTTGCATTTCGCTCGCATTATTATGCCCCTTTTGGTTACAAGTCTTACAGTACCCTTAATCCGGCTATGTATAAGAAAAAAAAAGTCCAATGTCTAATTTAACTATGTAAGGAAATGACTTCAATTAACCGTGTTTATTTATTAGATATTTTATAATTTGCTTCCCTTTATTTGAAAATATCCTGATGGAAAAAAACAACCCATCAGAATAAGTATCGCAACGCTTCAATCCTTAATCGAAATAAAAATGTATGTAAAGATGATAAAAAATCTCTTAGATCTTATAAACCACAATGGGAGGGTTTTTGCGGTGACCTTCTTTCATCCCCACCATAGCCGATAGTGCAATGGCCATGGAGGTACCACGTGAGACATAGCGGGGACTTTAGCGATGACCTGAAATATCCATTGTTTCTCACCGAAGATCGAACCAATAACCCTAAGGTCGACAGTCGAGCGCTTTACCACACGACCATCCGTCCCACCATTTCTTGACACTCATAAATAAATATAAAAACACATTTGTGCAGATTAAATATAGCGTCTAATACTAAAAACACAATAAGGAAAAAATGGCAAATGAATATAAAAGGTTAATGTAAAGCTTAAATAAGCTTAATAAGCTTAAAGTCTTAAGTAAATATATAGGTCAATAGATCGACACACCGCCAAATATTAAAATGAGGACGATTTTGTCTAATATCATTCATCGACAGAGTTTAAAATATTAAAGAAAACAAGATTTATTTTTTCGTAAATTGCAAAGAAAAGCATTTGTAATAGGTCATGTACGTTTTGAACCATTTAGCTACTGAGGAGTTGCATTTCTTTAAAAGGAAAATAAACATTAAAGTTTATAAAGAAGAAAAAATACAAATTAAGTAGTCAGCTAAATCTTTATAACAGTACCAATGACACCTAGTAGCCATAGTTTAGATAGATATGCAATACATAAAAAGTATTTTTAAAAATATAGCATCATGATACACAATGTTAGAGTACCCTTTAACATGATTATTAATTTATCCCAGAATCAACCAAAATCAGGTGGACCCCCTCTACCCCCTTCCCTGATAAGTTAATGATCTACCTGATAATTTTGTATCTATTATTTTCAGATAATCTGCCAATTTCGGACACACAAATTAAAAAAAAAAATCCCCAATATTTTTTCACTTTTTGAGATCCTGGAGTAATTTACTAGAATATATTTCTAATTTGTAAGTTTAAAATAAAATACATTAAATAATTCGTCTTTCAAAGACACGTACAATACTAAAAGGATCAGGGGAAAAATAAAAATGTAACGGCCACCGTACGTATCTCCATGGTCTATTAGGAGCTCTTTTGTAAACGAAGAATATATTTGTTTTCAATATAAACAAAGTGTGACCTACATCTTTATTATCTTCTAATGCACATGCCATGTTAGGCATGTTCTTTCAGTAAATATATTATTCTGGAGAAAATCGCAAGATAAATAATTGTAGTATTTTAACAACTGCTTCGCTTTTACAGTATTACATAATGAATGAATGAAGATATATAAACATAGTAAGAATTTACAGAAATAGTCGAGAAAATAAGTCAGATAGATGATAAAAGAGTCTTATTAAGAGTCTTATATACTAAAAAGTTATAGAATATAGTTATTAAGACCTATCAATTTATTTTGAATCTATAATCAAAATCGTATATTATGATTCATAGATACATTACCGACATCATTACAGTTTGCATGAATATCAATAAAATGGTTCAGTATTGTTTTACTAAAACTTTTAGAAGTAAAGTGTCATTATCATCAAAATAATTTCTGCTACTAAAATGCAATTTTACCCATTGATTAAAATAAATAAAAAATTAAGTATTATTATAAATAAAGTAGACTTAAGTATCGACTATAGATAATACTAGGAACCTTGTATAAAAGACAATGAATAAGTTTTTTTTTTTAACAAAAAAAAAAAAAACAACAATCATATAATCAGTGGATATTTTGATATTACTCTGATTGATAGAGCAAGTTTAACTAGTGAGATCAGATACAATAGCTGTCAGCATTCAAAAAAGATTTACAGGTTTATCAGATCTGACAGTGACAGTGTGGATTTTTTCTTTTCACCTGGGCATTTGGCAAATATAAAAATGGGAATTCTTTAGGTATTAGGCATAAGGTGAATTAAATTTATAAGTAAATAAATAATTATTCATGAAAAAAATGTCCAGTGATTTTTTAACTGACCAAAAATCATTTTAAATAATGCTGCTGCCTTATGGGAAAGTTTAATATCTATTTGTTATATCTATGATTACTAAGTAATATTTATAACATATATATATATTTTTATTTCACAACAGCTTTTAAAAGAAAAAGCCCATTCTGTTAGCGGTTATTAAAGATGCAACTCATTGACCTACCTGCTGAAATATTGATCAAAATTTTTAAATATTTATCTGCTCATGGGAAAATTAATGTCGCCCTCACATGCAAAAGAGATGTGGATAAATGTCTCTGCTAAACTAAAACTGGAATGCTCAGCCATGAAAAAAAGAGCAGATTCAAAGAAGTTTAAATCTGATACTGAAAACAGCTGGCCATCCATTGTATTTAAATGTCTAAATGAACGTGGCATCAAAAAAGTTGTTATTTTATCAGTGAATTATAAAAGATTAAAAAACGGCTTGGAACTTTTGTCAAAAATCATGCCAAATCTCAATTATTTAACTTTTAATACAAACGCAATCAGAAACTCTACTGAATTTGCCTTTTGTATGAAGTATCTTATTTTTTCAAATCTGCAGTCATTAAATTTATCCTTTAATTCCTCAGTAAATGTTTCTGTCATCCAGTCTGTTGCAATTTCAATGCCATGTCTAAGATATCTCTACCTTAGTCACTGCAGAAATGTGAATGATGTCTGTGCTCAATCACTGTTAGAACTTCAACATTTAGAAGTGCTAGATCTGTGTGCTACAGAAATCAGTGATAAAGGAATAGGTACCTTATTTAACTGGATATATACAGAAGAATGACAGGTTAATTCCTGATGAATCACAACCTTTATTATCAAAACTTTGTGGTTTAAATATTGACCTGTGTTGTTATGTCACTTGTAAGTCATTAGAGTGTTTAGGAAGATTGCCATCACTCAACACATTAATACCAGTTCGTTGGAGGCTTAAGTCTGCACTACAGATATACAGTACCTGACTTCCATGAAATCATTGCTCTGTCTCTGTAGTAAAGGAAATATGACTAATGATGCTCTGAAACATTTCTCAGAGAAAGGTTGTGGAAAGCTTCGTAAGTTTACTCATGCCTGTCTGTCTCAGTTGATGACACTGGTGTGAAACATTTTACCAAAGGGTTTGATCATTTGATATTTCTGAGTCTGAATTCAAAAAGCATCACAGATGATGGTGTTAAAGTCATCTGTCATTGTCTCCCTCAACTTATTCTGTTGGATTTAACAGGTTGTTGTGAAATAACAGACCAGTCTCTCAAGTGCATTGGAGATATTTTATTAAATCTTGTTTTTCTTAGTATAGTTTTGTGTGTTAGGATTACTTCAAAGAGTTTATCTTATTTATGTCCTTCTTACCTGTTATGTGAGAAGTAATATTTCTGATGATGGAGGTTAGTTATGCTTTACTTCAATAAAAAAATGCACAACATATCTGATGCTCACAAATAAAAGCATAAAACAGTTTGGAAACAATTGTCTTTTTTTCAATTGATGTTTTCTAATAACCATAAATAGCTCATGAAACAAACAAAGAGTGTGTGTGTAATTAGATTACAATTAAAATCTAAAGCACTAGTTGCAATACAATACATTAAAATGCCCTTTCCTTCCCTTTCTATAATTCCTGTTTTTTTTTTTTTTTTGTTATTGGTTCTCCCCCCCCCCTTTTTTTTAAAAAAAAAAAATTAGTCTGTAAAAGTGTTGAATTTGTGTTATCTTTTAAAGATGCATTGTAAACCATACATTTAATAATCTAATAAGGTATGTTTGTTGCTAATATATCTTGTGATTAAAATATGTTATTGTGAAATCCGTTTCTTTGTCTTCTTTAAAAAATTGTCATTATTGTGTCCAGTGAAACATGGGGCATTTAAGGTTTCTGCTAGTTGTTTTTTCTATCTTTTTTTATTTTTTAAGCTACACTAGCCATTTTTGGCACATGCATACAACATACCAATTAATGAACAAAGAAATAAAAAAAAAATTTAAAAATGTATTTTGTGACTTTTTTTGGGTAAAAAAGTGTAATTTTAAGACATATTTTCAAAGAACCAATTTTTAAAATCTATATCATAAAATAACTTTGCACAAATGTTAATGAGTGTGTTTCAAACAAAAGTCCAATTTTTTTTTTTGGAAATATTAAATAGAATTTTTGTTTATAATTATTTTTCTTACCTACCCCTACCCCCCCCCCTCCCCGAAAAATTAACTTTTTTGAGAAAAATTGGTTCTTTGAAAATTTTTGAAAATATGTCTTAAAAATACACTTTTTTACCCAAAAAAGTCACAAAATACATTTTTAAATAAATTTTTTTATATATTTTTTTTTCTTTGTTCATTAATTGGTATGTTGTATGCATGTGTCAAAAATGGCTAGTGTAGCTTAAAAAATAAAAAAGATAGAAAAAACAACTAGCAGAAACCTTAAATGCCCCATGGACCACCTTAACTGCCAAGTGAAGACATCTGTTTAAAAAAAAGCTTGAAACTTGCTTTTAAAATGTAAAGATGTTTTTATCAATCTGTCATTCAGTTTGTTGTCAAACCACATTTTTTAGGTTTATAACATTGATTCATTCTTTTTTAATCGTATACAATTAATTATCCATCACATCAAGCAAATAGACATAAACATGCTTACTTTACAAAATATTTTGATTGAATGATTTTACTATGCAAATCCTTGAATGTTTGAAAAACTGGAACCTGATTAGTTATTGACAAATATTCCCCTCAGTCGAAATTTTAACAACTTACATAAATATATATACTATACACAGCATGGTTGATTTATGAAATCTTAATTTTATAATTGACTTTTTTCCTGTTAAACATTCTATTTCAGTCTATGTCTTAACATGTTTATACAGTAATGCTTTAAAACTATTGAGTCACATAAGTGGGAACTGTTATGGAAACTGATTCTTTACTTGACTTTTGTGTGACTCTCACTAAAACTTTTATAGATACTTCTGCCAGCCAACACCATGACTGCACAATCATAGTGGAATTAGGAGAAAGCACAAATGAGCAACATTTATCTTCATATAAATAAAAAAAACCCCATCATTTTATGTAATTCAGACATTTAAACTTTAACTTACATCAGCAAGTGTGCTCTTAAAATAAGAAAAATCTGTACAATTTAAAAGACTTGGTTACTGGAAAAACAACAAATGATAAAAAAAAAATTAGCAGAACACAGAAAAATAATTTTTACTTAATTCAATTTAGGGGGACTTTCACATTAGTTAATTAAAAAGGATACAAATACCCCCCCCCCCCTTCCCATTATAAAAGTCTAATAAAATCAAACACCTAGCCTATTTAAATAACATAAAACACACACATTATTATTTTATCTTTAGTGTTATTTAACACACATTAATAACCATCATTTCTCCAAAAATAATGGATTATAACAATAACATGCACACACCCCTTTCCTCAGTAAGTGAACGGCTTCCTATATCCCACAATTTTCTTGTGTATTTCTTGTTGTAATGTTCTAACAATTGATTTTAAGTCATTTAATCCTGTTAAAAATAATACAATGAAAAAAAAATCAGATATCAATTCATTAAAAACAATTGATCATACATACATTCCATTTAGAACAGGCTGTCTGTTTTAATGTTGGTACCTAGTAGGACACTAAAGAACATATTGAAGCTGACATTTTATTAAGTAAAAGTACACACCTGTGTAATACTAACAACCTCGTGGCAATCTGTCTGGCTAGAGATTTAAGTGTAACAGCTGATAAATTGCTATAAACTGCCAACTGTCTAGAATCATGGGCTCCAACAATCACAAGGATTATCTTTTTCCCATTGATTGTATTGAGTAAGCTCTGACAATGATGGGTTTTATTCGATGAATAATTTCTGTTTTTTTTTTTCCTTAATGTAAGGAAAAGATGTGCAATTTTAAAGTGTCCTTTCACCCTTCACCACAGCCTCGGAGGCACCATGAAAGACTGGACACGCCAATCCGGTTCACTAGCCACAATGACCTTTAGATAATTGTGTATCACACATTACCCTAACGAAAAATTGCACTTAATGCCAAAAACAGCGTTTATAAAGAACATAAATAAGTGTGTGTTTATTGAGCTTTCAAAGTTGTAATTTAATCCTTGTTTACTTTTCAAATAGCCAAAATAGTTTACTTAAGTTTCCAATGGTTTATCATTGGACACGCAGAGCGAAACCAGTGTATTATACAGTAATAAAGAGAATCTCAACAGTAAATATTTATCGGCTGAATAAAATAGAAGGTTCTCTCCCCATGAACTTAAGATCACCTTAAATCTCTGGCATGGACCCTGTGGCTGTGCTAATATTAGTGAAAGTAATAAAACACGCTATAATAACAATACTAATAAAATACTCTACTCCAATAAATACTAACTACTTGCTTCATTCAAAATAACATCATCATACCAAAATGAAAATCAGATTAAGTTCAGATTTTCTGATACTTTTCAAAGGCCAGTAGTTAATACGGTTTTTCTCAATTATTATAGTTAACATTTAGATAAATAATAAAAGGGAGTCATTTTAAAGTAATTAAAGACAGGTTTTATTATAATGTCTAACTTATTATCAGTGTGCCGAATCATGTAACATACACAGTAAAATCAGGCACAATGAACATACCATTAATGTAACATTCATGAAAAATATATTTTGACTTACATATGGTAACATACATTAGAAAAGGTCCATAACAACGCGTGAACTCTCCCGCCTCGCATAATAAAACAACTTTTCCTACCCCAACCATATAAAGACGACATAGGGTAGAAGACCGTAGAACTAAGCTAAAATAGCAGGGCTCGATTTACCGCCGGGGATAGCCCCGGCACTGAGATCTGTCAACCCCGGCTCTGCTGTAGCTAATATATCCCAGCCGGGGATGAAACTATAGACATTTATCCCCGGCTCTGCAGAATATTTTTTTCATCTCCGGCACTGGTTTTTTTCTTAAATCGAGCACGTCAAAGAGTAAAAAACTTAGTAAAATTATTCCTCATTGTGTATTACTTAACAAGTCACTTGACATCTTTCAGTATAGTAAACTATTTCAGAACAAATGTCACGATCAATAAGGAACTTAACTTGTCCACGAAGGCTATTTCAAACTGCTGAGAATGAAAAAAAAAGTACCAGTAAAAAAATTAACGATAGTCGAAATATGAGCCGTGAAACAATTCAAATGTAATTCAGTACAAACAATTTCTATATTAAAAAAACAAACAAACAAACAGTCAAGTGATCATACCAATATCTAATTTACTGTTTTAACAAAATATAAGACACAACCAAGATCTGTTTTTGGTGACGAAAAAATGATTGTCATGCCAGACCTCCAAATCTTTTTGCTGAAAAATGTACAGAGGGATAAAGTGAACGAATTAATTTCAAGAAAACACAAGACGCCACCATAAAGTGAACTAGCATACATACAAATAATAACAAACACAGCAATATTGGCTGTTTAAAAAAGAAACCTGACCTTTTTTTCCCCATAAACCTCACAAGTTATTTACAGGTTTAATTCTTAGATATATAAGAGATGCTAAAAAAAAACTCCAACAACAATCCACAACTATCAACTACAGACAGTGCAAGGTACAACCTTGCACTTAAAAAAAGTTACTTGATTTTAACAAGGTTTCTTATCAACCCCCCTACCATGCACACAACACGTTTATTTAAACGCTGAAAATTTTACTTTCTTATTAAAATCTATATTTTCTTTCCAGTCCAAATGAAGTTAGTGTTCAGATTAAACTGTAATCTGTTCTAAATGAATTTCCAGGTATTAGGTTTCCCTGACAACTCAGCATGAAGACATCAGAAAAAGATTTCTCCTACACACAGACCGTCCCCCTTTATCACCCAAGTGTCTTCGATTATAATTTACAGGAGTAAAAAAAAACACACACACACACACACACACAACAAAAGTAAGATAGTAAAATGGAAATAGGGTTGGTAGAGAAATACATAAGAAATTTTTTCCTAAAAATAAATAAAATCTAGCTAGACCAAAAGAGAAAAATTCTCATTTACTTTATTTTTGGAGCGAAATCCTCATCGAGAGTTCCAGTTGAAATAGATGTTTTGAAAAGGTAAAACCTCAGTCAATGTTTTCTTTTTGTGGCTCAGTAATTACTCGACATGACTGACTTGCCGTTGACAGCATTTACTGCCATCATTAGGACCACAAGGGGGTTATGTACTTTAGTGGACTTGGTAAATCGGGAGACGTGGAGACGATTGTATTCTTGGGTGGTGGGATGTTACGCCAGTCTAAGTATCGTGTAGCCAATAATTTAACTGTTACTATATAAAGTAAATATAATTTACTTGTAATGTATTGCCCTTGTGAAATTTCAAGCGTAGTCATTACGAGATTTTAAGTTATTGTGATTTTTCACATCAACCATCATACTATTTTTAGAGCATTTTTGATAAAAAATGCTCTATTGTCCCCGTTTTGTCTGTCTGTCTGTTATCACCCTAGATCTCAACAACTATAAGTCCTAGACCCATGATGTATATATCATTTTGTAGGTCTTGGCCTGCCATGTGTGCAGCAAAAGTTCATTTTGCGATCTGACCTCTGAGGGCTGGACATCAGTTTTTTTTACCGTTTTTTTACTATATAAGCTATATTAATAATTATGTCATTTTCATGGCCCCATTCTACACCTTATACGTTCAATAACCCATTCATTTGGTGCGAAATACTGCAGCACGTAGTTTCACCAAGATTGACGTCACACGTGTTCTGCGCAGTAGAGTATTTATTCTTCAGCCACAATAATTTTATTTTCGAAAAACATCCTTTACAATTACACAATTGAATTCATAAACATTTCCAAAATTTACAAATATTTACTGAAAGCTAAAATACGTACTGATGCATAACACAAAAATGCGCTAACACGTCCTGTGTCCAGAATGGAACAGGCTTAATTGCTTGTTTTTATGCTATACCATGTTTTGTTGTTGTATTTTATATAAATTATGTTAATCAGTTCCACCAGAACATAATCTTGATATGAACCATTTTAATATACTGTCCAATACCTAATGATTATCTTTTTCAAACGAGAAAGCAGCAGACCGAAAAGGCTCAACCACTCATAGACACATGCTAATACAAATCAAATATTGTAGAAGATTGCCAAATAATACATTTAGATAAACAAAACTAAGCTAAGTATTGGGCACGCATGAGATCAGGGAGAACAGCATTTCGTTTTTTTAAATATAATAAAGGTATTACTAAACGCAGCACTATAGTCAATTTTTTTTTACAAGAATAACTAAAAAATATGAAATAATGATCATAAAACAACAAATGATTCACTTGAGTGCCGTACAAAACTCTAACAGCCGCATTTTCTCACCACTGATGTAGGCGAATAATAGCTAAAAACAACATAAAACACCTAATTGATGAGTCTTTCGTAGAAAAATCACTGTAGAAGAGGGGGGGGGGCTGACAATATCATTTTTGTATCTTAAAAATCAACATAAGCACAACGAGTAAATTAAATTCAACTTCAAGATCGGTACTGACAATAAAAAGTTAAAAAGTTTCCTTAGTAATAGCGACAGTTGTCAGTCATACCCCAGTCTCATAGCAATATACACTGGGTTGGGGGTTAACAAATGTTTATTTAAAGAGCCTATTGAAATGTCAAGCTACTCCACAGTCCATCATTGTACTCTGCAACCAAATGACAAAAGCCGTTCAATTACTAGACCATCATCAGAAACAACTTTCGTTCATTCGAACAGGTGTCAGCTAATGACATTTACCTACTGGCTTTCTCTCACACCTCTTCTTCAGTTCAACAGGAGTATGCCATTATAAACATTGCACCGGGGCCATGCAGAGTAGTAGTGTTTTTTCTTTCTTTGCTCAAGTAAATAGTGTTGTACAGTGACCTCACAGTTCATTCATATACCTACAATAACTGATTCATTCACTGACCGAACTAGTTCATTCATAAGCTTGTTTGACATTTAGACCACTGAATTAAAATATTATTCAGTTATTGGTTTGCTTATCCATATTTATTTATAAAATAGTTCATATTAATGAATTCATTTTAAAAACACTCATCCTTATCCTTTTATTCACTCGCCCAATGACTTAACTTACCAATGTATCTATGTTCAGTCATTCGTCAGCTTTTATTTCACACAGAGATCAACTTAGAAAGATAAATAATTACCAATTTAAGAGTATATAACTATTCAATTTTCTGTATGTTCTTGTACGGCATGTGTTTCTTATAAATTAATAAAGAGTCTATGCATACGACAATTTCGACAGATCAATTGAGTTTCTGCAACTTTCACATTAGTGGGCCTACTCATGCAATGAAATGTAACTGTGCAGGTCTTTTACCATTCCTCCTTGAAATAGACACGTGTAAGGTAGAAAAATAGTATTCAATGACAAGTAAACAAAATAATAATAAAGATCAAGTAGTACATCTTTTTTTAGTGCAAGTATTTATAACACATGAAACATATTTGGAAGTTTCTTTTTAACCCAACGCCCTTAACCGAAATTAAATACGTTCTCTTTGTATAACAAAGATTACTTCCCTTCTTTCCAAAAAAAAAATAATAATAATCTATATTTATTAACGAATAAAGACAATAAAAAAATGAAATGTGATCCAAAAAAAAAAAATAATCAAGCGAATGAATTATTTTTTTTTACATACACACACAAACAAACATACATCAAATAATAATGATAGTTAAACAAAAGCTTTAAAAGGCTTCTAAAGAAAGTTTTAATTTAGTTAACTAAATATGGCTATACATTAGTTTATAAATAGTAATAAATAATCTTTATTCCTAGATGGGCACTCGCGCTATTTATATTAATACTGAAATAAACTGATAATATATATATATATATATACATATTTCTATGATGCAATGATTTTTTTTTTCAGTCCAATTTTTATTTTTAAAAAAGTTTTTTTTAATTAATTTTATTTTCTCCCCATACTTTATTTTGGTAAGTTATGTTTGTTTTTTTTCCTTGATGTTCAATCGATTTGTGATTTTGAACACTTGCGTATTCTAGATGATAATGCACTATTTTAAAATTTTCGGGTCCATGAAATAAAATTGTAGACAACGAAGATTATGACATATTTTTTTGTAATGCTTATATTAAGGGTAAAATGCAGCAAGAGATAAATAAATACGTCAAGATCGGCGCTAGACAGATAACGTCCATGAGAAGTGATTGAAGTACAAAAAAAAGAAGAATACGGAGTGAAATATGGCAGTGCGCAAAAAATGACGCTGTTGGTTTTCTATGTCTTTGTGAAGTGTACACAAACTAAACATTGTGTTGGTAACAAGAATAATGTTAAATTCATTAATGATAAACTCTGTAATGACGATGTTGTCTCCAGTTATGAATAGTTTATATAAATCACATAAATGTAACATATTTGTATGGTTGACTAGTTCGAAAAAAAGCGTTTGGGTGGGGGGCGGGTCATTTTTCAACACTAAATGGTATACAAATATTTATAGATGTGGAGGACAAAAGGAAAATGAAATTGTGAGCGCCATTGGGGATTTTGTAATTTATGAAAAGACAAAGGTAAAACTTCAAAATATTCACGACTAAAAGTATGACTCCAAACTCGGTTCATTGAAGAATTGAACAAAGTAATAAGAGAAATATTCTTTTTAAGTGTCAATGATGTGTCAATTTCCAAATATTCGATATAGGCCCCTCACTTTTTAGTCAAAAAAATCTCTACAAATATGTATTTCACCTTAAGATTGAGTGCATTTTAATGAAAGCGTATTTTTAAACATTATATATATATATATAATGTCAGCTTGATTACTTGTGGCTAAAAGGACTAGTTCCAGGATGACTCTTTAGTGAGTAAACTGAACATATTACTTTGTTTATTTGAAGTATAATCCACAGAATTATAAATGGACCCCGAGATAGCCGAGTAAGAAGCAGGCTACATTTCAGCTATCTGCTTCCACTTTTTTGTAAATGTAAATGAAAATTTTAGCTTTGAATATGACAAATACAGTTGGATTTTTAAAAAGCGTATGTGCTAGTACAGTATCTAATTTTCTTCTTTTCACACCTCCATCTTATCTGGCACCACAACCTGCTCCAGGTGAGCTGTTTTTACTAGTAAAACAAAGATGTCACTTTTTTTTTTGCTTGCAACTTTATCGATTTTTGCGGCGACATGGAACGAATTATGTGATTTACTTAAGAAGTCTATGAGAAATTGGGTTTAGCCCCAAAACACCCTTCGGCGTATAACGAGCGCCGTCGCTGAAACGGATTATGCTCGTTAGCCGGGGGGATTACCTTACAATCAAAACACCGTTTTCGATGGTCACGGTTTTTCGTTAATTAACAATGTGACAACCCTGCTATTTTTGAAACCTTGGTGACTTGTCACATTGAAGAAGGGGATTACCTTTTCTTACAATATTATTGTACCCCCTCTCTGTCCTCCCCTACCACCCACGTTGTGTTCCATGTTTCAATAATGGTTTTAGAAAGAGAAAATTGTCACGTTAAATGATCATTATTATTTACATTAAACTTCAATGTTCTGATTTCTTGTTTTCAGTATTTTAAAAATAATAAAATGTACTAATATTAACGAGTGAATTGCATAGTTATCAATTTTGTATGGTTTATTTTATGAAATGATTTAGTAGTTATAATAGTTATATATATATAATATATATATAATATATATATATATATATATATATATATATATATATACTTATAAGACGCATTCGTTGTTCTGTCTGTCTGTTCCCTTATAACTCAAGATCCAGACAAACAAATAACGTAAGAAATTTATTTACACACATACACATAATTACATGGGGAAGGTTATAGGACAGGTTTCGTTTCATATCTGATGGGTGGTAGTTTAATTGTAATTAATTATTTTTTTATTTTAGTATTTTTACTATATTAAAAGTAATCTCGACAGCGCCATAAATAAAATTCCTCCTGTGACGTCATTTCCCTATGATCGAATAGAACTTGCGCGCTAGTGCTGTACTTGTGCCTTTGTGATGCAAAGAATTATTGATGTTTTTTCATGCTCTCTGATGTGCAGTTTGAGGAAGGTAAAGGAATGAAGAAGGATTTTAGAAGAAGTGTGAAACCATAATAATAAGTATGTATATATATATATATAAATAGATATATATATATATATATATATATATATATATAGAGAGAGAGAGAGAGAGAGAGGGAGGGGAGGGAGAGAGAAAGGAAGGTAGGAGGGAGGGCGGGAGGGGGAGAGAGGAGGGAGGGGGTGGACAAGGGGGAGAAAAGGAGGGAGGAGAGAGGGAGATGGGGGAGAGGAAGTAGGGGAAGAGGGAGCAGTGGGAGAGGGAGAGAGAAAAGGAAGGGGAGGGAGGAGAGGGGGGTAGGGAGGGAGAGAGAGAGGAGGGAGGGAGAGAGGGAGGAGGGAGGGAGAGAGGGAGGAGGATATAAAAGTGAGGGGGGAAGGGAGGGAGAGAGAAGGGAATGAGGGAGGGAGGGAGGAAGGGGGAGAGAGGGGGGAGGGAGAGAGAGGAGGTGGAAGGGGAGGGAGGGAGAAAGGGAGGGAGAGAGGGGGAGGGGAAGGAGAGAGAGGGAGAGAGGGGATGGGAGGAAGAGATAAAGAGAAAGAGAGGGGGCGGGGAGGGAGAGAGAGGAAAGGAAGGTAGGAGGGAGGGCGGGAGGGGGAGTGAGGAGGGAAGAGATAAGAGAAAGAGGGGGCAGGGAGGGAGAGAGAGGAAAGGAAGGTAGGGAGGGGAGGGCGGGAGGGGGAGAGAGGGGAGGGAGGGGGTGGACAGAGGGGGAGAAAAGGAGGAAGGGAGAGAGAGATGGGAGAGGGAGTAGGGGGAGAGGGAGCAGAAGGAGAGGGAGAGAGAGAAAGGAAGGGAGGGAGAGAGGGGGCAGGGAGGGGAGAGAGAGGGGAGGGAGCAAGGAGAGAGGGAGGAGAGAGATGATTAAAAGTGAGGGGGGGCAGGGAGGAGAGAGGGAATGAGGGAGGGAGGAAGGGGGAAAGAGGGGGAGGGAGAGAGAGGTGGAAAGGGGAGGGAGGGAGAAAGGAGGGAGAGAGGGGTTAGGGAGGGAGAGAGAGGGGAGGGAAGGAGAGAGGGAGAGGATGGATGGGAGGAAGAGATAAAGAGAAAGAGGGGGCAGGGAGGGAGAGAGGGAGGGAAGGAGGAGGAGGAGGATGGACGGGGGGAGAGAAGGGGAGGGGGAGGGAGAGAGGGGGAGATGGGAGAGGGACGGAGAGAGATTTGAGAGAGGGAGGGAGGAGAAAGGGAGGGAGGGAAAGAGAGAGGGGGAGGGAGGGAGGGAGAGAGAGAGAGGAAGGGAGAGAGGGGGTAGGGAGAAAACAGAAGGTAAACAGAAAAGCTTATTTTAAACCCGGGCAAAGCCGGGTACTTGCAACTAGTAATATATATATATATTAATGCGATTTTTGCGTAGACTATTTTACTTAGGATCCAATAAGAGTTTTTCATGAAAGCACCGTTTCCTGCAATGTGAGTCACTTGCATAGTATAGACAACTTGTTTGAATATCAAAAATTTGAGTGCACGGCTTTTTAATTACTTAAGATTTGTGGGCGATCAATGGTAGCATCTACGTAGAAGAAAACTCTAATAATGATGTTGGCCCGTCCTAATCTATGTATATTTCAATGTAGCTAGTATCTAAGAAAAATACGCAATACACCAATATCCAGTTATGTTACTATTTTATTTTTCAAAAAGTATTGGGGACTTATAAAATTTCATTGGCTTAGTACAAAAATACATTAATAAATGGCCGATGTTTACTAATCGAAATGAGGATGCAAATCTGTTCAATATATACTTTGTGTCTAAAACCGATACATAAAGCATTTTGTTAAATAGCAGGGCTAGCAGATTTACACCACCGGCCTGAATGCCATTGCTCTTTCTGTTCTTGTAAAATTCTACTGTAACAAACGAGACCTATTTTCTACACAAACAATATAAACTAACACGATTATTCAGTGTTCTCTCCCACCCACTCCCCACGACACTAATTATAGACAAGATTTGTGGGGCAAGGGTACAAAGAGGGTAAGATCAATGTGGCTCTCAACAAAAATAAAAAATTAAGGAGTTCCAAAACATTACTTTACATGGGCCAACGGAAATGGGCCGCATCAAGAATGATCCCGAAAGGATCATAACTGGATTTAAGTGTCATTAAGAAACTTTTAACAGCCGATACTGCAAGCACGCGAGTCACGTGAATTTGGGTTGGCTTGCGTTTTTTTCCCCCATTATTTTTCAATGAGTACTTGAAATTTGGCGATATTGGTACTAAATATGAAAAAAATTGAAAGAATTCAAACAATGAATAAATTAGTATTTATATAAACATTAAAGTGGAGTAAACAAGCAGAAAGGAAATAAACAGTCTCGCTTTAACTATAGTCTTTGTGCAAGTCTTTCTTTCAGATAATTATATCTGTGTGTGTGTGTTCTTAAAGGGGACAAATGATATGAATGTAAGGATGGCTTTATTGATTTATCGTAACAGTTTTTGTCTAAACAGGTATCAATCATAGTTTTATATCATTGAAGTATATTTATTCTAAAGTAATGACGGAAAAGTCAATCCCGTTGTCTAAACATATTTTAGTGAATGAAGTGATAAGGAAAAAAATCTGGATAATACCAAATACCCCCCCCCCCACCCCAACCTTCCAATCACTGGTCTAATCCAAACTCTATTTGGTGGCCAAAAGATGTAAACCACGTCAAGGCATGTATTTGTGTTTAAAATCTTTGGCAATCACAGAAAATCACGAGGAAAAAATTCAAGGGGAACCACCGAGAATGAAGAGCTCAACGGAAATTAACTGACGTTCACAAACTACGACTCTATCAGTTGGGCCGGTCTTCAGGATTTTTTTTTATTAAACCATGCCCGAGCAAAAATGTTTCAGATTTGTCTGATTGTAGGGCAGAGATATTATATTAGGCTTTTGTTGTTCCAGTAGCCGTGATCAGCTATTAGATTAATGGTGTCTATATTTTTTTGTAAAGAAAATTTCAAATTAAGTAAGATTATAAAAAAAAAAGAACTTTGTGAGGAGTAAGTTTATATTTGCTAAAACGGTTATACTGATAGAAAGATAAATAGGCTGAAATAAGATCGAAAATGAACCAACTAAATGTAAAATTTAACTAAAAATGAAATAAAGTTGATTCATTTCAAGCACATCAGAACTTAAAAAAAAATAACCAGTCAGCCTTTTTTCTTGTGTGTAATCGTGTTTTATCCGTACAACAGAAACATTTTATAGCTATATTTGTACAACAGCTAAATACAGCCGATCATGAGATCTAGACATTAGCTCGTCTAAACAGGTGTTGGCCGAGTGAATGAGTCGATCAATCCTAAGACAACTTTCGTCTGCACCTTGGGAACAGCACGTAATGAAAGAAGAATCCCACAGTTTCATTATTCTATATGTTTGTTTACTTGACACATTTATCTTTTAATAATCATGTCTTCAACATTTGAAAACATTTTCAGAAAAAAAATATAAATGAATGAAAAATAATAGTTGACAATTTTACGTAAAACTTGAACGAGGCAAAACTAACTAAATTGTTAGAAGGAATAAAATAAAGAAAAAATAGAATTTAGTGTTACTATTTTGGTCTCCAAGTATGATCGATGGGTTTCTCAGTTTGAGTCATCAAAGAACGTGCTTTCTTGTGGCTAGTAAAATATTACTTTTAGTTATAAATAAAAAAAACAATAGCATCCAAAATTTTTTTCTTGGATATTCCCTTTACTAATGTTATTTTATGCCCATAACGCTTTTCATATTGTCAAATAATGTAAAACAATAAAAACATGATCAATAATTATATTATTCTAGACCGTATATGTTGATGTATTCACTGATCTTATTGTACTGCACGATTGCAATGTACTGTTCTCGTCATCTGGGCCCAAACAGAAAGGTTCCCACACGAGGTGCGATAAACTTTGTGTATCAACAAAATTATTAAATGACCGAAATATCGGCTTTGAAGTAAAAGTTCTTAAAATAATAATAAAAAAATGCATGTATAATTCACGATATTAATTTGGACATAACATCTTAAAGCTTTCCAAACAAAAACAATGTTTTCAAGCAACGCGATATGTAACCATCATCATATCCAGACATTGCGGGGTGGATGGGGGAGGGGTAGGAGGGAGGGGGGGAGAGAAAAAAAAACATGTAAATCTGTATAAGAGAGAGAGAGAGAGAGAGAGAGAGAGAGAGAGGGGGGGGGAGAGAGAGAGATGAGAGAGAAAAGGAAAAAGGCAGAAACAATAAAAAAAAAAGATAGCCCAATAATTATTTAAATAACGTTTGCCCATCTTCCTCAACAAAAGCCTAAAATTATGATGATCTCAATTTACCACAACATTCTATCACGACAAGTGAATCAAGTAAACAAAATATTTATCTCTCACTAGCACCCCCCCCCCCCAAACCATATTTTCCCTCACGTAAACATACATGAAGACATTTTTCATACATCAAATTATACATACAGTGATTAGGAAGTATGTGAACAGTTCACCATAATTACGTGTACCATTTATTACTAAATTTCATAATTTATCTTTTTGTGAAATTATTTTTTTATTTCTTACAATAGAATGTCCCAAATATGGTAAAAAAAAAAATAGATACAATTGTTTGCATGCTTCGTTTCTTTTTCTGTAGTACCTGCGGTAATAAGATCGAACGTTCTTTAAAGTTACTTGATATATTAGTAATCAAATATCAACTTTACCAAGTGCTTTAACTATCAAGAAGTGTAAATAGAATGTGGTAATAATTGATCCTGACGTGAGATTAAAATTAATTAGACTTTGCTCATTAGACATAATTATATATTATTCTTGAACAATGTTCCCTCTAATTAACCGAAGAATGTGTATGTCGGTTGTGCTATTTTGGAAGTAAATTAACAGTTCTCTTCGGTGCATAATAGTATAGATCTAGCAAACAAAACATTTGTGCGCTCTGTTGTAATATGTGCGCGCTCGGCGAGTTTTGTGTGCCTTATAAAAGTACATCTAAGAGGGAAAATAGATAACGACGGAGATTCATCAAACTTCTCATTATATGTCATCTGAGATAGTCATTCCTCTTGTATGCTTTTAAACGTCCACTTCATCATTTAGTTGGTTAAAGAAGTCGCGTTAGACGTGGACCAATAACCGTGAGCTGATATGTTATTGAATGGATTGAGGGCTTAGCTTCGGAATCAGTTGAAGATTATATAAAGCTATTAGATGTAAAGATTTCCATTACATAAATAGTAAAATTAGTTGTCCGGCGAAATAAGTATATCATTCAGATTGTTAGCAAATAAAACTGTAACGAAAGCTGATACCAACTATTTTTCTTTTTAATTTTTTTGACTTCTGAGTTGCTCTCGTGACAATTTTCTTACATTTCCCACCATTCTCGTGATGGGTTGCCGAGACAAGGAGGGGAGACAGTGGTCTAAATATGTCACTCAACAGAAAAACGCTAGGAGAAAGGGGTGATTAATGACATTGCGATGTCAATCGAAGTCTATGCCCTAAACTGTCATGAGCTATAAGATGTTTTCCAAACTGAATGAGCTATAAACTTCTTCTGCCTACCATTAATAGTTTATTTTCATTATTTTAGACGAGATGTAAAGCTATGAAAAAAACATACTAAATAAAAAAAAATAGTGCCAAGTGAGTCACATATATAAGGCAGTAGTTAACGAAATGTGGTCCACGCCTCTGTCTACTGGGACTAGAGACCTCTACAAGTCACCATAAATAACAACTTCAATAATCTGCATTGCCATCTACTTATAGAGAGAGTGAGAGGTGTAAATGATAAATTCAATTTTCCTAGTCGCCAACATTAAAAGTGCGATACTTTCATGGTGTGTATTGCATGTCAATGTGTCTACATAAGTTCATTCATTACTACAAATTATTAAAACAAAGTTGTATACATTTTAATGGCAAGTTGTTCATTTTTTTTCGTGTACAGAATCTTTACAAGTGTTGTTAGCTGTTGATTAAAAAACAAACAAACATGTTTTATTACATTCCCCTTGCTTGCCATGGCCTCGCAAGACGAAGCCAATTAAATCTAAATTGACACATTAATAAGTTCAGTGTTTTTATTCAGATTTAAAATCTGACGGAAGGAAGTTGTGTGGGCGGTTTGAAAGATATATAATAATAACAGAAAAACAGACAATAGGACAGAAAGGAAAGTATGTCTGCAGAGAGAAGGATAGATAACTAGACAGACATATCTGAGTAGGCAAAAAATTATAAACTGAAAAAAGAAAAAAAAAAACAACATTTGGTTGGGGGTTGGGGCGAGATATGAATAATAAACAACATGTGCTTGGAGTGTACCGAAAAAATATGTCATAGGTGCAAGGATGATAGACATAAATAATTAGGATGATTCTTAAAGTATTAATTAACATCATTTTATAATATAAATTTGATTCAAATATCATTTTTCATTTGTGTGTGTAGGAGGGGGGGGGAGAAACATCAATGACAAAATTATTTCAAACACTTAAGTTTTCTTAGCGGTATAATTTTTTCTAATTGATTTCATGCACGATCAATCTCCTGACTTAAAGTGCTATTATATTTAAATGACAACTCCATGAGACGTATTATTTTCCCATAGTTATTATGATGACATGTTATCTTTTGATTCTATATCAAACCTAAAATCACCATTAGAATGGTTTCATTGTGTCTGCAATCGTAGAATACATACATTCGTTCATATTTAATTAGTCTTTTTATATGTAAAGCTCTAGTTGCAAAGTTATAGTCTTTAAAATAGGGTTGTCGAAACATGTTATAATGTGGCCCGCATTTAAATTTAAAAAAAAATCGTTCTTAAGCAACTAGAAAATCAAAACTCAGGTATATTAATAAACTTATAAAATACAGAGTAACCTCGAATTAAGAAAGCCCCAGATCAAGAACAATTCAGTTTACGAACTATTTTTGTCTCCAGTAACGAACGAAATCCAGAGAGAGAGAGAGAGAGAGAGAGGGAGGGAGAGGGAGAGAGAGAGGGAGAGTGTGAGAGAGACAGAGAGAGAGAGAGAGAGAGACAGAGAGAGAAAGAGAGAGAGAGAGAGATGTTCAAAGTTGGAGTTATAGGAGAAACGAAAGCCATGCAGTACAGCTCACGACATTAAAGGAGATACAGTCGTCCGATGATCAGGAGCCAGAGACCATTTCAATTGCCAGTAATGTAAAACTTCATTGTGAACAATCATCCAAACAAACTTGTTGCTACAGGCAGTAAACATGATGAATGGTAACGAGATAGTCCACATAAGAAAGATTCTCCAGCTTAGTAAGCAACAAGTCTCCTTTGTCCTTGGTGCAGAAAGATTTCTAGTTGGCTGCCAAGAAAAGTAACTAACGATTCAGAATAGCATTGAAAATGACAAATATTCCATGGTCGTTTTTTTTTTTTTTGGGGGGGGGGGGTAGTTTACATTAAACTTATTTGGATATATTTACATCTATATTTAACACATGAAAAAAATATTTAACACATGAAGTTCACGTTTTTTTTTAGTTTTGTCATTTGGACGGCCGGATGTTATTAAAAAATGATTCTTTCAACTAGAAATAGAATGTATTTAGTTAATTGATTTTAATATTCGGGTTACGGACCGGGTTTTGGAACGAATTAAGTTCGTAAGCCGAGTGCCATTGCATTGAGAGTGATAGTTTATGAGTAGCCAGAAAAAAACTTTATCGGTTGTAGAATAAAACAAGGTTATTACAGTTGGTATTTGAGTACAAGCAGGCCTACTGAGTTGATATTTTTTTTTATCCAGGCATTTTTTTTTCATTCCATCACAACAATAATAAAAAAAATGGTATTAAGACTGAATGATCGGTGGTTAATAATAATATCACTTCGGCCTTAGGGAAATTGTATTACTGGTACAGTCCTTCTAAGAATTTCCAGATGGAGTATTAGGAGATGTGGGACGGGTGGCCGAGTGGTGTAGATACTCGACTGTTGACCTGAGAGTCCTGGGTTCGATCCTCGGTGGAATGTGGAATTTTCCCAGGTGAAATGTTTTTCAAAGTCGTCCCACAAGTTCAGCCAGCTTTAAATGGGTACCTGACATTATGTTGGGGAAGTAAAGGCGGCTGGGCGTTGTGCTAACCACACAACCCCTTCATATGCCGAGGTTATAGAAACAGATGTATTCTACTCTTCATCTGCCCCGATGGCCCGTTACGGCTAAGGGAACTTTACTTTTATTAGGAGATGCTCGATACACCATTATCCATGTACTAAGTTTTTTACAACAGTAAATTAGTAAATTATTAGTTTTACAGACTTAGTTAAAAAAATAAATACATCAAAGGTCGAAAATTGAAATACATAAGAATATGCTCTTTCTATTTGGTTTATAATAATATGTGGTCCATCGGAAGGTTGTAGAACACAAAATTGGGATTTATTAAGTACACAAAAAAAAAAGGTTTTAAAAATTTACGCAATTCTATTATTATTTTATTTGAAGGATATAAGGAGATAACAGATATTGGGAAATCTCAACAATGTTTAACTTAATTATGTAATTCTTCCACGCCTTCCTTTTGTATATCAAATTATAATATCTCTATTTCAGCAAGCATTACGTATTACGGATTCATCGAAAGACAAACTAAATACGTCAACTTTAAATTAAAGAAAAATATTTTTTTTCTAACACGATGAATCTTCTTCCGTATTGGTGAAAGACCAATGGTCTTCATGATGTTGGGTTGTGATTCAACCTAGATAATCGAACTAACGTCTTATCTCGCCCCTGGTAAAAATGATTGAGGAGAATATGAGAATACTTCATCATTGTTTTTTTCTTCACCATCATGTTTTTTTTGTAATATTTTAAATGAAAAGGCGCATTCCTGAAAGTGTGCGTGGCCACAAAAAATAAGTGAAAAAAATTATGTCAAAAGAGAAGAAGTTGGTATGGAAGAGAGCAAAAGAAGTAAGAGAAAAAGGAAAAAAAATACCGTAAAAGATGTAGAGAATGTGATAAAATTATTACAAAAAGAAAAAAAGCCTTTAAGAAAACAAAACGGGTACAGAAAATTAGTATACGATTAAGGAACGGAATGTAGTACATGAAATAATATCAAAGCGGAAACAAAATAATGGGGCATTCAATATTAACATTTAAAGACAAATGGAGCGCGCGACTGCTTTGAGTGGCGTCGTCAGACCCGACGTTATATTGGATGCGAGGGAGGGGGGGGGGAACGGCTGCTATAAAAAGATAATTCATCCCAGCCATGTAAGCAGTGGGAGGAAGAAATGAGTTGGAAATAGCCAGAGTATCAAATCCTGCCGTGACGAAAGTCTGACGAGGGGGGACAGACGCTGAGAGGTAACCGCAAGCACGCAAAGTCCAGATGAATTACAACCCTAACAACGGTAATGTAACAACAACATTAAATCGCTACGGATTTAGCGAATTTTGTGCGATTATATAACCACAGACACTTTATTCGTCAACATTTTAATTGTGCTCTTATTAAAACTTTAGCAAAGTGAACATGACTATTCCAAACTGGATTAAACCTAAACTTACTCTATTAATAATGTTTTTGAAAAAAGCATATTAAGTATAACAGAATTTATAAGAAATAAGCGAGCTTGTATAAAATAAAGAAAATTCTGAACTTTTTATACTTGAAGAAGTAAACTTAATTTCTTTTGTTTTCGAACCTAAAAAAAACAAAACAACAACAAACAACCTCTAATGAAATGAACATATTTTAAATGTGTGTGTTGTCTATTTTGTTTAGACCATTGGACTGTGAAAGTTTCTTACCAAACAAGATAAAAGAAGTTCATTAATCCAGACTGAATATATTTGTAAGTAAAATGTATATAAGTGTAGAATTACTTAGTTTTATATATATATATATATATGCCACTTTTTGGTGACATTTTGGTTACGTAATCATCTTTATGGTGTATGTTTGTAAGTAGACTAGGAAATTCCGTAATTAGAAACAAAAAACAAATTATCAAAGAAGAAAACTTTCTCCAGGCAACATCGTTCTGTACTATTTTTAGCGTACAGTGCCCAAACGAACCCATTCGTCTAATGCAACTCTTGGGTTAAATGTAGCTCCCAGTAAATCATTTTTTCTTACGATTTTTTTTTGTTCACAAAATCTAGCTATATCTAAACATTATTTTTTTTTACTGTATAAAAATCCGGAATGCGCCTCTCGCCGACATTATGCGTAGATAACCCTTCGCACGAACAAATAGTACCTTATTATACTGACAATCTTTCGAGGTGTTTTATTTGTATTTGATAAGAGTAGAAAATATAGATGTGTAATTAAAAATCACTTTGATGGATTCATAATCCATAGCAATGTGAGATATCGGGTTTTTAAAAAAAATAAAATGTGTGTTTGTATGTAAATAAAAAGGCATAAGAATATTTTGGTTTATAACAGTGGTGGCTAAGCAAGAGGCCAATGAGAGCCGCAATCCTTTTTTTCTATTGAGTAATAAAAAAAAATCTATTCGACCACCGTGATTTAATATTCACCATATATATATATATATATGTATATATATATATATATATATATATATATATATATATAATGCTTAGCATCAAACAACTAAAGAATTACAGTAAATGAAATTCATTCAGTAACATTTTTTTTTTGGTTTAAAAAATGCTTAAAATAAGTTGAATTGTTTCTCTATATATATATTTGTATATATTTATATTTTCTAAATTAAGGAAAAGAAAAAAGAACAAAAAAGTAATTTATGATCCATATTGGAGGAGACTTTGTCAAAGAGAAAATAATCAGGAGTAAACCATATTTTGATAGCATTAATACTTGAAGTCTACAAGTTTAATGCTATCGTTTCGTCGTTATGTCTGCTGCTGTCCCTTTGCTATAAGAATGTGAGATGTACTTTCGCATTGATCAGTTAGAAAACAAACCTGATTAAATAAAGATGGTACACATATGTTCCTAACATTTTTGAGACCCTATACAGAAAGCGGGGGTGGGGGGGGGCATATAAAGATATCGGATGCCTAGGCGGTTCCCTAGTTTGCCTATCAATAAAAACGACTTTATATATAAACACACATAGTACACATAGTGAAGGAGAGACAGAAAAAAAAGAAAGAGACTATATATATATACACTATAAAGTGGAGATTTTTTCAGATACTATACTTAGGTATAAATGTCAAATTTATATTTTCCATCAACAGTTTTTTCGATGCTATATTTAGATCTTCTTGTACTAAAACTGCTTGCATATATTCTAAAAATGGCTCGAGAAGTCTTTAGCGTTGCTGAGAATAGCTCAAATGGTTATACATTTAGCACTAAATACCACAAGAATACACACATTACGAAGAATCATTCCCACACTTAGCATACCGACCCGCACATTTCCTGACCATACCAGTGTTAAAGACAACGATCGTTAATGACAAAGCGATAAGATTAATTTCTCTTGGTCTAGATAGGTTAAATGTTACAAATAACATGAACAGCATCGATCTCGGATAGTTTAGCTGGGGATATTAGCATCGCAGTAAACAGGGTTGTGTGTGTGTGTGTGTGTGTGTGTATATATATATATATATATAACTATATAGCCTATTGTTAGGGTGGCCCAAAATCATATGGTAAAAAATAAAGTTTCTCACATCTAACGGGGCACCCTCTTGTTGAGTTCCATTTGTCTTTCTTAGTAACTGACAAACAATTTCAGCTTCCTACTGCTATTGGAAGGGGATGCTCAAGAGTCACAAAGTTTTGCTATATTAATAAAAAAACGCATTTTCGTTAATTTTTTTATTACATTTTCAAATCATGCCATTACAGTAATGTAACTGTTAAGTAACGAAAATGTCAACATAAAATGTAAATTGTCGAGTGCTGAAAAGCCAGAAGTACATTGTCTAAACATTGTCTACACCGAAACCGTACAGATGGCAGACTTGTTTTGTAGTAGTGTAGGGATGCCTATTCTGTTGGATTCAACAACTTGCAAAATAAATTACTTTTCTCCCTCGTTTTTTGTCAGCAGTCTATTATATTCCTCAAAAGTTTAAACTCCACGTTCTGCAGTATCGTTGTCCACACGCAAGTCGATAATGCGCTGCTTACCCTTCTGGTATTCAATATTATCATTCCACTGTTCTGGAGGAAGAACTAGAAAGGAGTTGCCTATGTATAACTTTTTAGTGAGAATCTGTGATCACCTTGTAGAACAGTGACCCAAGCTGGCGCCTTCATTTTGGAGCAATGATGGATCACCTTGAACATGTCGCTCACTAGGTTCTATTCCAAAACCTGTTATTATTTTCTGGAATTCAATTGGTGACACTTCATCGGAAAACAATGCCAGGCTGACAGTCTCATCAGACAGATACTACATGTGATTCTGGAGAGTTTTTTGTGCTGCAATACTGACGTCGTGATCAACAGACTCATATTGCTGCAGGTCCTTCCAGAGCAAAATATCTCCTTCAGGTGCTTCCGCTGCACAGGGTTCTTGAATCCAGGACTTTGTGTACAACAAGGTTCCGAACTGTAAAAAATCGTTCGATGTAAGGCTGAAAATTTCTCTCTGATGACAGAAGATGTAAATTTTGAAGGCATAAATCAGCTCAGCCATCCACCTAGCATGATTTACAGGGCCTGGTGCTCTCAGGGGAATGGTTTTGGTGGATCTCCTAAAATGATCATTGTCAGTTCAATAAGTTCTTCATAATCATCTCTGACCTGGGACTTCAAGTGAACGAAATTTTTCAGGAAGCTCATCGTGTTTTCTCGGAAAACATCTGTGCTTGAAGGCAGTTCCAACTTACTATAGTTGTCAAGCTTTATGCGTCCCCAAACGTCTTTAAATCTTTTGAAGATAGGTATGTTTGCCAATACCAGTTCAAGAACATGATGACGACATGCCAGTCACAGTAGTTCTCGATCAATACGATTCTCAAGCAGTACACAAGCTCCATTGAAACGACCAGTGTTGACAGAAGTGGTGTTGAAGCTCATAGCCAGGATGCTTTCTACCAGTGCCCACTGTTCTAACTGACCATAAATAGCATCAGCAGCATTCTGTCCTGTCCCTGATGTTAGTTTAGGATACCTAGTAATGTTTCACTGCCATCACCAGAAACCAGCACCGGCAAGCGGTCAACTTCTCCAAGACCCAGGATTTCAGGTTAGTTTTTTCCATCCCAGTGTAGAACTAGAGGATAGTCAGGCTTGAATGAAACCTTTATATCTGCTGCTTGTTTACACCTGGCTTTCTTTCTGGCTCTTTGTATGGTGCTTTGTGAAACTCAAAGGTAAAGGATCATGTCCCAGCGCTGCAGCAGTAGGAATCATCAATCGCAAAGCTTCACGATCAGACGTAAGAAATATTTGTCGTGAATCTAAAATGAGAACTAGTCAGCATGGAATAGGTCATAAGGAGAAACAAGCAATTAAGCCTGTTCCATTCTGGACACAGGACGTGTTAGCGCATTTTCGTGTTATGATTCAGTACGTTTGTTAGCTTTCAGTAAATATTTGTAAATTTTGGAAATGTTTATACATTCAATTGTGTAATGCATATATCTGTAAAAAAATATTATAAAGACGTTTCTTTATATTGAAAAAAAATATTTTCTCTTAAATCTAACTACAAGTGGTTTGTGGTTACTGAAATAGGACTCATAATTGAAAACATTCGAAATTGTAGTCATTTAATCGTCCGAAAACTCCGTCAATTGTTGCATAGCTCTGATACTTTCAATTAAACTCAGAACACAAGCTTACTATTTCATTTGATGAGTTTCTTAATAAATCTTGGTGAAACTACGTGCTGCAGTATTTCGCACCAAATGAATGGGTTATTGAACGTACAAGGTGTAGAATGGGGCGATATATATAATATATAAGCCCCTTAGGAGTCCTGCCCTCAGAGGTCCTATCGCGAAATGAACTTTTGATGTACACATGGCAGGCCAAGACCTATAAAATGATATATACATCATGGGTCTAGGACTTATGGTTGCTGAGATATAGGGCGCTCCTTTATTAATATAGCTTATATAGTAAAAAACTTTATAAGCCCCCTTTTACGGCCCTCAGAGGTCAGATCGCGAAATGAACTTTTGCTGCACACATGGCAGGCCAAGACCTACAAAATGATATATACATCATGGGTCTATGACTTATGGTTGTTGAGATCTAGGGTGATGACGGACAGACAGACAAAACGGGGACAATAGAGCATTTTTTTCGAAAATGCTCTAAAAAGGTTGTACTTCCACCAGTCAACAAAATCGAGTAAAATGCCGTAAAAGGCACTACAACGAGGCATGTGAGCATCCCCTTCTACTTGCAATTTAGTTGTTTAATTTTAATAGTATACTACCTAAGGCAAAAAGAAACACAAAAAAGGGTGCCCGGTAGGTGGCACAAAGTTGGATTTTTTGGGCCACCCTACTATAGGTGTATGTATATGATTTTGAAGGGTGCCCAACGATAATTTCAAAGTATAAGTTTACATCAAAGGAACAAAAAGGACTAGAAAAAACTTTGGTTGTTGTCTCTTATAGAATGAGTCGGATTGTCAAAAATAATTCTAAATATATACACAACATTTTTCGACTTTTATTCAACATTTTTGGCTACATCATTTAAAGCACTTTTATCAACAAAAAAAAAAAAAAATTCGCCATTTCGAGTAAGATGAAATAGCCAACCCCTTTTTTGTCAATAATCTGACTATTTATATACCACACATATAACATTCTTTTTAACGGAAAAAAAAAACAGCAACTCATATAACCTGAAATCGAACCAAAAAAAAATTATAATCCATCTTTGCTACGGAAATCTTTCGTCCAGCGAGTTACTTCGATTTCGATGTTTTTTCTGGATTATTTTTCTCTGGTACATCCACATTTATGCAACAGATAGGATTTTCCCTTGTAGTGAACACAGAATATGGTAGTGAATGCACTTGGTGAGATTATCGAAATTCTAATTGATTATGATCTTTAATCATTTTTAACATGGTGATAAGTGGGATGAGATGTTTATTTCTTAATTCCCATTAATCACTAACGGTAAGTGCCCTCCTTTCATCACCACCATATCCGAATTAGCAATGGAGGCAGCACGGGAGAAATGGATCGAACACCAGAACCTCAGGTCGACAGTAGAACACGTTCACCGCTTGACCATCCACCCATTCTGTGATCTTTGAAGTATGAGATGTTTATCTCTTAGAGAGATAAAAACCACTATGGGATTGTCTTTGAGGTTCCCTTCTTCATCTCCATCCCAACCATAGGGCACCACAGAAGACGAGGGATAATTCACCATGACCTAAAAAAAGAACTCACTGAAAATCGAGCAGTAGAGCGCTTTACTGAACGAACGTCCGTGTCCTCCCAAATAAGTGTATCGGGTGTAACTTTGTGTATTTGCCATTTAAATATTTTTGAGTCCTATAGATTAGCGATGGATTTATATATATATATATATATATATATATATATATATATATATATATATATATATATATGCACAAATCATTAAGAGAAAATTTTGAGCTACTACTAAACTTTGTTTATAACGGCGTCAGTTAATAGCATCTTTATCTCATTAAAATGAGCTGATTTTAACTGAAGAAACGTGCCTTGGTTCGAGGAACTCCTTTAGCTTTTACGCTATGTTTAAATAGTAACAAAATCTGGCGATGTCATGTTAAAAAAAAAAAACAGAAAAAAACAACGTTTTTTAACCATGCTATTCAAGCTATCTTGTATGAAATTGAGGAATGTTTATGAAACAACTGGATCCGTCCCTCCGCTAATATATAGAGCAACTAAATAATTTATATTTCCAGGAACGGATTAAGTTTCGATTCTGAAGTATCAATGTATTTTAATAATTATCCTTCTTTCCTGACACGCTGGTATTAAAGTAAAATATATTTTCTATAAATCATTAAGATATTCAAATTTTGTGGAAGGTTCATTTTAGAAGGATATGCTATATAATAGTATTTCAAAGCATACACATATATAGAATTTATTAAAATAAACTAGGGGATTCAAACCTCGATGATATGCTCGGGATTTGTTAAAGTTCTAGTGAAAGTTTCTAACTTTGAATCAATACTGACTTAAGTTGGGGAAGTAATGGCGGCTGGGTATTGTGCAAGCTACGTAATGCCTTAATATGCAGTGGCTACTGAAACAGATGAATTCTTCCAGTCATCTGGCTCGATGATCCCTTAAAGGCTTTAGGTAAATTTACTTTCATAGATTATTTCAACATTACAAGCTATGGCATGAAAAAAAGTATATATAGGCCGCAATGCTTGCTAATATAGACATATTGTGAGATGCTCTATCAAAAGATCTCACTACCACTAATGCCGCTGCAACGGGGTACAACACCAAAAATATGCCCGGCGCGCATGCAAAAAGGGGCCCCTCCAGTTAGAGTAAACTACTATTGACTGTAAGATCAGACGAGCCCAATTCGGTGGAGATTGTAAGGGGCTCAAATTAGCTGGTGGCACCCTTAGTCACTTTTGCTGTAAGAACCGACCTATTTAAAAAAAGAATCTATTGTTTATCCCCTAAAAGGAATAAAGACGTTATTTTCTCGATCTATGTGATTATATTTAAAGCAGCCTAACAAATGACTAACAGCATTATTAGTATGGTGAAATTGAATTCATGCTCGTTTTCTATTCAATGGCACAGCGATATTTTTAGATAACTACTGGACAGTTGTATGTTTCAGTATTCCACTTATAAAATATATGACTTCTCAATGTAGTTCTAGTATTTCGATTTCAATGGAATAGAAAAAATGTATGAATTGTCTTTATTATTACAGTTCTTTGATCGAAAAAAAGAGTAATATAATCAATATTGATAAATAGATTACTGTTGACAAGTTCTAAAGCTCTTAAGAGACCAGTACAACGACTTAAAAATGAAAATGTAATTTAAATGGGAAACTAACAATGAATAAGTTGATAGAGTCAACTGTTTATCACAAAGTACAAAGAAAAAAAAATCACGCTTTACAGTCCTACTTTTGCCCATAGTCACTCCGTTGCCAGATAAATCCGTATATATAAGAACAGCGTGTAAGTAAGAAATTAAAAAAGAAAGAAGCCCTATTAAACTTGCGCGAGGGTGCTGTATAGTGTGCCACACCAACTTGCCTCTGTGCTGCAAAGTGGCAGAAAAAAATTATAATTTCATAATTATTGAAATACTTCGTTTTGCTTATAACATTGAGAGAATTAATTACTGTTTAAACAAATAATTCTAAGTTATCAGCGTTTACAGGTAAAACGTATTTGTGACGTATAAAATGTACATTAGGTAGGTGGCATGAAATGTTAGGTCATTTCTGCAAATTAGGTAGGTGGCGTAAATTAGCACCCTTATCTATACCTAATGAAGTTTCGTTTGGTTTGGTTGGTTGGTTTTTTGATTTGGTTGGTTAGCGTTGACGGGTAAAACGTAATTTGTGATGAATGAAATGTAGGTCATTTCTGCAAATTAGGTAGGTGGCGTAAATTAGTACCATTATCCTTACCTAATGGTGTTTGGTTTGGTTTGGTTGGTTGTTTGGTTTGGTGTTGGTTAGCGTTCACGGGTAAAACGTAATTTGTGATGTATGAAATGTAGATCATTTCTGCACATTAGGTAGGTGGCGTAAATTAGCACCCTTATCCTTACCTAATGGTGTTTGGTTTGGTTTGGTTGGTTGTTTGGTTTGGTGTTGGTTAGCGTTGACGGGTAAAACTTAATTTGAGATGTGTGAAATGTAGGTCATTTCTGCACATTACGTAGGTGGCATACATTGGCACCCATATCTTTATTTAATGTTTTGTTAGAAATGTTTCAAATGTCACGTTTGAACTCCCAACTTACCGGGCAACGCCGGGTACACTGCTAGAGTAAAATAAAATTAAAATGGATTGCGCTTTTGAATAGTTTTTATGCTATCATAACTTGGCGTACGATAACAAAGTAAACGTCGCTACAAATGAAACAACTTCTTTGCTAACAAAATATTAAGATACATTTGTTGGGGCGGGGACAGGGGTTGGGTGGAGGGTGTTCTAAGACGAACGTTTATTCGACGATAATTAAGTATTGCAAATTTGTATGACAATCTAAGAAATATAAATGTATCTTATTTGTATATAACATATACACGTTAAACCATTACTTCCATAATGTATATCATAAGTCAGTGCCGAACCTAGGGATGCGGGGGCCCGGCCTCTAGGTACGCCTCTGTCATAAGTATAGAATGTTAACTAGCTTACACTTGTCTCTAGTTTTCGACCAAATGATTTAGTGTCTATTGGTAATGTATATAAGATATGAATGATAATTATCTTGCCCATTTACCTCACGCCAATTTTACCTTCAACCTTGGATTAAAAAAATATTTCTCAACTTCTATGTTATATCTATCATTAAAAAAAACCCAATGATTTACACATTATATTGAGGAGAATAGTGAGTACGAGTTATGTTTCATTTCCTCCTTTCCCCCAATTCATGTTTTGGTGTTTTGTTTGTCACTTGGAACATTCGTGTTCAACAACAATTTTCTTTATATTTTTGTTTTCTATGCAAAAGCTATTTTATTCTCCCTGCTAATTTGACAACATGCAATTATCACAGAGTGGCTTTTTACCACTTTTATGAACTTCTAAGGAAAAAAAAAAAGAAAAGCTTATAGGCTTGAAATGTTTTTTTCAAAATCACATAAAGGCATAAAGTAAATCATTTCAATAAGAACGACACCTTTCAAAAGAAAAAAAACAAAAAGATAATAAAACATGCCTTTCAATATGACATCTATCCTACTAATAAAGCATCTTGTAGTGCGTCCGTGTGGGGAAGACGTCGCTATAAATAATATATGACGTCATTTCCCGATGGTACAATTTATCTATAAATAAAAAAAAAGAATTCTGCACTTGGGATTCCGTGTTAATAGTTCCTATTAAAGAAGACAGTAAGACAAAATTTGCGCACAATACATTTGCAGCGGATCAATTACGAAATGCTGAAATGTTTTTGTTGGATGAGTGCACGATGGCATCGAGCCATGCTTTAGAGTTAGATGCAATTGATAGATCACTAAGAGATGTTGCTCAAACCGGCTATTTACTAAGCTTTTTAGTTATTTCTGTATTTTTTTCACAAAAAACTATCTACGTTTGTGAAAATATTATTGCACATTAAATAATGATTTACGCACCCGATGGTACAAATTTTTTTATTATTTTAAATTTATACTATTTGTAAAAAAAAGCGCGACAAGTAATCAGCCATTTGTAAATATATATTGCATTGTTGCTAAACTTATAGTAAATGAACCGATTGTTACTCGGCCTGGCAGTAAGACCAGAAGTCTTGCTGCCGGTTTGCGTGTAGTTTTTTTTAACCTCAAGCAATCTTAAAAACAAAACTTCCTACTTTTTTAAAACTTGCTATAGACCGAAAATCCTTTAGATTGGCAACACACATAGGGAGGTCCCCGTCCTTTGCCCTGGGTAATTCAATTATCATCATGGATCATATCGACGCTAAGCTTTTATACAATTTCGTCGATGGAATGTGATCGAAATCGAATTAGCAGACGCCTCTGTTTATGACATGATTATTCTCATATTAAACATTTTATTGAGATAAAACCTTAAGTTGCGAATGCAACGGGCAACTACTAGTATAAAACAAACCGAAAGATACTTAGTGAGTAGCATCTGGGTCCACGGACCACGAATACTAGCTAAATAGTAATCAGAAAAAGTAAGCATTTACATTTTAAACTCACTACCTCAAATAGCAGACGCCTCTGTTTATGACATGATTATTCTCATATTAAACATTTTATTGAGATAAAACCTTAAGTTGCGAATGCAACGGGCAACTGGGGCCTACATGACTCGCTGCCCATTGGTCATTAGTCCTCAACCATGAAAGATCGGATGCAGTGATTTGAACTGGAGTCAGTTTGAGTGGGAAGTTAATTTTGGCAGTCAGTTGGAGACAGGTGACTGAGAGAAGACAGTCGAGCTCAGACTCGAGCGGAGGCTTGGGAAACAGGCTGTTAGCGTGGTGGGACTTAGATGTTCGATCACCTCAGTCCTGAGTTCTTTTTAGAATTACCAGCCCCAGAGTGAGGACCATTAGGTCTTGTTGTATTATTTTCACATTTATATTTAAATGTAGTAGCTGTTAAAGCTACTGCCCTTTTTAAGGCACGTTGATGTTCATTATTTTTTGATTAAATAAATATTTGCTGTTGTATTGTATTTACATTTGTCGAGTACTCATTTCTCACAATGTGTTGTGTGCGTCCTGTGGAACCACGTGGCTGGGACAATGCAATGTAAGAACTCAGTAGGTAGTCATGCTATTAGACAACGACCGCAGGGACGCCGCAAAAGGGCCCTTGACATCCATCACAGAGGAAATACTTGGTTGGTCACCACAGAGGAAATGCTTGTGTTGGAATCGATGTAATAGACCACGATTGGTCCGGCCATATTTGACAGTGTTATTGGTTGTGTTGAAAAGTTTCACGTCATTAATGTCACAAATTCAATCGGACGAAAATACAAGTGAAAAAACGTGCCTCTGACAGAGATGTTTTGTCATTGCGTTATTCTGTAATCATGATTTTGATCCTTTAGTGACTATTAATTAATAAAGAGATGTGTGTTAAAATTGTTCTAGTTATTGAGTATTATTTAATAAAGAGATGTGTAAATTGTTCTATTTATTGATTATTAATTAATAAAGAGATGTATGTTAAAATGGTTCTATTTATCGTATAGTATGCAATGAATTAAATAAAGTGTAATGTAAACAGTAAATACGTCCCAAGTGTATGACATGGCTCTACGATCACCACGGCCATTTCAGTGTGGCGTCAAGCTATAACCCACCATTGCTTTATCATATTTGTATCAGTATGCTGACTTTTAGAACTGATACTATTTGTATCAATATGTTGACGATAGAATAGATACTAATTGTATCAGTATGTTGACTTTAGAATGGGTACTATTTGTATCAGTATGTTGACTTTAGAATTGATACTAATTGTCTCAGTATGTTGACTATAAAATTGATACTAATTGTATCAGTATGTTGACTTTAGAATGGGTACTATTTGTATCAGTATTTTGACTTTTAAATTGATACTAATTGTCTCAGTATGTTGACTATAAAATTGATACTATTTGTATCAGTATATTTACGACTTTAAATTGGTACTATTTATCAGTATGTTGACATTAGAATGGGCTATTAGTATCAGTATGTTGACTTTAGAATTGATACTATTTGTATCAGTATGTTGACTTTAGAATTGATACTAATTGTATCAATTATGTTGACATTAGAATGGTACTATTTGTATAAGTATATTGACTTTAAATTGATACTATTTGTATCAGTATGGCTGAATTGGACTCACCTTGAATTGCATCAGATTGGTTGCTGATTTTCCAATGACCCATCCGCTGTTGACCTCCATTTCCCATTCAGATTAAAGCCATACTGCCCACTGAGCAGCCAGTTGAGTACAGAACTGGCAATGATATGTTGTAGCTCCCATCGTCACCCACTGACAAAATACCTAGAAGACAAATCAACTTCAGCAATCAATCGATTCATTTTACCCAAACTCAGTAAACCGTAAACAACAACAACAATCAATCGATATGTCTATTCGATGATGCTACAAATATTACTATTTGTTGGTGCAGAAACTGCTCTGTACTTTAAAAAATGCTGCTAAATTGTCAGAAGTATGGATTCATGCGCCATAAAAGTGTTGGAAAAAACATGCATGGAGAAACCTCTACAGGACAAAACCAACATGGAGAAACTCCTACAGGACAAAACCAACATGGAGAAACTCCTACAGGACAAAATCAACATGGAGAAACTCCTACAGGACAAAACCAACATGGAGAAACTCCTACAGGACAAAACCAACATGGAGAAACTCCAACAAGACAAAACTCCTGAAATATTTCTTTCTTCAGTTCAAACAGGGCAACCACTCAAGTGTTGCACTTGATATGTGGCCGTTCAAAATACATTAGCCGAGGGGGCCACAGCAGTGTGGGAGGAGGGAGTAGCAGTGTGGGGGGACACAGTAGCAGTGTGGGAGGAGGCAGTAGCAGTGTGGAGGAGGCAGTAGCAGTGTGGGGAGGAGGCCATGGCAGTGTGGGAGGAGGCAGTAGCAGTGTGGGAGGGAGTAGCAGTGTGAGAGGAGGGAGTAGCAGTGTGGGAGGAGGCCATAGCAGTGTGGGAGGAGGGCCATAGCAGTGTGGGAGGCAGTAGCAGTGTGGGAGGGGTAGCAGTGTGAGAGGAGGCAGTAGCAGTGTGGGAGGAGGCAGTAGCAGTGTGGGAGGGAGGTAGTAGCATTGTGGGAGGAGGCAGTAGCAGTGTGGGAGGAGGCAGTAGCAGTGTGGGAGGAGGCAGTAGCAGTGTGGGAGGAGGCCGTAGCAGTGTGGGAGGAGGCAGTAGCAGTGTAGGAGGAGGCAGTAGCAGTGTTAAAGAAGGCAGTAGCAGTGTGAGGGGAGGCAGTAGCAGTGTGGGAGGAGGCAGTGGCAGTGTTGGGGAGGCAGTAGCAGTGTGGGGGGAGGGAGTAAAAGTTTGGGAGGGGAGTACAGTGTGGGGAGGCAGTGGCAGTGCGGGAGGACGCAGTAGCAGTGTGGGGAGGACGCAGTAGCAGTGCGGGAGGACATGATAACCTTGAGTCTTGGGAGGACGCGGTAGCGGTGCGGGAGGAGGTGACGTAGCAGTGCGGGAGGGAGGGCAGTAGCAGTGCGTGAGGAGGCAGTAGCAGTGCGGGGGGAGGAGTAACAGTGTGGGGAGACCATATCAAGTGTGCGAGGAGGCAGTAGCAGTGCAGGAGGACGCAGTAGCAGTGCGGGAGGACGCAGTAGCAGTGTGGGAGGGACGCAGTAGCAGTGCGGGAGGACGCAGTAGCAGTGCGGGGAGGGACGCAGTAGCAGTGAGGGAAGGGAGACGCAGTAGCAGTGCGGGAGGATGCCAGTAGCAGTGCGGGAGGGACCCGCAGTAGCAGTGCGGGAGGAGGCAGTAGCAGTGCGGGGAGGAGGCAGTAGCAGTGCGGGGAGGCAGTAGCAGTGCGGGGAGGCAGTAGCAGTGCGGGAGGAGGCAGTAGCAGTGCGGGGAGGAGGCAGTAGCAGTGCGGGAGGCAATAGCAGTGTGGGGGAGGCAGTAGCAGTGTGGGGGGAGGGAGTAACAGTGTGGGGGAAGGGTAACAGTGTAAGGGGGAGACCATATCAGTGTGCAGGGAAGGAGTAGCAGTGTGGGTGGACACAGTAGCAGTGTGGGGGACACAGTAAGCAGTGTAGGGGGACACAGTAGCAGTGTGTGGGAGGAGGAAGTAACAGTGTGGGAGGGAGTAACAGTGTGGGGACACAGTAGCAGTGCAGGGAGGGAGGCAGTAGCAGTGTGGGGGGAGAGGGAGTAACAGTGTGGGGGAGGGAGTAACAGTGTGGGGGGAGAGGGTAACAGTGTGGGGGAGGGAGTAACAGTGTGGGGGGAGGGAGTAACAGTGTAGGGGGAGGGAGTAACAGTGTGGGGGAGGGAGTAACAGTGTGGGGGGACACAGTAGCAGTGTGGGGGGGAGGGAGTAACAGTGTGGGGGAGGGAGTAACAGTGTGGGAGGGAGTAACAGTGTGGGGGGAGGGAGGTAACAGTGTGGGGGAGACCATATCAGTGTGCGAGGGAAGGAGTAGCAGTGTGGGTGGACACAGTAGCAGTGTGGGGGGACACAGTAGCAGTGTGGGGGACACAGTAGCAGTGTGAAGGACACAGTAGCAGTGTGGGGGGACACAGTAGCAGTGTGGGAGGACACAGTAGCAGTGTGGGAGGAGAGAGTAACAGTGTGAAGGAGAGGGTAACAGTGTGGGGGAGGGGAGTAACAGTGTGGGGGGTTTAGTAGCAGTGCAGGAAGGCAGTAGCAGTGTGGGGAGGGGTAACAGTGTGGGGGGAGGGAGTAAGCAGTGTGGGGGAGGGAGTAACAGTGGGGGGAGGAGTAACAGTGTGGGGAGACCTATCAGTGTGCGAGGAAGGAGTAGCAGTGTGGGTGGACACAGTAGCAGTGTGGGGGACTTGTGCTGGTGTGGGGGGACACAGTAGCGGTGTGGGGGACACAGTAGCAGTGTGGGGGGACACAGTAGCAGTGTGGGTGGACACAGTAGCAGTGTGGGTGGACACAGTAGCAGTGTGGGGGGCACAGTAGCAGTGCGGGGGAGGAGCAGTAGCAGTGTGGGGGAGGGAGTAACAGTGTGGGGGGAGGGAGTAACAGTGTGGGGGAGACCATATCAGTGTGCGAGGAAGGAGTAGCAGTGTGGGTGGACACAGTAGCAGTGTGGGGGACACAGTAGCAGTGTGGGGGGGACACAGTAGCAGTGTGGGAGGAGGCAGTAGCAGTGTGGGGAGACCATGGCAATTGTGGGGGAGACCATGACAGTGTGGGAGACCGCTAGCCGAAAGGTCCCGAGATTTAGCCCCTGTGAGGGTCAGGACATTTCTCTGGTCCAATAAATGTCCACCCATGTTACAACTGGCACCGACATTTTTTGGAAAAGTAAAGACATTGTAACATCTCAGTAAGTCTTTGGAGATTTGCCTGCGATAAAAATGTTTTTGAAATGAGTAGAGAAGCCGAGACTTTAGCGTCCTTTGTTACCCGTGGCAAATGCCAACCTCTCCCCCTCCCCCCCTCCCACTAATAAACTGAAAAGAACTGAATGAAAACGTTTTAATATAACATTCAACTTAATGAATATGTTCTTATCAACAATGAATGAACTAGGAAACAATACTATACTGACATGGAACAAATAATATACTGGCCTTAAAACAAAACTTACAGGCTGAATTGTGTGAAATGAAATATGTAGCAGCGAATAAAATGAACAACATCTTAGTTTATTTATTTCGTAGAAATATATGACATCATCGTTATTTCAAAAGGTATTTTTTTGTCTCTATGTCATGAATCAATTAGTGACACATAAGCATCATATTACTTTAGCCTAGCAACCAATTTACAGTTTCTGAGGTCACTTGGGACAGAAGGTTGTCAAGAAAGTTTTATAGTTTTTTATTTATTTACTTTAAAATAGTTTAATTAAAAAATTCACATCTTTAAATCGCAATTTAAAACTTTTTTCTGAATCGTCTTTGTGGTAGACGACCATGGCGAGGAGAAAATCAGACATGAAGATAATAAAATACCAAGTCTAGTATTTATTATCGTCAGTAGGTGTATTTGAATTGTTAGCTCTTTGTCTGATAGTGAATCAGTTGCACTCAAACTAGTGAACGTCAGTTGAAATAATCAGTAGTACTTCACATAATCAATGTAATGAATATTTATGACTAAAGTGTAGAGAGAGAGCTACTATAAAAAAATGATTCTCACACATTGTTACCCTGAGTACAAAGTTAAGTACTAAAATCATTGTTGTTTGGCTGGCGTTATGCTAAAGTATGGCATTAACATAATTGGGTTTTCATAGGATAGCATTATACTCAACCAGTAAGCCATGATTGTTGAGTGCCGATAGTGTCATATGGGTTCCTCTAGATGGGCTTCAATCGCATCCGTTGCTCAAAAACAAATGCTAGTCATCATCATCATCATATCCTACTGCCATACTCGATTATAGTCTTAAAGTCTATGAAGTTATAAAGAATTTCGTGTTGGTGCTGTATCTGTTTTTCTCAGTACAAGCAACAGTTGAAGACTTGCTCGATTTTGCCCACCAACTGTGATCCTCTACCAGTGATTCCATCCCAGCCACTGGCTTTAACCGGATTGAGTATAAATTTGACCAATGAGACTTATTGCCTGCCTAATGGATTGACTGATGAAATGATTGTCCTATATGGTTGACTGATGAGAATGATTGTCCTATATGGATTGACTGATGAGACTGATTGTCATATATGGGTGACTGATGAAAATGATTGTCCTATATGTGTGACTGATGAGACTGATTGTCTTATATGTGTGACTGATGAGAATGATTGTCCTATATGGGTGACTGATGAGAATGATTGTCCTATATGGGTGACTGATGAGAATGATTGACCTATATGTGTGACTGATGAGAATGATTGTCCTATATGTGTGACTGATGATAATGATAGTCCTATATAGGTGACTGATGAAAATGATTGTCCTATATGAGTGACTGATTAGACTGATAGTCCTATATGGGTCACTGATGTGAATGAGTGTCCTATATGTGTGACTGATGAGAATGATAGTCCTATATGGGTGACTGATGTGAATGAGTGTCCTATATGTGTGACTGATGAGAATGATTGTCCTATATGTGTGACTGATGACAATGATTGTCCTATATGTGTGACTGATGAGAATGATTGTCCTATATGTGTGACTGATGAGAATGATTGTCCTATATATGTGACTGATGAGAATGAGTGTCCTAGTGTGACTGATGAGAATGATTGTCCTATATGTGTGACTGATTAGAATGATTGTCCTATATGAGTGACTGATGAGACTGATTGTCTTATATGTGTGACTGATGAGAATGATTGTCCTATATGGGTGACTGATGAGAATGATTGTCCTATATGGGTGACTGATGAGAATGATTGACCTATATGTGTGACTGATGAGAATGATTGTCCTATATGGGTGACTGATGAGAATGATTGTCCTATATGTGTGACTGATTAGAATGATTGTCCTATATGGGTGACTGATTAGACTGATAGTCCTATATGGGTGACTGATGTGAATGAGTGTCCTATATGTGTGACTGATGATAATGATAGTCCTATATAGGTGACTGATGAAAATGATTGTCCTATATGTGTGACTGATTAGACTGATAGTCCTATATGGGTGACTGATGTGAATGAGTGTCCTATATGTGTGACTGATGATAATGATAGTCCTATATAGGTGACTGATGAAAATGATTGTCCTATATGTGTGACTGATTAGACTGATAGTCCTATATGGGTCACTGATGTGAATGAGTGTCCTATATGTGTGACTGATGAGAATGAGTGTCCTATATGTGTGACTGATGAGAATGATAGTCCTATATGGGTGACTGATGTGAATGAGTGTCCTATATGTGTGACTGATGAGACTGATTGTCCTATATGTGTGACTGATGAGAATGATTGTCCTATATATGTGACTGATGAGAATGAGTGTCCTAGTGTGACTGATGAGAATGATTGTCCTATATGTGTGACTGATTAGAATGATTGTCCTATATGAGTGACTGATGAGACTGATTGTCTTATATGTGTGACTGATGAGAATGATTGTCCTATATGGGTGACTGATGAGAATGATTGTCCTATATGATTGACTGATGAGAATGATTGACCTATATGTGTGACTGATGAGAATGATTGTCCTATATGGGTGACTGATGAGAATGATTGTCCTATATATTGTGACTAGATTAGAAGATGATTGTCCTATATGGGTGACTGATTAGACTGATAGTCCTATATGGGTGACTGATGTGAATGAGTGTCCTATATGTGTGACTGATGATAATGATAGTCCTATATAGGTGACTGATGAAAATGATTGTCCTATATGTGTGACTGATTAGACTGATAGTCCTATATGGGTCACTGATGTGAATGAGTGTCCTATATGTGTGACTGATGAGAATGAGTGTCCTATATGTGTGACTGATGAGAATGATAGTCCTATATGGGTGACTGATGTGAATGAGTGTCCTATATGTGTGACTGATGAGAATGATTGTCCTATATGGGTGACTGATTAGACTGATAGTCCTATATGGGTGACTGATGTGAATGAGTGTCCTATATGTGTGACTGATGAGACTGATTGTCCTATATGTGTGACTGATAAGAATGATTGTCCTATATGTGTGACTGATGAGAATGATTGTCCTATATGTGTGTCTGATGAGAATGATTGTCCTATATGTGTGACTGATGAGACTGATTGTCCTATATGTGTGACTGATGTGAATGATTGTCCTATATGTGTGACTGATGAGAATGATTGTCCTATATGTGTGACTGATCCGAATGATTGTCCTATATGTGTGACTGATGAGAATGATTGTCATATATGTGTGACTGATGAGAATGAGTGTCCTATATGTGTGACTGATGAGAATGATTGTCCTATATGTGTGACTGATGAGACTTATTGTCCTCTATGTGTGACTGATGAGAATGATTGTCCTATATATGTGACTGGTGAGAATGATTGTCCTATAAGTGTGACTGATGAGAATGATTGTCCTATATGTGTGACTGATGAGACTGATTGTCCTATATGGGTTGTTTGATGAGACTGATTGTCCTTTAGTTCTGATACTGTTTTAAATTGTTATTTTTAGGCAGTGGTATATCAAGTGACTGGGTCCACTCCTTGGGCCATACTTTATTAACCCATTTCTTCTGGCAGAGACTTGTTAGGACCTTGGTTACTGCCCACCTCCATGTTTTAGCTATTCACCAGGAATGTCGTCTACTCCAGGAGACTTGTTTCTTCTACCACACTCAGCAGCACAAGTAGTTCATCAGTCTCTTTGTGATTGTTATTTGTTCTGTAATATATCTGTATTGATCTTGTAGTGATAGAGCCTATTCTGGTAGCTGGATTGATATTGTATATCTATAGTTTAATTAATACATTTTGGTTTTATAAAACAATAGTATAGCTATTATCAACGCGTTTTTTCTTGATTCTCAGCGCCTTCCCCCATCCTGTCAATTCCCTCACAAAGATCATGTTACCACCCACCTTACCCGGTCTGTTAAAAAAAGTTGACACTAAGTTCCATCATTTCAAACCCATGACAAATGTCTATCAAATTAGAAATGAGAAATGACAATCCTATTGTTTTAATGTCATATAGCTCATATGTTTTTATGTAAATGTGACGGTTCCTGCGTTCGGGTATTTTTCTTGTTTTTATATAAATCTTGTTTGATCTATTTTTGTTAATAGGATTGGGTTATTTAATTAGATTTTTTCTCCCGCCACTCTGAAAGAACAGCATTTGGGTAAAATGTACGCATTTAGGTATTGCGTTAACTAAACAAAAATTGCATTTTTATATTTCAATAGTCACGCGTTAATTTTGATAAATCAGTAGCCATAATTTTTGTAAGTAACGATTCCCTACAACTGAATAGGTTGTAATTCAGAGGCCAGTAGCAAAAGAAAATAATTAAAAATATGGAAATTCTATTTTTGGTGATCCTGCAACAAATACATCCTGAAACAGATACATCCTGCAACAAATACATCCTGAAACAAATGCATCCTGAAACAGACATCCTGCAACAGATACATCCTGCAACAAATACATCATGCAACAGATACATCCTGCAACAAATACATCCTGCAACAAATAAATCCTGCAACAAATACATCCTGCAACAAATACATCCTGCAACAGATACATCCTGCAACAGATACATCCTGCAACAGATACATCCTAAAACAGATACATCCTGCAACAGATACATCCTGCAACAGATACATCCTGCAACAAATACATCATGCAACAGATACATCCTGCAACAAATACATACTGCAACAAATACATCCTGCAACAAATACATCCTGCAACAAATACATCCTGCAACAAATACATCCTGCAACAAATACATCCTGCAACAGATACATCCTGCAACAGATACATCCTGCAACAGATACATCCTAAAACAGATACATCCTGAAACAAATATATCCTGAAAAAAATACATCCTGAAACAAATACATCCTGAAACAAATACATCCATAAATGTATCCTAATATCCCATTATAATTAAACGGCAGATGCGTCCATTAATTTGATGGCAGAGTATTAGCAATATAAACATACATCAGATGACGACCCACATGCTAAGGTCAAAAGCAATGCAAAATATCCAGAAAACGGATCTATCCATTAGTATAATTTATAAAGGGGACAAAATGGAATTAATTTGGAATTATCATCATCATGCATTGATACTAAACAGAAGATACTCTGGCAGGAGATACTCTGGCAGGAGATAATATGCAGTTCGGATAGGCTTGTTCCCACTCCCCTTTTTATGCCATGGTTATACCCACAGAGTCATTGTCCGCGGTCAATCCAGTTATTGTATGTTTTACTTGTTGACATTTTTACTGTTAACTTTTTTTACCTGCCCAGTTCAGTCATACCCAGTTACGATAACAGCAGTTGAAAGGCCAGCTAATTGAAAGGAGAAAGATTGATTACATTGGTAAACAGTGAATTCATTGCCAGTGATATTTGAATCATTTTATACAAAGTCAACCATGCTGATTTAGAATAGGAAGTGCTTTTGCTAGATTGGCTCTATTTTACGAGATAATTAAAATTAATTAAATAATGTATGCACCGTGTTTGAAAATTGTCAATAATTGCATGAAGTAAAATAGTATACTAAATAATAGTAGGGAAACTGTTTATAGTCATGCAGAAATTTGTTCAAAAATATGTGTAATAGTGTTATAGAAGAAAACATTTTCATTTGAAAAACTAATTATGTCTAATTGATTAATTAATCAATATGTTAATGGTCTTTGGTGTAGTACATTTATAAATCATGTTTCATCACTGCTTATGTGGTCGTTAAGGCCGACACATGGGCTCCAACAGCAATCCAGCCATCATATGTGTGTCCATCTTCCTTGTTATCTCTCACCATACTCAACATCTGTTAGAACCTCTCGCCTTGTTCTCCACGAGTCTAGGATTTTTGCTAGTCCAAATGACTAATGCAGAATGTACCTCTGATATATTTGCTCTAATAACTTAGAAAGGTGTCGTTGCTGATTCTTATTCAATTCTCTTTACTCTTATTTATTATACAAGAATTTCCTGACATTTACAAAAAGTTCCGAAGAAGCACAAGGTGCAGGGATGTCATGTATTAGTAAAATTTCGATCGTTGATGAGTTTTCGAATCTGAGGATCGTCTAAAATCCCAGCTTTCAGCTTCTCCATGCTCAATCCGGGGAATGGTCTGCAAATATACTTGAATCAATTGCCAGATTTGTCCAAAACCTTAACAAATTGTTTCATTAAACCTCATTTGATATGAAGCGGTGGGAGAATGGTCTTATTTTTGTCTACCAGTGGCTTGTTGATGATATTTTCTTTATCTACAGCCATGGCTTCCCTTGCAGGCCATGTCACTCTTGTCCAATGATCTTGCCTTGCCCTGCTATCCCAAAGGCACATGAAGCATGGGTATTTAGTGTATCCTGACTGCTGCCCAAGCAAGAAGTTTACCATTTTTAGATCAACACAAATGGACCACCGATGCTCATAATAACGGACTTTCTGCAATACTGTTTTGATATTCTCATACTCTTCTTTAAGTGTTGTTGAGTGAGCAATGGGAAGAGATGCATAACGGTTACCATTGTGTAACAGAACACATTTCAAGCTTCTGATGGAACTGTCTATAAAAAGTCGCCAGTCTTCAGAATGGTAGTCTTGTAGTCCCATTTGGAGCAGAAGTCCATGGATGTCATTACAGTAAACAAGATCTTCCTCTTGGCTGAAATATGGAAGAAGAAACTCTTTTCCGATAAGATGTTACTTTAACTTCTGGTTTGAAAATATTTCTTTCAATGAGCCTGGACACTAAAGGCTGCTTGCTTGGACAGATTTAGGTCTCATATCAGGACATTGAGTTCTTCTTGGCTGAATGGTTGAGGTGTTGAAGAACTTCCTTCATAATAGCTTCCATTGTTTTCACCTGCCAAAAACTCCACATCTTGCCCCTCGTCAGAGTCTGATGGTGAAAGCTCTAATAATCAAGTAAACACTGGTAGAAGAACATCACTGCTATGTGGAATAGGTCTCCTTGCAGATTCAAGATCAGGATGATCCCACTTAGATTTCTTGTGGCGATTGAAGTCTTTAACATTCACAATACAAAAATAATCACTAAAATGGTCTATCGGCTCTTGCCATACCGAAACTTTGACTTTTCTTCTCACCATTTTTTCACTACCATAGGCTATCCACACAGTTTTTGTAGACCTTATGGGGAACCCAAGACTTGTCTTGGTCTCCCAGCTTCACACCAAAATAAGCCAAATATGCCTGCTGCTCAAATTCGGTTATATTTCTTCTTTGCTTTTCAATCATGTATTCTCCACAGATGTAACTCGGATAATTTTTGCAGCATCTTCGTGAAGAACTCATGATGTCTTTAGAAAGCAGCTATAAAAGACAAAAAAATAAACGAAGTTATAACTTGGTATAGTAAAATTAAACTGTAAGTAATATAATACATCAATCTTCGAATTAAAATTATACAATGTTTAATTTGCTCTTAAATTATTTGACATTGCAAGATAAACTCTTTTTTTTTTCATTTGTGCAAAGATTGAAATTCGTCAATATAATCTTCGTAAATCAGAGGAACAATACAGTTGATACACTACGGGGTACAACACAGTTAATACACTTCGTGCATTTTGTGCAGTAATTTATTCTTCAGTTAGAGATTAACTTGGATTGGGGTCAGTTTTATGAAAATATTTTGGGACATTTTATAATTTGAAAATGAGAGTAACAAAACATATAAATCAATTAACAGAAACATAATTTAGCAATAACAATGATCATAATTTTGTATGTTAATTACAAAGAGATATGTTTGACCTAGTTTTATTTTTGAAGGACCTCTTTTAAATTGTTGAAAGGAGCGAACATTATTAAATATATTATATTATAATCGGCAAATTGCATTGGTTGATAAAAAAAAAGACAATAACCCAATTATTGGCAGAACATTTCAGCAAATATTTGTTTCTTTTTATATTTATTACCTAATAAAGTGGTCTGATATACTCTGATATTATCAAGCCAACATTTTTTAAATATTTAAATATTTATATGGTCTGATATATTTTCTATTATATTTTCTATTATTTATCTTATTATTTCTAGCTATTGACGAGCTTGAATCGTTATTTAACACAACAAATAGTCATCTTTAATTACATTTGACTTACATAGTCCTCATTCATTATATGTGACCTCCAAAGACAATCATTCTATATTGGGTAAAGGAATATTCATTAAATACGCACTATATGTATCCGTTAAATACGTACTATAAGAAACCATTAAATATGTACTATGCGTAACCATTTAATATGTTCTATATGTAGCCATTAAGTACGTACTATACGCAGCCATCAAATACGTACTATATGTAGCCATTAAATATGTAATATCCGTAGCCATTAAATACATACTATACGTAGCCATTAAATACGTACTATATGTATCCATCAAGTACGTACTAAATGAAGCCACTAAATACGTTCTATATGTAGCCATTAAATACTTACTATACGTAGCCATTAAATACGTAATATCCGTAGCCATTAAATACGTACTATATGAAGCCACTAAATACGTACTATACGTAGCCAATAAATACGTACTATACGTAGCCATTAAATACGTAATATATGAAGCCACTAAATAAGTAATATCCGTAGCCATTAAATACGTTCTATATGTAGCCATTAAATACTTACTATACGTAGCCATTAAATACGTAATATCCGTAGCCACTAAAGACATACTATACGTAGCCATTAAATATTTAACCATTAAATGTACACATTATTTAAGTTTCGATTATCTTCTAGCCTTTTCTTTTTTGGAACCAGAAAAAACTATCTGTAGAACAATTACTTTGACATTCTTTAGTTGAGTGGACGGGGGGGGGCTTGACTAGAAAATTCAAGATGTCTTACCATGATCATGTCAAAGAAATGTTGGTTGGTGTCAAGGTCCCCTTGCGGGGTCCCTGCGGTCGTCGTCTAAAGGCATGATCACCTACTGAGTTCTGGCCAGCATTTATATTTTTCCCAGCCACGTGGTTACACAGGACGCACAACACAACGAGAAATTGAGCACAAACTCAAAATGTAAAATACATTACAACACATATTTATTTACATCCATAGGAATGGACATCAGCGTGCCCTCAAAAGGGCAGTAGCTAAATCGGCTACTATAAAACAATAATTCATTAACCTAATATACATATACAGAATGGCCCTTACCTGAGTTAGATAGTTCTCACAAGAACTCCAACCCTGGCCCACTCGTGTCGAGTTCACTGTTCGACTGATCTACGCTGACTGACTGGAAGTTCAGCCACGCACATCGGATCTCCCGGCAAGCGTGCCGAGACTTCCGCTTCACTGACCAATCGCAGTGACCGTGTATGTCACACCATCACTCGTGCCTTCACGCGTGATCAATAAAGGAACACTCCTCTCTCGCCACTTTCCGTTTGAATACAACAAGGGCATAGATTATCTCCCCTATAGACATTCTCTATATCAGTGATAAGTGGGTGCTAGAAAGACTGACCACAGTGTGAACACCTGGGAAGACAAAGCCCAACTGTCTATCCTGTTTTGTTACCTCCCCCTGAATCGATGACGCAGGTCAAGGCTTGGACTTGATTTCGACACAGCAAAATCACAGAATGTGACAGTTGAAAATATTGTGTTCTTCCATGGGATCTTCATTATATTAGTACAGGGATTTTGGTGGAATAGTTGAAGTAGTTGCTATATGTCTCATGTAGAATGTCTGACAGCCAGAAAGAAGTAATTCTTGAGGCCAACTGCTTTATGAATTTTAACTTGGTGGAGAGACCGAATCTTCGCTGTCATTATTCCAAGATATGAATTTGCCTTTTGAATTATAGCATAATCTCTACTCAACAAAGGACTCTATATTTGATGTTGTGCTGGCAAGTGCAATGGGGATGCTAGCATATGTTCTTTTTGTCCTGGTGCAGGCTGGTAGATTATTTCTGTCTTGCAGAGACTTATATTGTCAAAACAGTTTTATAGCCCTAGACTGCCCCTAGAGGAACTATCAGTAAAAGTTTTAGGTGGGTTTTTTGATGTGACATTATAACACAAAGAAAGTCTCAGCTTTTGTTTATTTTTAGTTTTGGCAGCCAAATTGCGAGGTGAAATTGACATCGTGAAGGTATCTGATGTTAACACACATGTAATGGCTACACGTTCAAACCTTTTATCGTGAAGGTATCTGATGTAATCACACATGTAATGGCTACATGTTCAAACCTTTTAGAGCATGAAACAAAATGTTGAGGTCCATTTTTTAGGCATTTCTCTTGTACTTCTCAGAGAGATTATGTCCATGGTACTGCGGTCACGACAGAAGTAAATTGTTACTCAGGCAGATTTTGTTAGCAAATAGACACGCAGTCATTGAATGCATACTGTAGTCATTGGATACATAATGTAGATAGTCATTTAATATACAGCGTAGATAGTCATTGAATACACACTGTAGATAGTCATTGAATGCGCACTGCAGATAGTCATTGAAAACATAATGTAGATAGTCATTTAATACACACTGCAGATAGTCAATGAATACATACTGTAGATAGTCCTTGAATACACACTGTAGATAGTCATTAATTACGTATTGAATATAGTGATAAAGTACATAATTTTCAGTATTGCTTTTGTTTGAAAAAAAAAAAAACAACTTAAATGAACTATTGAACATTTTACCTAATATAACAACCTTGTTTGCTTATTATTTCTACATTTTACAACCTTGTTTGCTTATTATTTCTACATTTTACAACCTTGTTTGCTTATTATTTCTACATTTTACAACCCTGTTTGCTTATTATTTCTACATTTTACAACCTTGTTTGCTTATTATTTCTACATTTTACAACCCTGCTTGGTTTTTAATCATACATTTTACAACCTTGTTTGCTTATTATTTTTACATTTTACAACCCTGTTTGCTTATTATTTCTACATTTTACAACCCTGTTTGCTTATTATTTGTACATTTTACAACCTTGTTTGCTTATTATTTTTACATTTTACAACCCTGTTTGCTTATTATTTTTACATTTTCTGTCTTTTTTTCCGGTTTCTGTACGGTTGAGGATGTTAATCTCTTAGACTCTATAAACCAGTGGTCCCCAACCTTTTTCTCGCCGCAGACCGGTCAACCTTTGATAAATTCACCGCGGCCCGCTAAGTGGGGAGGCGGGGGGGGGGGTTTGGACGTTGATTGTTTATATTTTTGATTGTTGTGATTTCACAATTTCATTTAAATGTATTCAAACATTCCGAAAACTGAGTATAAAACGATTTAATTCACTAAAACGCTAAACCAATGAGTACACTGAGCTTGTTTCTCTGCAACGAAATGGTTCCATCTGCGGAAATAGGAGAGAAGGACACCCGAAGTGTGTTATTTATCTCTAGTTTAAACTGTTGTTTTGTTCTGGTTGCTGTCAATGCAGACACCTCTTCACACATATAAAATGTCTGAAATGGTACTGGAATTTAATTGCTGAGGTGGCAATCTAAGGGTATTCAGTCATAACTTTAATGCAGAATACTGGCAGAGTTGTCTCGAATGTAGTTTTGAGGCTGCAGTGATTTGCAATCTCAAGCAATTTGATTTTCTTCATACACAGACCTGATAGATTCGTCTGGTTAGTCTTGTGGTTAGGAAGTAGCGCTCGAACTCTTTTTAAAGCAAAGAAAGGTGGTCGTGCATCAACTGGGAGAATGAATGCTCAGGTTTCAGTCCTGCCTAAAGTACCCCTCTATTGTTTGAAACAATTGTCTTTGTTGACGTGCCGTCCCCACAACTTCAGTTTTGCTTTAAATACAGCTACCATGTCTGCCAACTTGAAAACAGTTGTCATTTTCCCCAAAAATCTTGTTGAGCAGGCTAAAAATGTCACAAATGGTAAGCACATTTTGCGACCATATTTTCTCACTTTAATGTGCTGACAGCGGCGACTTCTGTTTTGAGAGAAATCTTTGCAATGGCTCTCGTTATTCAAATAGTCTGGTTAATGATTTTCCTCTGGATAACCATCTTATTTCTGTGCACAAATGAAGAAATCTTTGCTCTGTGACCATTTCCTCACAAAGTTGCTCAAATAGGCGCGAGCTAAGGAAATGTGGTTTATGTAGTTAATAGCTTTTACGACATCAATTAGTACGCTGTTAAATTACGGTCACATTTTCGACTTGCCAGCAATTCTCTGTGAAACATACAATGCGTAGACCCACGTGGTGCTCAAGTGGTAAAGCAGTTTTGAAAGTTTCATTGCTTCATTAGATAGCCGGTCGCCTCAAACGATGCAGGTCGTGGGTTGGTGTGTGGAAATCACCTGTCCCAATATATCTATATTTCAAGTAAGACTCACTTTATTCTTTCAAAAGTTTTATGTTTCTCTGATGTTGATGGCTCTTGCTCTGTCTATTCCCTTGGCCTTTCCTTTTTCCAAGGGAAACTTCATGACGTCAGCTTAGAACTCATTTTCATAATGTGTGGGTTAATTGAGTGATTGTGTTACCGAAATGTCATATGGAAATAAAACAAACATCGATTAACCCAGATGGTAAATGTGAACTACAATAGGGGCACAATTTAAAACACACAAAAACACGTACACCAAGCACATGAGAAAGTACCGGTGTGCAGAGAGAAAAGTGTCACACACCTTGTCTCCACCAAAGCTTCAAGACACTGCCACTTGCAGCCACTCAGCTTCCGGTTACCTCTCGTTAATGGAAAGTCACACCATCCCGATAAATATACCGGGGGTTGAGGATCACTGCTGTAAACCACTAACGGTAATCTCTTAAATTGTATAATACACTAATGGTAATCTCTTAGATTGTATAATCCACTGATGGTAATCTCTTAGATCCTATTAGCTGGGGTTCTATGTTGACAAATCATGCATTTTTGTGCTACAAACACCATACCTGGCACAGATGTTCAGTTTTTTATGCTGAATAAAATGTGATACAGAGCCACAGCAAAATTTTGATCGGTTTCTATTTATAGTAACATTAAAAATGGCCGCTTAAAGATATTCATGTAAGGTGACAAACTGATAATTTTTAAGCTACAAACACCAAACCTGTCACACATGTTCAGTTTATAATGCAAAACAAAATGTGATACAGAAAATGCACAAGTTTGTTAAGTTTCTATTTTTAGTAACACAAAAATGGCTACAAAAGTAAATTTTGAGTATGATGATAAATTAACCTTACATTTTTGAATCTGGTTCAATTAGTTCAATTTGTGTTAGATGCTTGAACTGGATGTTTTACTGAAAAGTCGGCTCCACAGACACAGCTGCATAAAGCAGTGCATTTTAATCCGGCCTTGTTGCACTCACAACGCTTGGATCTGCATTCTTTTTTACAAGCACATTTCAACAATTCACGACAAGTCATAGATGCTTGTGGCGAACTGTCCAAAAAGGCTGCCATTGTCTGTCCATAAACTGCCAACCGCACTCACTTGGATCAGGAAGCACTGGTTGTCGTTCCATGTGCCTGGCTCCAAATATGGCCTCCTTGGTAAATTGCCCGTTTGCAGTACTGAAACAAGGCCTCACTCGTTGGAGGAATGTTTTCAATTTGGCGACCGTCTTTGTAAACATGTGTTTCCTGGCACTACGACATCATGTCAGTTACTACCTCTGTCATACAAAAGCGTCACAAAACGCTCCAGAACTGACATGTGTTGGCTGTTAGTTCGAGTGGAGCACTAGCACAATTTTTGAAATGTGGCTGTAATATGGTCGCACTTGCTCCAGACCTCTAAGCTGTCTTCTTGCCGATACCATTAAAACAGATGACGGTGTCACAACCGGTAAAGCTATGAAACAAAGGCAGACACTGGGCTCTGGCAACACCTAAAACTTTGCTTATGTCATGAGCTGCAATGTATCGTAAGTCTTTTCCTGTACCCATGGCAATCCATAATTCCAGGTGAGGGTGGCGAGTCATGGCAGCCACAGAAAGAACCACCTCATCTGTGTCGACAGTGCAAATCAGAATCCTGCGGCAATGATCAGCTGCATGGGCCAGGTGAAGCATCCGTGTGTCTGCTTCCTCGTGATTACATGGTGAAAGATTCGTGTGGTCAACGGGTTTATTGGAATCACATCATCTATGGACCTTGAGTGTTAATAATAAGCTTCTGTGATTGTACTGTAAGAAGATATCGTGCTAGGAATGCGAACAACTGGGTTTGCATCCACCTGCAAGAAGCTTCCCCACTGCAATGGTAATACGGTCTCTGACGTCACACGCTTTCTCTTCTCTAGTCCTCGGCGCTCTCTTAGGAAAGCTTTTAAGCTGTGACTTCGATAACAGTCCCACTACATCTAGACGATGGGAGATATTTTGCAGAGTCATGCATCATAGGGGATAACCACTGGTTTGCGTAGTCAGCAAATGTTCTTGCAGATCCTGGCCTCAACATATTCCAGCAGCAGTCGCCCCATCAAGGATAGTCATGTCTGGGAGGCGACCGATAATCGGATCGGTATCGGTATCGGACCGATATTGGCACTATCGGTTAATATCGGATCGGCCGATTTTTGTAAGGAGCGACCGATAGTCGAACCGATATTGGCACTATGGGTTAACTATCGGACCGGCCGTTTTTGGGTGCCGATACATTGTTGTTTTTTTCACAACAGAGTTGCAGAAAAAAAAATCCGTAAACATAACCCAATTCTATAACCAGATCAGACAAGATTTAAAAAAAAGGAAAAAAAAACCCGTATGCAAATTGTCACGTCCACAAAAATTGCATCAACGATTTGACGCTTGAAACAATAGGATTGGCATTTCTTAATTCTAATGTATGACCTTGAATGATACAATTAGTAGACATCTTTGTGCATTTTTGAGATGGGAAGTTGGGGGGGTATTACGGTAGTGGAGGGTAAACAAGACTTACGTGTGGGCGAAGTGTTACAAAATATGACAGGGAAAGGGGAGAAGAAGGGTTGACAACTTGACATACGTCATAAGTTTGAACTACTGCACGAGAAAAACACGTGTTTGACATAGTTGTTGATTAAAAAGAAAATATCGGTTTCGGTAAAAATGCTGGCGAAAAATATCGGTATCGGACTATCGGTAAAAAAGGCATAACGGTCGCTCCTAGTCATGTCAGTGACTGTTGGCAGTGCTGATGAAGTTTGGAGAGGTTCCAAACACTCCAGCAACCCCGACTTGCTTGACACACTCATTCGTCCTTCACAGGACAGTGATGGAGGAGCCGACTGATTTTATATGACAAAAAGTCTGTCAAGCCCCCATTTCTGGTTTGGCATGCTACATACAACCTCGAAAAGAGGTAACAGTCACTTTTCAGTGATGAAATCCTATACTGTGGTGCTGATCGCTTCTGTCTTTTTGCACCAGCGATCAAGATGAAATTGTTCCGTTTGATTGGAGCAGAAACTGGCTTGGTCATGTTAACAAGTCTTTCTTGCATCAATTGTTGTATTGAGCTACACAAGTCTTGTGTATATTACTCCAGGTATTGTGTATTAGCTTAGCATCAACATTGTTGTTATCATGAAGAGTGACTAACTCTGCGCTTTTTTCAAGAAATGGGTTGCCAGTTTCCTGTATCCACATCAATTAATCTATACACGTGAGCCTTGAAGTTTTCTTGGAATCCTTTGTATTGTTCATGATGCTGGTCTGATTCCTTGCTGTGTTTTATATCAAAAGAAAACTCTAGGTCTTGAAGAACTCTGGATACCTCTGTACCTCCAATCATCCAGCGTCTCAATGCCGCAGGTTTTCAGTGATCCACTGCTCCTCCCCAACCTTTGAATGCCTTTGATGATGGCATTGTTTTGTTCATGTGCTTGGTCTAGTACCATTTTTGAGAAGGGGCGAGATGTCTTTTGCACCAAGTCTTCGTGAGCACATTGAACTCCAACCTAATCTCATCTCTGTCTATTTCAAACACACACACGCCTTAATTTTCATTTAACTTTTTCTTAAACATGTTTTACATTACCACTTTAACAGCTAGTAAGAATAGGATTAAGAGAATATAAATATAATACATATAATAACAAAAAACAATAATAATAAGTAACAATTATAATAATCTTAAATTATTTAATATTAAATAATATTTTCATTGTTATTATGAAGCAGGTAATTTAAACAGAAAACACATATAATGTATGTATAAATACACAAACACACTTGCGATTCAGTTTGTGCCGCACAGTACTCTTGCACTGAAGGCTTTATTTTAATTCTAAAAGTATGTGTACTCGGTAACCAATAAAATAATCAAATAGGACAAATCTTTTAGTTAATTTTGGTATAAAAAAGGAATTTTTTCTATGTTTACTGCTTTAGAAAACGTGTTGCAATATTTGAGTTGTAAATAAATAAATTCCTACGCGTCTGCAAATAATCCTACGCTTTATGATAGCATACGTTAAAAATAAAAGATTTGTTTGGCTCTGTTTCTAAATTTAAAATATTATTATTTGTGGACACATTTTAACTCATGTCATGTTTGTAGCATGATGATGCACGATCTATATATAAAAATGCAACATAGAACCCTAGCTATATAAACCACTAATGGTAATTTTTGTAGTGCCCTTTTGTTTATCTCTATCATGGACTAAGACTTCAATGGCTTGGGAGACTCAAGTAAGGACAATGCATAATGCTTACTCTTCAACTAACAAATGTCAGGTACATATTTCAAGATGAGTGACTTGATGAATTTCACCAGGATCTGAATAAAATTATGAGCAGGGAATTTCAGGAGGTTTATTTATTTTTTATTGTTTTTTTTTTATAAATGAAGTTATTGTCATGAAGATCAATTAGTTTAGATAAAGATCAATTAGTTTAGATAAAGATCATTTAGTTTAGATAAAAAAACAATTAGTTTAGATGAAGATCAATTAGTTTAGATAAAGATCAATTAGTTCAGATGAAGATCATTTAGTTTAGATAAAGATCATTTAGTTTAGATAAAGAACAATTAGTTTAGTTGAAGATCAATTAGTTTAGATAAAGAACAATTAGTTTAGTTGAAGATCAATTAGTTTAGATGAAGATCAATTAGTTTAAATCTATCACAACCTATGATATCAAAACAATAACACCTGGCACAGATTATTTCTTTATTCTTTTCAAAGTACCCAGTTCCTGAACAGGTCGCTAGTTGAGAAAAGACTTGTTCTTCTGCAGGACTTTTCCCCAACCACCATCTTCTAAACTTCACTGTTGCCAGGCTGCCCCATTTTTTAACCATTTTAACTTGAGAGATGTTTTGTTGGATGTCATCTGATTCAGATCTTGATTTGTATACAGTAGACAGGTTTTCTCTATCCTCGTCATATGTGTCATGGTTACCACTGAGAACATTTTGTTGGACAGATCTGTGGGTTGAAGGAGAGACCGATTGCTGGGATTGAAATTGATTATTATCTCTTCCGGATTGAATTTCTTTTGATTCCTTTTGAAGTTTTTTCAAGAAAATTATTATTTTTGTCGGAATAGTTGATAATATACGTGGCATATGCTGGTCATGTGATGTATACTGGTCATGTGATGTATTCTGGTCATGTGATGTATGCTGGTCATTTGATATGTTTTGATCGTGGGATGAATGCTGGTCACATGATGAAGAGTGATCACATTTTGGGTCAGTTAGTTGGAAGTCAACGTGAAATTTAGCTGGAGGATGGTTTAAATGATTGACATATTCTTTTATTTCTGGAGTGTTGCGTCTTTTTTATTTTTTAGGGTTATCTTGTTTGCTTGAAATTAGAGTTTTTAATTGAACATGGTAGTTGTTAGGATGCATGTGAGTTCCAGATTGAATAGGTTCATTGGCAACGAATTTTACTTTGAAAAGTTTATATTATTTATTGATGTTCTTTCTTCAAATCCGTTGAACTTTGAAACTTGTGGACCTTGCTTATTACCAGAAATAGGAAATTCTGAAGGGAACGTAGTAAGGAGTATAGTTTGTAGACGTTTCAATAGAACATTGTAGTTTTTGTAATTTAACCTGACAAAGACTACATGTAAACAGAAATCTGGGTTGTATATCTATCCATTTAAAGTTGTTGCAGTATTTACACTCACGATCCGTTCCTAAATGACTCTTGTCTTGTTGTCTCGCTTTTCGTTTTACACACAATAAAAACGGCAATAAGTAGAACAAGACAATAGTGACTTTTCGAACTTGATGTCTTCATTAAGTCTGGGATAACTATTATTACTGGACACAACTGGAATAGAGAGGAAATACAGTTAGCAATTAAACTAATCACTTTTGTATGAATTTGTCTTATTATAATTCTTGTATTAATGCAATAGTGAATGATAGTTTATTTGTGGACCACAATGAGTTCTGAAGTTTTTAACAAAAATGATGTCAATCAACCAAATCTGTGTTTAGAAGTAAAAATACAACACAAAAGAATAACTATGAGATATATAGAGCTTCCACCATCACATTAGATTTCACAAATCATCCACCCTCCCCTAATTTTATAACAACCTCCCCCGAAACATTTAGATCTCGCAAGTCAATATCTAACGCTGTTCTAAAAAGTCTACTAGTCTACAAAGCTACACGTGACACCTGCCGCAATACTACTACTCAAACCTAATCTCTAAACCAAAACATTTTTCTGCAAGCAGCAGCCAAGTGCCTTGTCACTACTAAAATCACGAATCAAAGAAACTAGTTAGCGCCGGCTAAGTAGCACGTTGCTTCTTCTGCTTGTTGCATCTAATATTAAGTCACCACCCCTAAGCAGGCCCACCGGCTGTCACACAGGCCCCCCGTGCTGATAATAATATTTTCAAAAGTTCATTGGCCAGCTCAGTCCGGGCCCCTAAAACTTGCCGGGCCCCTGGCCAATTGGCCCCTGCCCCCCTCTTGGCGGCACTGCCCCTACGTAGCATACTAAAAGGTGTGTACATAATAAATGTGTACCAAATAAACTAAATATTGCCTGCTCAATCACGTCATCAATCTATGGATCCCCCATACAAAAAAGCTTACTATCTTGTACATTTTAATCCTGACAAATTGTACAACCAACATTTCTCCATGTTCTATCTGCACGACACAGCACGTACACTTTGCTTTTGAGACAAAATTTAAAAAAATAAAGTTCGAACAAGAAACAATAAAGACACAGTTTTTAAAACTAACCGTTTTCTAAGATATAAATATATATATATATATATATTTAGTTTGCAATAAATTTTAATCTTATAATTTTTAATTAAGCATGTGTGCACCTAACGCCCTTTTTACCATAATAAACCTTAAATTAACCCAGTTTTGTTCACATTTTATAAAGACGCTGCCGATTGGAAAAGATAGGGGCATACAATGTAGCACGATGTGTAAAGACATTGCGCATGTTACCTTGCGGCATGTATACCGCGATTTGACCTGCTACGATAGCACGTGAAACATTAGTGATGCAGGAAGTAGCCCATCTATTAGTGCCGTTCGGCACGGTTATAACCCTTTATTAATAATGAGATTTTTGAATCATATTTGACTAAAAATAGAAAATAAAAATAAATTAATTGCAATATTTATTATTTAACTAGCTAATATAACCACGCGTTGCCGTAACTATACCTATAATGTAATGAGTAGTATTGAGACTATTCCCTATGTAATGTAATAGTAAGTATTGAGACTATTCCCTATATAATGTAATAGTAAGTATTGAGACTATTCCCTATGTAATGTAATAGTAAGTATTAGAGACTATTCCCTATGTAATGTAATAGTAAGTATTGAGACTATTCCCTATGTAATGTAATGTTATAATCAGATTAGGCTAGAGAATTTACAGTTGGCACAGAGATGGTTTTAATTATCCTGACATAGCTTATGAAGTAGAAATATTAGTTTTAGGCAGACGATAATTAGACGACCTGAGACTTTGATAGTGTAAGAATATATTTTATCCATCATTTGTATTGTACTATGTAAAATAAGAAGCACCTTCATATGCAAATAAATATATGTACATGTATACATGAAGTCTGCTCAGTGCTTTTTACATGGTTAAATATTTTAAATATATATATATATATATATATATATATATATATATATATATATATATATATATATCTATACACACACTCAAGTCAGATTAGATTAAACCATGCCTTTGAAGAATTTGAAATTTATATTACTTTTATATAACTGATATACACTTAAACTAGCTATGACATGTAATAGTAAGTATTGAGACTATTCTATGTAATGTAATAGTAAGTCAAGGACTGTTCTATGCTTAATGTAATAGTAAGTATTGAGACTATTCCCTATGTAATGTAATAGTAAATATTGAGACTATTCCCTATGTAATGTCATAGTAAGTATTGAGACTATTCCTATGTTAATGTAATAAGTAAGTATTGAGAAAAGCCTTGTTTCTAATTCTATTTATTAAAAAAATAAAGCTTTTAGAAAAATAATTATCAATCATTTAAAACTATAAACAAAGGAAAATGAGTTTTTGAGTGGATCTTTGTTTCTAATTTATTATTTAATGGATAAATGATTTTAGATAAACAATATTTTTTGTTGTACCATTATTTGTGTATATATACAAATAGTCTTAGCTGCAGAATCTAGACCAGGCAACATATAATTATCCATGCAGAGAAGAAATGTCTAGATCTATAGCACAAAATTCTTAAGTCTAACAGACTTTATTGAAGGTGATTGCAATGCTAAACGAATAGGGAATTGCAATCTTTCAAATTGAAATGGTTGGAATCATAGGAATGCAAGAAATTAATACATCTTCATTTCTGAAAGGACTGTCAAATTTTTGCTTCTATGACGTTGCTCATCAATATTTTTGCTGGAAGACATGTGCCATAGCAGCACTTCGGCTGAATTGATGGTGTAACCTGATGATTGGCACAGATTGACTAGCCTACGCTTAAGTGTGATGGTATCCCTGGTATATTTTCTTTTTTGACTAAGAAAATGCTTTAATTCCTAGTATATTCATCAAGCAAATTGTTTGTGGCTCTGTTGATTGCCATATGAGGCAGTCAATTTTCAAGAGGCACAAAACAATTTCCTGTAGTTTCTCTAATAAATGTCAAACATTGCAATGAGGAGATACTTTGAACAGCCGGTGATAACTAATGCTAGACGATTTTAAATGTGTGATTTATTTTCGTGTACTTGCAGCTATTTCATCTTCATGCCTGAATGCGGTCGCTCTGCTGCCATTGCCCTTAATTGATTCTGATGCACATAAAGGTTTGAATACTGGTTGCATAATGACAGTGCTAATATGACAACCTTTTAGTTAGATCTTCCTCAGCTAAGCACTTTTTTGATGAACTGAAAAAAAGGTATATTTTTAAAAGAATATAAATGATAAAGCATTACCAAAATATTTGGTTTTTAATTTATAAAAAATAATTTTTAATTTAAACATTTTTTTTTTAAATACTGATGAAATAAATATTAGTTTGCACTCTTAATACAATTAGGTTGAAATATACTTACCTATTTAAAAAATAAAAACTGGCATAAATTAGAATGTTGGCCAGGTACACTGTATAAGGTATGCTTCCGACTGTAAACCCTCATGTTTGGCTGCATGTCCTTCAGATGCCCCATCTTCTGATTTTCAGTTACTCACTACATTGTTGCAGCTCTTCGAATATAACAGATCTTCTTCTGCTAGACATTTTTCGAAGAACTGCGAAATTTAAATTAATGAAACATAAAATGGCGGAGCATTTACAAGCACACAAATTGAAAAAATAATTATACAAACATTTAAAGCTGTAAACAAGAATTATCTACTGCCTCCGCCTTCTGATTTACAGTCACTCCTACAATGGTTCCTCTTCGGGCATAACCGGTCCTCCTTTACAGTAGGAATTATTTTAATAACTGACGAAAGTTAAATTAAATAAACATAAAATGGTAAAACATTATTTAAAAAAAGCCACACACAAATTAAAGAGAAATAAATAGCAATCAGTTAAATCGAGAAACAAAGGAAAATAACGATAAAATAAAAAAATAGCTCACTCTCCATTTACTAATAAGGCTAAATATGCGTAATTATTATTTTGCAAATCATTGCAAAAAAATAAAAAAAATATTAAAAAAAAAACACACACATTTTAGAACAATAATTATCGACTACTTAAAGTTATAAACAAGGAAAATGAATAATCTAAAATGTATTCTAAAAAAATACTGACAGTATAAATATTAGTTTGCACTCTCAGTACAATAAGGTTAAAATATACTTACTTATTTATTTATTTAAAACAAGCAATTAAGCCTGTTCCATTCTGGACACAGGACGTGTTAGCGCATTTTTCATGTTATGTATCAGTACATTTGGTAGCTTTCAGTAAATATTTGTAAATTTGGAAATGTTTATAAATTCAATTGTGTAATGCATATATCTGTAAAAAAAAATATTATAAAGACGTTTCTTTATATTTGAAAAATAATTATTTTCTGTTAAATCCACTTAAGTGGTTTGTGGTTACTGAAATAGGACTCATATTGAAAACACATTCGAAATTGTAATTTTTAATCGTCGAAAACTCCGTCAATTGTTGCATAGCTCTGATACTTTCAGATTAAACTCAGAACACAAGCTTACTATTTCATTTGATGAGTTTCTTAATAAATCTTGGTGAAACTACGTGCTGCAGTATTTCGCACCAAATGAACGGGTTATTGAGTACGTACAAGGTGTAAGAATGGGGCTATATATATATAATATATAAGCCCCTTCGAATTCCCTGAAGCCCGGTCCTCAAGAGGTCCTATCGCGCAATGAACTTTTGATGTACACTTGGCAGGCCAAGACCTACAAAATGATATATACATCATGGGTCTAGGACTTATGGTTGCTGAGATATATGGCGCTCCTTTGTTAATATAGCTTATAGTAAAAAACGGTACTTTATAAGCCCCCTTTTACCGGCCCTCAGAGCTCAGATCGCGAAATGAACTTTTGCTGCACACATGGCAGGCCAAGACCTACAAAATGATATACATCATGGGTCTAGGACTTATGGTTGTTGAGATCTAAATTTGATGACAGACAGACAGACAGACAGACAAAACAGGGACAAAAAAAATTGCATATTATTTTGCAAAACGTTACTACGAAATATATTAAAGGTTTTAAGAATAACAGAAAAACAATTTTCAATCATTTAAAGCTATAAAATCTATATAAATAAAAATAATTAAATTATGACGAAAAAAATATTTGTTTGCATCAATACAATAAAAGGTTGAAATATACTTACTTATTTATTTTAAATATATTGAGATAAAGCCGAATGATGAACAATGCAAATTTAACAACAGCATGTGATGAACATGTGTATTATAATTGAGAATTAAGGTACGAATCCACAAAGACGAAACACTTTCGCGCGGAAAGTTCTTGTGATTTCTACTATTGAAACTCTTGTATATACTCTGGAACGAAATGTGTGCACCGAAACAACTCACCGGAAACAAGATTTTTAATTATTACTTCGCACTTTTTCCCTGCTAGTGAAAAAAAACCGATATTTTGAAAAGCAGCAAGTACTGCATCCCGTGTACCTTTTTTGTTCTTATTAAAAATAAAGTGTCAAGCTGGAAATTGAAAAATGTTTTTTTTTACTTTTATTCGATCGGTAGCCGTTCATTTTTTCAATTTTCATGATCTGCCAAACATTTATTTAGAAAGTGGCTACAGTTCAAGTAACGGTTTCCGTATTATTTTTTTCGGGGTCCTGCTATAGATGCGCATGCGCGGCAGACGGATTGCTTATTATTGCATTTTTTTTTTTGTTTTCGGGCTAGGGTTAGGAATAGGGGTTAGGATTAGGGTTTGGGGTTAGGGATAGGGTTAGTGTTATGGTTAGGAGCAATATATATAGCCGGAACCCGAAAAAAATATTCGGAGTCCGGCTATCGCGCATGCGCACATCTACAACCGTAAACAAATAAAGTCCGTCTAGAGCGCTAGAAGCGCATGCGCATCTATAGTTGGACCGCGGAAAAAAATAATTCGGAGTCCCGTTCCTTGGAACCGTAGCAACTGCGTTTATTTTAAAAGCATTTATGTTTTCAGACAGCCTTCGTTCAAGAAGAAATTTCATTTGTAGAATATTAAGTAGACGATGTATATTTTCTTATCTGAAATTCATATACAAAGACTATTTGCCGGCCAAAACTTATAGTAATTCATATTTTCTGTCAAAATTCACTTTATTGTTGTTTTTTAATGAATATACACTAATTTAAATCATTTTTTCTATTCGAATCGACGTTTCTAAGCAGCTATTTTGTTTGTTTATCCTGACGAAAAAGTAGATCTCCGGAAAAAAAACTATGCAAGCAGCGGCGAAAAATTTCGCTGTTCCATAGCAGAAATCCTGACTGGTGTACATGTTCTCATTAGAATACCATAGCAGCGAAACAGAGACGGAATCCGAAACGCAATGCCCTTAGATACCGGAATTTCGTCTTGGTGGATTCATACATTTACCTGCTGTAGTATTTCAAAAGAATAATATCTAAAGTTAAGAGAACAATTTTACGATACCGTTTGATAAATAAAAAATATACTTTGGAAATAATAGTTTACAAACTAAAAGTAAAAAGAAATATTTTACGATACCGTTTTGTTAACTATGAAAAGAAATATGATGAAATATGAGTTTTTACTCAGCGGATTATTGACCATATATTAGTTAGCACTCTGTGACTTTGATCTACCTCTGGTGTTTGTTTTTTTTTTAAAGTAAAAAAGTGAAGTAAAGAAATAATTAAACTAAACGATCTTTTTAAATGTTATTTTTAAATATAATGGATATTATGTCTATATCATATATATATATATATATATATATATATATATATATATATATATATATATATATATATATATATATATATATATATATATATTAGAGTGGGTAAAATTTGAAACACATTTAAAAAGTTGCATATGATCCAACAACTGAATGTAAAAATGTAGAATTTGTAAAAAATCAGATAATGTCTTCCACTCCCAACTTTTAATTCAATATTCAGGATTATGTCATTTTTGTTGAAAATTCTTTCTGTAGAGCTGGTTTAAGTCGTGCTGTTATGATTTTATTTACTGCATACCTTCTAATTTCTTCATCATTGTCACTAACTGCGGCCAATAGAATGTTTTCTGGATGTGCAAAGTAGCAGTTATTTTCCAGTACAGGCAATATAATAGATTGATCAGCAGTATCCAGGTTCTAAACAGTTGTATCATATAAAGAAAAGAATTTCTAGCCCCACTTTGACAAGATGGATTACTTTTTATGTAAAACCATAATGGACCATAGTGGGACGGATGGCCGAGTGTAGATACTCGACTGTCGACCTGAGAGTCCTGGGTTCGATCCTCGGTGAGGCCCATGGAAATTTTCCAGGTGAAATTTGGTACAAAGTCGTCCCACAAGTTCACTCAGCTTTAAATGGGGAACCTGACTTAAGTTGGGGAAGTAAAGGCGGCTGGGCGTTATTGCTAACCACACAATCCCTTCATATGTCGAGGTTATAGAAACAGATGAATTCCTACACTTCATCTGCCCGATGGCCCGTTGGGGCCTAAGGGAACTTTTTTTATAATGGACCATACATATTCACAATAAAATTCGTTATTCTACTCTTTAACGGAACTGAATCCTGTTAACTTTGTTAACCATCTTGCATGATTTAGAGAACCCGGTTGACTGGTTTCTAGAAATGGTATATCTGAGCATTTGTCAGAACCCTAGGACGGCTAAGCAAGCTTTAAGGAAATCAAGCTTTAAGGAAATATTTTTGATCTGTACTCAGAGTATTTTTAACAATTTCATCCATATCAGTTATATTGCCGAATCTGAACAAAAAGAAACTATTGGCAAATTTTCAGGATCAAAATCAAGTTTTGATGATATAACACCTGAAGAAATTTATTGATCATGTTGTGTGTGCGTTATCGATTGCTGCTAAATATTTCTAAATGGCAATTCATTTAAATGCAGTATGCATATTAACCACTGCAATGGTCTTCCTAGACTTTCCTCCAGTCTTCTGATGATTCCATTATTTTTGCCTGTGTTATTGTTTGTACCATCACAAACAATTCCTCTTAAGTATCTATTGAATCAGTTTCAGCAATCACCGACATAATAACATATCATTTGCTTTACTGCCGCCAGGCACAATGTGATCAACATATTGACCAAATGGAAAAGCAACAATGACATAATCTGTTCTCCTTTAATCTAACGCCTACAACAAGAAGATCTGACGAGTAATATCCTGCCCCATCAAAACCAATACAAACAAGTTCTTTGCTCTCATCAGTATGTTCCTTGGCTGCCCTTTCTCTCCTAATTTTTCTATATGTTGCATCTTTGCTGGATCCAGAGCTGTAGATGGTGTTAACATGCTTAAGTCCTTCAACACAGCATTAACGATTAACACCCCTATTGCTTAGTTTTACATCGATCCACTGCTTTGCATAATTCTTCATATTGATATCTGTTTTGTTCTTTGGAACATTCCTCATCGCTGAAGTCTACATCAAGAAGTTCATCATCTTCAGCATCCTGATCCTGAACCTATCATTATCTTTCTCATCATTGACGTTATCATTTATGGTTCTATCTGATCGCCACCCTGCATCAATGAATGTTTTCTTTTCTGTCGATTTTGTAATATTTTTGTTGTTTGCTTGTCAACATTGTCTATGAACATATTTCTTGCCATCTTTGATCCACCCAAAATGCCACTCAAGCACAGGAATTTTTACTGATTGTAGGACATTTACAGTCTCCTCTATCCCTAACTTACCTGCATCAAAAACATTTACATGGACAAATGTCAAATAACTTTTGAAGGAATTGTACGCCTCTTGAAAAGTAACCGATGATCGCTTTCTATCTGAATATTTCTCAAGTTCAAGACCCTTTGCTTTAAGTCTTTTTACTCGAACAATTATACCGGTAATGTCATTTGTAGGGATACTAGCTTGGTCATATAATTGTTTGACTTCATGCGCTAATGCGTGCGCTCGTGAATGAAGGCTGTGATTGTATTGTTCCATTTTAGGCATCCACATAAAAGCTTTGAAAACATCTTCACTGGTTGGAAGTTGTCTCAGGCTATTCAGCTGCTGACCCAGACACAGAATGTAGAGTTGAACTTCTTGTAGAGAACTCATATTCATGAGAATAACTAAATAAAATAATTGAAAAAATAAATTTAAAAAAAATGAAATAAAACAACTATGCGTGATCGGATAATGAATACATGATACACCGGTTATACTGAGAGAAAAAAATGGATGCAATGCTTATCCCAGTTGTCTGAACTAATTAGTTATCCATAAAAAAGGTTATAAAAGATAAAACACAAATTTTATATGCGTATCATTTCTTTATTGAATAACCTAGGTCACAAATTTAAAATGTTCAGTCATAATCAGGTTTGCGGTGTCCATGTTGCCTGTGTTGCCTGCGGTCTTATAAACACTTTAAAATACAGAGGAAAAAAAATTTAGAAGTGGTAGTCATAGCAATTTAGAATTTGCACGACAATATCTATATTGAATATATAATAATAATAACATTGTTTTTGCTCCCTCTCATATAGTCAAATGATAGCATTGCCCAACAAAAAATATTTTTTTGCGAATTACTTAAGAATGTTAGAATGAATTTATAGAAATTCATGGGTGCTGATTTCAAAACTGCATATGCTTTAGCTGAATTGGCTCTAGTTTATGTGATATTGGACACCATTGAAAATATGATTGTACCCTTTGTGTACAACAAATGCAATAAGTTTGGTGTCTGTTGTGTGTCATTGAAATTATTATATCTGAAGTTTTACAGCGCCATTTCTGAAGCATGAAAGAGGTTGGAAATATTTTATTTTGTTACAAACCGCCTAGATTATATATTTCGATGACGTCATGACATTACCAGGAAGTTGAGATCGATTAACGAGTGCGCGGTCGTTTGAGAAGTTTGTAGAATATTTGTCACTCTCTATCTCGCTGTAATTGGTGGTAAATTTTTTGTACTACGTCACATCGTATAGTTTTTAATTCGAAGATTGATTGTATTATATTACTTACTGTTTAATTTAACTATACCAAGTTATAACTTGGTTAATTTTTTTCTATTTTATCTGCTTTCTAAAGAGATCATGAGTTCATCACGAAGATGCTGCAAAAACAATCCGAATTAGCATTCTGTTACATCTGTGGAGAATACATGATTGAAAAGCAAGAAGAAATATAACCATATGGCTTATTTCGGTGTGAAGCTGGGAAACCAAGACAAGTCTTGGGTTCCCCGAAATCTGCAAAAACTGTGTGGAGAGCCTACGGCAGTGGAAAAATGGTGAGAAGAAAAAAGTCTAAGTTTCGGTGTAACAATGGTATGGCGAGAGCCGAAAGAGAGCCGAAAGACCATTTTTGGTGATTGTTATTTTTGTATTGTAATTGTTAAAGGCTTCAATCGCCACAAGAAATCCAAGTGGGATTATCCTCATCTTGAATCTGGAAGGAGACCAATTCCACATAGCAGAGAAGTTCCTATACCAGTGTTTACTGGATTATTAGAGCTTTCACCATCAGACTCCGACAGGGACAAGATCTGGAGTTTTTGGCATGTGAAAACAGTGGGAAGCGATTATGAAGGAAGTTCTTCAACACCTCAACCATTCAGCCAAGAACTCAATGACCTGATACGCGAGACCCTAAATCTGTCCTAGCAGAAGCATCTGAGCTTTTGGCGTCCAGGTTCAATAGAAGAAATTTCTCAAACCAGAAGTTAAAATAACATCTTATAGGTAAAGAAAAGTTTCTTCTTCCATATTTCAGCTAAGAGGAAGATCTTGTTTACTGTAATGACATCCCTGGACTTCTGCTCCAAATGGGACTGCAAGACTACTATTCGAAGACTGGCGTCTTTTTATAGACTGTTCCATCAATAGCTTTAAATGTGTTCTGTTACAGAATGGTAACCGTTATGCATCTCTTTTCATTGTTCATAACAACACTTAAAGAAGAAGAGTATGAGAAAATCAAAACCGTGGTGAGAAAATCCGTTATTATGAGCATCAGTGGTCAATTTGTGTTGATCTAAAAATGATAAACTTCTTGCTTGTTCGGCAGTCAGGATACACTAAATACCCATGTGTGCCTTTGGGATAGCAGGGCAAGGCAAGATCATTGGACAAGAGTGACGTGGTCTGCAAGGAAACCATGATGAAGGTAAAGAAAATATCATCAACAAGGCACTGGTTGACAAAATAAGATCATTCTCCCACCGCTTCATATCAAATTAAGTTTAATGAAACAATTTGTTAAGGCTTTGGACAAATATGGCGATTGGTTCAAGTATATTTGCAGATCATTTCCTGGATTGAGCCTGGAGAAGCTAAGCTGGGATTTTTACGGTCTCAGATTTCGGAAACTCATCAACGATCGAAACTTTACTAATTTCATGGATCACCTTGAAGCTTCTTCATGGAACAGTTTTGTTTCGGTTGTCAGGAACTTTTAGGTAATAACAGACCAAAAAATTGACGAACTGGTGCAAGATATGCTCGCTAACTTCGAAACATTGGAACAAATATGAACATCCAAGGTACATTACTGCACTGTCATTTAGACAAATTTCAGGTAACCTTAGGGGACTTCAGTGAGGAACAATGTGAGAGGTTTTCTTGATATGAGGGTGATGGAGGTGAGATATCAAGGAAGATCAGACATACATATGATGGCTGACAACTGTTGGAGCCTCCAGCGCAATTGACTAACGACACACAAAGGAAGTCGAGCAAACAGCATTAGCTAATGCATTACCATAGACAATAAACATATTAATTAATTAATTAATTAGACATAATTAGTTTTCAAATGAAAATGTTTTCCTCTAAAACACTATTACACATATTTTTGAACAAATTTCTGCATGACCATTAACAGTTTCACTACTATTTGTTAGTATACTATTTTAATTCATGCAATTCTTGACGATTTTCAAACACGGTGCATACATTATTTAATTAATTTTAATTATCTCGTAAAATAAGGCCAATCTAGCAAAAGCACTTACATATTCTAAATCAGCATAGTTGACTTTGTATAAACTGATTCAAATATCACTGGCAATGAAATCACTGTTTACCAGTGTATTAGAACTATAAGCAAAAAAATTTTGCCGATCTGAATTCGGGTTACACTTCAGTCTATGCATTTAACATTCATTGGTTGAACTAAGGGGAAAAATAATACATGAATATATTTATGCTGATGCCGATAGTGAGACCGGCAACTATTAGTAACTGCCAACTTTTTCACAAAAGTATTATTTAAATTAATTAATTTAGCAATTCTTGCGAAAATTCTTCAGTCAACAGGTCGTTTTCTGACCTAAAGACATACATCATTACCAAAATAACCAATATCAGATGATAACTGGATGTCATTGATGTAAATGAAATATTCACTTTTCTTAAAGAAAAGAGGGACAAGTACTTTCAATGACCAAGTGATAGAGTTATTCATACAAAAGAATCGACAGATGAGCTAAATATCAGTAGAATCATCATAGTAGAGGTATTTTAACATCTGTAATTAATAGGTTATTGGTAAGTATTGTAGCCACTGAAAAGAAAGTTTTATCTCAATAATGACCGGTAACACCCTTGCAAAGTTACGCCTTGTCCATGGATGGTTAAATTTCGAACAAAAAGTTGGGAGTAGTAAAAAATATGTAGTTTTCTAATATTTGTACATATTCCGTGTAGTACCTTGATGTAACAACTTTTTTATAATACTTTAATTAAATTAACCACTAATATTTATTGTCCACATAGTATTTTACTGCAATTTTGTGTATATAATTTAAAATCTGAGTAATCGAAGAACTTACGAGTTAACCCTCGCGTCATGAATCTTTCCATTTTTATTTATATTAGATAATTGCTTTTGTCTATTCAGCAAGAACATATATGCCAAATTTCAAGAAAATCTATCACTACAAATAGTGCCTCGAAAATCGATTTCAAAATTTTTCCAAACAAATACTTTATAATTAAATAAATAAATTAACGAAGCTTCAAGTTAAGAAAACGGTTAGGAAAAACTTAAACATGTTTCGTTTAATCAAAAAAACGATCTAACATTTAGATTAGGGAGTGTGCCGGATCCGCTTTTTTAACCGGATCGGATTTTCTTATGCGAAATCCATGGTACCGGATCCGGATTATTATTCCGGATTTTAATCCTTCATGAATGCCAGTAAATCGGGGTTGGACCTTCTGGAACAGTTGGCTAAATGGCTAAATGACATTGGCTGATTCAAATTGATAAAGAACTTTGAAGCAAATTAGAAAATAGAAATTGTTAGAAATCACTGAAATCAGAATATAACGCAAGATTGAGTAATAAAGTTGTACTCATGTGTAACTAAACTCGCTGTTAAGTTCTGCTTCTGCCAAGGTCAAAACAACTTTCGCTATTATTCGTCTGTTTCTTTCTATTACTTTGGCACTTGCCACTTAGCAGTGTAATTTTTAACTATTCTTAGTGCCTCATTGAACTTTGATCAGGAGAAAGTCGAATCATCATCTGAGTACATCTCGTCTTGTCATTGGCTCATTTGAGGAGATTTGAGAACAATAATTCTGTATTTCTACATACACAGAATTTGAAAATTAAAATACAAATTTAATAATTCAATCAGCATTTCCGACCAGCCATTATTCAAGCTAAAGAGAAGTAAAGAATAAGATGTTGATAACTAACTAATGACATTAGTTTGTTAACAGTGTTAAGTTACTCCAAGTCCACATTAAATAATGTACACATTCCAGTGATGCCACACAATCACAGCTGAGCGCCTTGGGCCGCGGCTACGTCATACCGTCGTTTAAACCAAGGAGCAAGATCATAGCGCAAGCGAGAATCGCCGAAGATGGCTTGGTGACATGAGATCACAAAGACCTTTAAATTATACTAGACCGCTAACGTAATGTTAATTTCTCAAAATGATACTAATTTTTAACAAATTAAGTGAACGATAATATAAATCAAAATATGAATTAAAATTACGGTAAATTTATTTAAAAAGCATATTTGACTTTTTAATTATTGTTTAAATAGAATTATAATAACCTTTATTATGAAATAAATTAAAAAATAAAAAAAAATTGGGAAGAATTGCTTTTTAATGGAAGACGTTACGTTAGGGTTAGGGTTAGATTACCAACTCAGTGACTTTATTAATTAGTGTTAGAGAATTAGTGTTTCTTCACGGAAATTTCAGAATGGGAAAAATATTCTATTTTTCATTTACAATATTTAATATTCAACGTCATTGGTGATTGTAGTTAAGATGACATCACGAATAATAATTACTCATCCACTATCATGTATGGGATTGGGCCGATTGGCCACTATTAGCGTGTATTCTGGCCTCTAGGCATGTTCAAAACATTAAACAAGCTCAACGCTCAGAAACAATCGATTAATAATGTATCGCAGGCCGTTGCCAAGAGGTGGACTGGGGAGAGTAAGCCCCACCCGTGCGCAACCTGTTTGTGCATGATTCAGATGCTGAAACAATTTTAATAATAACGGCTATAAAACATCAATAATTTTTTAAATAAATCAATAATAATAAAAACTTAAAGTTTATATTTACTTATATATAGCTTATCTAATTTTTGGGCATAAAAGATTGAATCTTATTGAAGTTCACTTCTGGGTATTTGGGCAGCATTGGCATTTGGTGCTTCAACAGACGTGTGTAAAGAACCGTTTCTCAACCCTCACACGAATGCTCACCCCATATCGCAGATAAATGTTACAAAAGCGTCAAAACGTCTTTTCCTGCTTGCATTTGAAAGAATTTAACAGACAATCCCTGAAGGCTGACGCATTTTTAGGTAAATTCAGTGCTAAACCCAGGCCCGTAGCCAAGGTTAAAGTAAGCAGGGAAGCTCAATACACCAACAGGAGCACCTTTACTTTTTCTTTATTTTTCCTCTTTTTAACTTCTTTTTTAAGTGGGGGGGAATCCACCTAGCGGGGGGCGGCCCCAGTGCCCCCTTGGCTACGAGGTGGCTAAACCACGAAGTTTACAGAATTTGAAATGTATAATAATATAAGTTCGCAACCAGTTCCGACGAGTGGGGGGGGGGGGCCAGCGGGGGCCAATGCCCGGGGCCCGGCGAGTTTAGAGTACCCGGACGGACTGAGCTGGCCAATCAACTTTCATCAGTAATATCAGCCAGAAATTTCTGTGGATGGGCCTGTTCGCAACCTTAATAGTTATATTGATATCTTTACCAGGACAACTAGCAACTTAAAATAGTCAATAAAATAATGGCTTCTGACTTCACTTTTATACATGTGTATAATAAAATAATAAAGTACAAACTCAACTGATTTTGAGTGATGTTATTTAATTTGCAAATTTACTTTTTAGCAGAACTAATTTTATTTTCAAATTGAATAATTGCGACTGTTTTTGTTGATAGATCTGTTCTTTGTTTTCAATATTTTATAAAGTATCACAATAAACTAAGCTTTATTCATGCATCTTTGTCGTTCTTCCCGGGTTGTCCGTTAAACAAACAGTATAATAATATAAATCAGGTATCTGTTATGTAACAATTGTGTAGCAGAGCTGGTCAATATATTCCATAACAGGAATCAGAAATTGCTCAGCCTCAATAAATTTTTATCATTAAAACTCTTTACTATTTTAAATTATTTTTAACAAAGCTGCAACATGCCATGCATTATTAAACATAACTATAATTCTAAATTAATGGCCAACAATCGGTACTAAAATGCACCATTCCAGATATGGAACTGCAAAAAATTTCTTGGGAGGGGACTCACTGAGTCCCTCCCCAAACCCCTCCTCTCCGTTCGCGAGCTTCGGCGCTATCGTTTCCGCCCCCCTCGAACATTTTCTTCTACCTCCCTGGGGCGGATTTGGGGGGGAGGGGCCGGGGGATTGGCACCCCCTCATTATCGCAAGTTTAGGTAATACATCATTAAATTATCGAAATATGTTTGTTCTAAAGACAATTTTCAACTTAGTAAAAGCAGTTTTGCCCCCCTCCCCCAGGTTAATGTTTCTTCCTCCCCGTCAAAGTTATCTGAATCCACCCCGATCATTTCGTTGTACTCCCCGAAAAAAATGTCTGGCCCCCGACGTGCGACACCCCAATCAATATTCTGGCTACGGGCCTGATGTTTCGTGATCGTGTGGAATTCAGGGAAAAGAAAATTACTTTTAATACAGATTATTATCCGGTAGTGCAAATCTGGCAGGTCGGAATCCGGTTGTTCCGGATACATGTAAATCGGCGGAACCGGATCCCGGACTGGATTCCACATTTTACTAATTTAGATACGTGTGTATTGTCGATGACAAAATTATTTTCGATGTCGTGGCGTCTATTAGAACTACACAAATAACGTAGCTTCCAACAATGAGCATTTCATGAAGGCGATTATGGGGGCCTCATAACCTGAAACTTGGGCACCATTAAATTACCATTTTAGGTGGCCGTAATACATTGACTTATATTTTCTTTCACATTATAATGATAGCTAACCAAACAGACTACAAACACATAATTTGTCATTTTACTAATCTTTCATCTAGTGCAGGGTGAGGCAACAGCAATTGCAAGGCCAGGTAAAATAGGTCAACAACATCAGTTCAAGGACAGGTAAAATAGATTGACAACATCATTCAAAGGCCAGGTAAAATAGATCGACAACATCAGTCCAAAGACAGGTAAAATGATCAATACCATCAGTCCAAGGCCAGGTAAAATAGACCAACAACATCAGTCCAAGGCCAGGTAAATAGACCAACAACATCAGTGCAAGGCCAGTTAAAATAGATCAACCACATCAGTCCAAGGCCAGTGAAATAGATCAACCCATATCGGTCAAACAGGTAAAATAGATCCAACAACATCAGTCCAAGGCCAGGTAAAATAGATCAACCACATCAGTCCAAGGCCAGGTAAAATAGATCAGCCACATCAGTCCAAGGCTACATAAAATAGATCAACCACATCAGTCCAAGGCCAGGTAAAATAGATCAACAACATCAGTCCAAGGCCAGGTAAAATAGACCAACAACATCAGTCAAGGCCAATTAAAATAAGTCAACCACATCAGTCCAAGGCCAAGGTAAAATAGATCAACCACATCAGCCCATGGCCAGGTAAAATAGATCAACCACATCATTCCAAGGCCAGGTAAAATAGATCAACCACATCAGTCCAAGGCCAGGTATAATAGATCAACAACATCAGTCAAAGGACAGGTAAAATAGATCGACAACATCAGTCCAAGGCCAGGTAAAATAGATCGACAACATCAGTCCAAGGACAGGTAAAATAGATCAACAACATCAGTCCAAGGCCAGGTAAAATAGACCAACAACCCCATCAGTCAAGGCCAGGTAAATAGACCAACTAGACTGGGACTACTAAACATTATTTGAAAGATGTAACTAGACTGGCACTACAAACATTATTTGAAAGATGTAACTAGACTGGGAATACTAAACATTATTTGAAAGATGTAACTAGACTGGGAATACTAAACATTATTTGAAAGATGTAACTAGACTGGGACCACTAAACATTATTTGAAAGATAACTAGACTGGGACCACTAAACATTATTTGAAGAAGATGTAACTAGACTGGGACTACTAAACATTATTTGAAAGATGTAACTAGACTGGCACTACTAAACATTATTTGAAAGATGTAACTAGACTGGGACTACTAAACATTATTTGAAAACTAATTATCTTAATTAGACTTTCCTATCTATTCCTATAGGGGAGGGATGGTCGTGCGGTAAAGCGCTCGACTGTCGACCTGAAGGTACCTGGTTCGATCTCCGGTGAGGACCAAGGAAATTTTCAGGTCTTGGCTCAAGTTCCCGATATATCTCACGTGAAGCCTCCATGGCCATTGCACTATCGGCTATGGTGGGGATGAAGAAAGGGCGCCATAAAAACCGTCCATTAGTGGTTTATGGGATCTAAGAGATTTTATCTCATCCTTACAGGGACTTCACACATCTATTCATATATACATTAATACCTCGAGATACGAATGTTATTCGTTCCATAACGTTGCTCGACGTCAATGTGCTCGTAACTCAAAACAATTTTCCCAATCGAAATTAATTTAATTGCATTAATCCGTTTCAGGCCCACAAAATACCTAATTTGGTGTTATACCTTTTATCGACTCCTTCTGTTTAAACACAGTAAGCTACATATAGTTGGAGTACTCGCCAAGTTAGTCACTGACACATCTCGCAGATTTTTCTATAATTTCACGCTTCTTATGAGCACTGACTATATATATACTGTGATATCTCACCATTCGAGTGTCTAACATTACAGATTTTTGCGATACGAGTTGTCGAGAGTGAGATGTTTTGCTTTACCAGAAAAATTAGATACGAGCGGGTCAGCCGGGTGTACACAATCCAGTTTACAGCGCCTCGTGCGTATTGCATTCCCCGCCCCTCAGTCAGTGTCTTTCAGAGGTTGCGGATCTTGAAATTTAGCGTCCGCGTCCGTGCATGGATTTTTATCAATGATCCGCGTCCGCAGAATCTTACAACATTGGTTTGCAGTCAGTCCGCGCGTCCGCATTGCTGAAATTTAGCTGTTTTAAATGACTTGAAATTTTTTATGGTAACGCTAAAGAAGATCCGCGTCAGTCCGCTAGTCCGCAACTTAATCATACGAAGCGTCCGCTGTCAGTCCGCGGATTCGGAAAAGTCTGCGGATCTCGTCCTGAAGCGGACGCGTCCACTGTCGCTCATCTCTGAGTGTCTTTTTTTGCCTCGCTGTCTGAGTATCTTTGAGAAGTTGTGCTCGCGTTTTGTACTTTTTATTCATTTACAGAACTTTATCACATTTCGTTTTATTACCATGGTCCGAAGAAGTAAGTGGAAAGGTCAGTGCTCAAGAAGAAGCGTGAAATTATAGAAAAACATTTCAAGGCGTGCGAGTTATAAACTTGGCAAGGTAGTATGGGAGTAGTATTTCAAATGTAAGCTCTTCTAAAAATATGTCCACATTAACAGATAAACATAATTCACCTGAAAAGGCATTATCTCTTTTCCGTATATCATACTCCAAGTAAAAACATTTACCAAAAAGTAATTAGTTGCCGAGGTTATAAAAGTAATGTATTTTAATTCGAGAAAAATTTAGGCTCTCATTTCAGTGTTGTGTCTAAACGAGAATGTGTCGAAATGAGAGATAGAAGATTTCAAAGTAAAACAAATACAGCCAGGAAAACAACAACGAAATAAAAGCTTATACAAATGTTAATATCAAGTATTTTTCTTGATTAAATAACAGTGACAAACTCTTTCCCAGTGTTCTATCTTCACATTCTGTTGTTTTATTTTACACATAATATATATATATATATATACATATATATATATATATATATATATATATATATATTACCATATACATTATTGATTCTTTTGTTTTTATAACAGATTCCAAGTGGTTGTATAAAATGAATTCAGAAATCTTCAGTTAGGTTTCCTATAATTGAAATGAATTATTCTATTGACAGACAGTTTGAGATAGCCACATGCCATATTAAGGTATTGTTGGGAACGTAGACCATTAGTATAAAGTACTAGTTCAGTTACTTTCCAGCAGGTGGCGTGTTGTCTCTAAAGAATGATGTCATGATTGCAGCTGCCATGGCACTCGAGCAAAAAATCAATAGAAGTACGATTTTAATGATGTACAGCTAAAAAGATTCATAAAGAAATATTTTTTAAAATATTTTTTTCTTGTCATATGCTACTTTTCTTGAAAGATTTATTTCAGTCCTAACATATGTATTAAATAAATAAATGTTAAATACCAAACTCATGATTCAGTAAGAATTTATACGAACACAACTTACCACTTTGTTAAGTGAATATTTCAACTAATGTTTCCACTGGTTCACTTGATTTTGTAACATTACTTGTAAGAATTGTTAAGTCTGAATGAGGTGCATGAGTCAGTCAAGAAGGTGTTCAAAAGTAACTCATGACTGTTGAACAGCCTCCCTATCCTTCTCTCTCCAATGCTGACTTCATGCTTATGAATTGGTCTTTGAATCACTACAACATTACTGGTCATAAAAATTGGTGGCTAAATGAAGACAATGTTTTCTATTTAAAGGGAAATTTTTAATAGTTGCTTCATTAATTTAGATTTTTTATTTACAGTTTTCGGTGAGGCCAGGTCACACATCAACAACTTTTCTATCATCTTAACAATACAATACAAGAAGACTATGAAGCATGGAAAGAGATATATCATTCCTTTTTAGAAACCATCTGGGTAACATTATCTGTATCATATTATATATCTATAGATGTTTTATTATATATGTAATAACGTTACTGTATCTTGGCAGACGCAACATGATATATCTACAGATATTATTCTATATCTGTTGAATAACATTATATCGATAAAATAATTATATATCTGTGAATAATTCTAAGTAAACAGTTTTTCCCTTTATTGAAAAAAATATTTGTGATTTTATTAGTTTTATCTTTTTTACGCATATATAATCTAATGAAGATTATTTAAAATGTCCATCTTATAACTTGATTGTTTCTATAAACGTGTGTGTGTGTGTGTTTGTGTGCGTGTGTGTGTTTCATAAGAGTCAACTTCTCAAGAGCCGTCGTGTCAATTATTGTCATGACATGGACCGTTATCTGGGAGGTCTGTTATGTGAGGCCCCCCGCCCCACTGTTGATGTAGGTTTATGTTTTACATCTAGTACTTGGACAACATTTTGAACCAAGAACTAAATAAGAGAACATGTTGAACTGATGGTTAATTTACAGATAAAAGGTTGTTTTTTTCAGTATCATTAAAAATATCTCTCTATACATCTCAGTCTCTGTAAATTTCAGTCTCTATAAATCTCAGTCTCTATAAATTTCAGTCTCTCTATAAATCTCAGTCTTTCTATAAATACGTCTCTCTATAAATACGTTTCTCTACAAATGTGTCTCTCTATAAATTTGTCTCTCTAAATATGTCTCTCTATAAATCCCAGTCTCTCTATAAATATGTCTCTCTATAAATATGTCTCTCTATAAATATGTCTCTCTATAAATATGTCTCTCTATAAATCCCAGTCTCTCTATAAATACGCTTCCCTATAAATGTCACTCTCTATAAAGATGTCTCTCTAAAAATGTGTTTCTCTATAAATATTTCTCTCTATAAATTTGTCTCTCTATAGATATGTCTCTCTATAAATCCTAATCTCTCTATAAATATGTCTCTCTACAAATATGTCTCTTTATAAATCTAAGTCTCACTATAAATCTCAGTCTCTCTATAAAGATGTCTCTCTATAAATATGTCTCGCTATAAATCTCAGTCTCTTTATAAATATGTCCACCTATAAATATGTCTCTCTATAAATTTTAGTCTCTCTCTATAAATCTCAGTCTCTTTATAAATATGTCTATCTATAAATCTCAATCTTTATATAAATCCCAGTCTCTCTATAAATTTCAGTCTCTCTATAAACTCGTCTCCATATAAATTTAAGTCTTTCTATAAATCTAAATCTCTCTATCAGTCTGTGTATCAGTGAGAAAGTGACACGGACCCTCATCGACAACCAATTAAAAAAACATTCATTTGATAAGTTTCCCCCTAAGTTCCTCTTAACCTCCCCTCGTGATCTCCCCCCTGTTCATTAGTTTCATTTTACCTAAAACCAGATTGTCTCTCCATGATGTCCCAAAACACGATCTTAAATAAAAGCCTATATATATAAATATATATATATATATATATATATATATATATATATATATATATATATATATATATAATAACAATCGCCTTTATTAAAAGCAATGGAACGTTACAAAAAAAGCTCCTTAGATCAGACCAAATAATATTTTGTACAATATACGCACATCAAAATTTTAATCATTTTCCATTCTTTTCCATTTTGTTAATTTGTAATACTAATATATTTATTGATGTGCAAAGTGGATCATTATTTTCAAATAGTCCATCTTCAAGGAACTGGAAAAATTATTTCTATTTGCACAATCTATCCTTCAGTTTTTAATATTGTAATTTATATAAATTGACCAAGCTGTTTCGGAATTCATTTATTACTGACTACTCTTATTAATACAATTTTAAATCAACATTAGCTTCTGAACTATTTGTATTGAAATATAAGCATAATATAACTAAAGATACTTTAAGATACAATTATTAATACCTAGCTGAATGCAGACATGTGATTTTAAAATACATTTTGGCTTTTCAATGCTTCAAAAAATTATTTTCATTACTTCATTCATATTTGTTCCTTAAAACTCCGAGGAATTTTGTGTTATAATTGTTCAGTCCATGGCAAATAAGAAAGCCAATTACGCTTAAATTGTAAAAATTGTAAATCAAAAAGTAAATATTTCTGAACAACATTTTGCGCTCTATATAACATATTTTTTGTGTTTCGCTACCAGTTTTAATAAAAACTAAAGATATTAAACCCGTCTTTGCCCGGGAAATCTAGGTGTAATGTAAAACCTCTTCTTATTCAATTTAATTGTAATTTTTTAAATACGATTAATTAGGTTAATTAGGTGCTGATATATGCCACCTTCCTATTGCAGAAATAACCTACATTTCATATCACAATTATGTTTTTACCCGTCAACGCTAACCAACCAAAACCAAGCCGTAACAACCTGATCATTTGAAAAGTTATTTTTTTTTTAACATACGATTAATTGGAGCTGTACGCCCCAGTTTGAAATAAAACATAAAAAATTGAACCAAAATTTTACAAACAAAATAATACATCACACCATTTGTAAAAAACATAATTCAATTTAGTGAGCAGGTACCCAATTGTTATTTCATTTATTTAATAATGTCTTACAAAATCAGTAAATAGAAAAAAAATATGTACCTTAATATTAGGGCATTGTAATATAGGCCAGAACCATCAAAATGTAACAAATCAGTACAAGATACATTGTTCATTAAATCATACTCGGTATACAAAAGTTTAAAGTAAAGAAAAAGCGTTCTTTGAATAGAATGTAACACAGTAGAAAAATTTTTACTATACAGCGATATACTGATTTCTAACGTCTCCAAGAAAATCACATTTTTGCGACAGTGGTGGTATGTGTTCAATTAGGATAGCCCAGAATATGGTATTTAATGCTTATGGTGATGACAGATGTAGTAGCACACAAAACCCTTAGACTCTGACCTACAATGTTACAGCCCCTCCCCCCACCACACTAGTGTCTTCCCACAGTAGCAGGAAAACCCTTGTGTGTCGTTATTGCCGATCCGCAGTACACAGGCCTTTAATAAATAAATATCGTCACGTAACATTAAAATTAAATATAGCACAAAATTGAAAAAAAGTGTGCTGCTTCCGTAGGGGTAAGGAAAGGAAAGAAATAAGGGCAAGGAAATAATAATTTTACTATTTTCATGTTAGATATGTTTCATTATCCCTCTCTATTTCTCCCCACCCTTCTTATATTAAATTTAATCGTCCAACACTAAAAAACTTTTTTCAGCATTTAAATTGTTATAAAGTAATTGTTCTTCTCTTAGTTTAAATCGACAAATTACATACACATTATAATGATAGTGTTTGTGTCTGTTATTGTATCTGTTTGTTGAGAGTGCTGGCATACACTTAATAGCTGCAACATATGAAAAATTAAATTTAATGTCACTGGTCTAACATATATAATTTAGTAATATTCAGAGGCATTGTGGTGGACAAGGAAATTTACGTACCCCCAGAGTGCTACTCAAAAAAATGGCGCCAAATGGTATATTTTATATAATATTATACGGTTTTATTTGTTATATGTTTGGCTATGCATTTGCTAAGAAAGTATTCTTACTGTTTTGTAGGATGTTAGTGATTAGATTTTTTCCGTTTTATGCATGAACACCATTTTATTCCAGATTATATCGATAACTGTATGTTAAATGTATAATAACTGTACATTAATGTTTTAAATAACATAACTTATGATAATGTATAATAACTGTATAATTACTTCATAATACCAGAGACATCTTGTATCACTTGTATTACTGACACCTGGTATCACTAGTATAAGTAGTAATTAGAGACATCTCTTTATCACTAGTTTTAGGAACATCTGCTATCACTAGTATTACTGATATCTGGTATCACTAGTATTAGAGACATCTTGTATCACTTGTATTACTAGCACCTGGTATCACTAGTATTAGGGACATCTAGTATTAGTAGTATCACTAGTATTACTGATATCTGGTATCACTAGTATTGCTGATATCTGGTATCATGAAGTATTGAGGCATCTTGTATCACTTGTATTTTAACACCTGTTATCACTAGTATTAGAGACATCTGCTATCACTAGTATTACTGATATCTGGTATCACTAGTATTAGAGACATATTGTATCACTTGTATTTCTGACACCTGGTATCACTAGTATTACTGACATCTGGTATCACTAGTATTACTTATATCCTGGTATCACTAGTATTACTGATATCTGGTATCACTAGTATTACTGATATCGGCCTCATGTGAAAGTAGAAATATCTTATCACTAGTATTACTGACACCTACTATCACTAGTATTACTGCCCGTTATTTACACACTAGTGTTTGTGTCGGTTCTACACTTACTTTGCGAGTATTCGTTTTTATAAAGATGGCGATGGCTAACCAATTATTATTGTTTTATTTCCCTGCAATTTAAATTTGTAGACATGTTTTGAGCAAAATGTTCCCTTTAAACTTGGGGGAGCTGCCATCTCCTACCAAGCGCGTCCCCAGCTGGCGGATAGGGAAATACCCTTAGATGAGGTCAGCCGTGAATACTAAATAAGCGGTCGCGGATTAGCTGGTTTGCTGTCATGGAGGGTGGTGAAGTATCCGTGGTAAGGATACATTTATAATAAATGCCTCAAAACCCTAAGAAATGTTAGCAAAAAAGCGAACTGCCTGACGCTCAAACTCTAGCCGGTCAGATGAGGCCGTTAGCTGGGGATAGCAGACATCTAGGAGAGAAAACTCCCGAAATAAAATCAACTGCTGCCTTGCAGATGGTCTTGGCTGACCAAAGGCTATGGAAGCAAATCCAGAATAACAGCAGGCTGAAGACGGAGGCAGTAGGCCTTAATGGCGCAAAACATACAGCCACACCAACCTCGACGAAATCGAGAACAAAGAGAAAGTTCCCTTTAAAAAATAAATACATCCTTATTTATATTTTACTTCAATCTCATCGTAATTTATTTTTGCCTCAATTGTTTCTGCTATTAGAGATTGTGTGAGTTTAGTGAGAATTTTTATTAAAATTATTTTAGATAAATTTTCACACACTTCGAGAAAATAAGGAATCAATATCAACTTAAAATGAATCGTAATCGATGTTTTTTAGCTGCAGTTAATAATGATGTAGAGGTTAAAGTTGAACTGTGGAGAGTTTTGATTCTTTAAATGTCTATGGAGAAAAAGTTACTAGAATTCCTGCTTATAAAGAGATCTTAATTTATAATACAAATGTCGATTCTGCTCTGTCTGTCGTCATCTGTCACACAAGATGTCATTAATTTACACCCTTAATACAATAAACATCATGAGTTAGTAGTAATCCGTGGACACTTTATAATTATCTATATATCGTTTAGTAGTGCCCTTCTTTTATCTCCACCATGGATGTCTAGCACTGGCAATGGAAACTACGGGAGACGGGTGACTCACCAGGACCCGAGATGTTCAGTGGTTCTCAACACAGATGGTTGCCAGGGTCTCGGAGTCGATAGTGCACGAGTAAACGTCCTTCTAATGAAGGTAGAAAAATTGAAAGAACCAAAGAAATATGAACAAATCGAATATATAATATATATATATATATATATATATATATATATATATATATATATATTGTCGTATCCCACTTGTACTCTAATCAAATCAGACGACACAACTCCTTGTATTGTAAAAGAATTAACTGAACTTTTTAATGCGTGATATTTACAGATGAGAATATGATAATGCAATATAAACACTTGAAAGGAATGAATCAATAAAACATGTATAGTCTATACTTTATCACACGATAAATATAGTCAATATTAGATGAGAGATGTGGCAATAAATCTACAGTAACTGCTATCACTATAAACCAGTACACGAGTCTATAACTAATATTTAACTCTCGACTGCACTGTCCACTTAGTCCACGTGTTATATCTTGTATCCCCTTCATGGGTCTCTAGTCTCTTGTGTGTGTCTCCGTCCCCTTTTTAACCGTGGTAACTTTCCTATTTATAAGGATATATCACCCTCATATTGCATCATTGGTGTGATTGTCATTGATTGCATCATTGTTGTGATTGCGTCATTGGTGTGATTGCATCACTAAGGTGGTATCGTGGTGTGATTCATCATTGGGGTGATTGCATCATCAGGTGATTGCATCATTGTGGTGGAGACAATACCAAATAAGGCAATAACATAAAAAGCAATTAAAGCTTAATCACAAGGGATAGGACACCCCCATTATCCCTAAAAAATTCATTACCTAATGAAATTTTGGCAATATCAACAATTTTAAATAAAATTATCTAACATTACTTTCTTGCCATTGTTTATAGCATTACATGCTTATGATATATCATTATTAATTATTTCTATTATTTCTCAATCTTTTCAATAAAACAGAATGTAATACATGTCAAACTTCAAAAAATACTCCTAAATACAATTACATCTAGACAGATGTCAATAATAAACGAATGTGTTTACCTTGATATATTGATCGTAGTACGAGCTGTCGGTGAGGTTCACCATAAATCTTTGGTTCACGTTTAACATTGTCAGGATGACAAACTGCTCACAGTAAGGATGGTGTTCCTCTTCTATCAACTCGACGTTCGTGTTGTTCTTTTCTTCGGCTGTTCCGTTAACTGTATCGGCCGGCACCGGAAGACAAGATAAACGTGGGGTGACCGTTTCTCGTCCCCGGATGAACTTTGCCTGGGCCGGCTGCTGCTAACGTATCCACATGTTTGGTCAATATTCTTTTTTTTCTATTGATAACATTCTGAAATGCGGAGACGTGAAGTCTATCTCTAGCGTCGTCAGAGAGCAGCCAGAGGATATGAGTGAGAGTCCAATAGAATGGCTTCATTAAGGCCGATAGGAATTCCGAGGCCGATTTCTTAGTCACAATGATACGGCGTGGGATGTTGCTAACGACAACGACCACGTAAAACAGCAACAGGCAAACTGCGATGCGACGAAATCTGAACAGTTTCTCAGCATGCTCTCCCCTTGACCTAGTTATATAATAAACTCGAATAAATGTTTCGACTTTGCTGCTCGCTATTCAACGAGAGTCATTTAGAATATAATAAATTGCTGGACAGTACTTAAGAATAAGTCCTACTAAGGTACTAGTCCCTCCTTCCCTCCTTCCCTCCTTCCCTCCTCCCCCCACCCCGTCCCCCAACCGTAGTTTTCTGCTGTGTCTAGCTGTAGCAGCTTATCGACCACTTACATTTCGAATTTTTATTCTTTAGGTGTGTTGACATAATTACCCTATCACTCAAGTTTAACTATGCGGGGGTGTTTGTGTGGGGGGGCCGGGGAAGGGGTTATAATATTGTAAAGACGATTTTAGCCAAGAAGATATCAAATGTAACTAGTGCATATATATTTAATCACCATTTAGCTGATACTAGTTATGAAATTTTTCATTTGGTCTTCAAAGTTTATTGTTTTGTTTTTTATTTTTGTTGGTTTTTTCTTGGAGGGGGGCGGGCAGTGCAGGGGGGGGGGGGTTGGCCTAATAAAAAAAGTTGTTTTGGAGGTCCCCTTGCTGCCGAGGTTTGCCAATTTTTGCCCCACCCCAATAATCTTTGAAAGCTTAGGCATCCTCTGCTATCCTCCGATTGTTATATTATTTTTGACCTAGGCTCTGACTAGAGTCAAAGTGTCCTTCCTTTGTGGCCGGCACAATAACTTCCAACAGTGTGGGCTCTAAGGTGGTCCTAATTTCCAACAGTGTGGGTCATTTGGTCCTAGCTTCCAACAGTGTGGGCCATTTGGTGGTCCTAACTTCAAACAGTGTGGGCCATTTGGTGGTCCTAACTTCCAACAGTGTGGGCCCTTAGGTGATTCTAACTTCCAACAGTGCTGGGCCCTTAGGTGGTCCCATCTTCCAATAGTGTGGGCTCTTAGGTGGTCCTAACTTCTTACAGTGTGGGTCCTTTGGTGGTCCTAACTCCCAATAGTTTGGGCTCTTAGGTGGTCCTAACTTCTAACAATGTGGGCCCTTTGGTGGTCCTAACTTCCAACAGTGTGGGCTCTTAGGTGGTCCTAGCTTCCAACAGTGTGGGCCATTTGGTGGTCCTAGCTTCCCAACAGTGTGGGCCCTAAGGTGGTCTAACTTCCAAAAGTGTGGGCCCTTTGGTGGTCCAAGCTTCCAACAGTGTGGGCCTTAGGTGGTCCCATCTTCCAATAGTGTGGGCTCTTAGGTGGTCCTAACTTCTTACAGTGTGGGTCCTTTGGTGGTCCTATCTTCCAACAGTGTGGGCTCTTAGGTGGTCCTAACTTCCAACAGTGTGGGCCCTAAGGTGGTCCTAACTTTTAACAGTGTGGGCCCTAAGGTGGTCCTAACTTCTAACAGTGTGAGCCCTAAGGTGGTCCTAACTTCCAACAGTGTGGGCCCTTTGGTGGTCCTAACTTTTAACAGTGTGGGCCCTAAGGTGGTCCTAACTTCTAACAGTGTGAGCCCTAAGGTGGTCCTAACTTCCAACAGTGTGGGCCCTTTGGTGGTCCAACTTCCAACAGTGTGGGCCCTAAGGTGGTCTAACTTTTAACAGTGTGGGCCCTAAGGTGGTCCTAACTTCCAACAGTGTGGGCCCTAAGGTGGTCTAACTTCCAACAGTGTGGGCACTTAGGTGGTCCTAACTTCTAACAGTGTGGGCCCTTAGGTGGTCCTAAAAAGTTTTCGTTTCCATAATAACGGCTCTGATTGTCTTTAATTAAACTTTCACACAGTGGAACTGAACATTTTGTTATATGTATACTAATATTGAGTTGCCTCTTTTTTTAATGGATATATTGTGTAAATGGACACAAAAAATACGGTGTATGTGTAGCACTTCGACATTATTATTAGTTCCCTTGCGATAATTTAATGGGGCATATCTGATTCATTTCATAAATGTTTACATGATAATTCCTCTACTCTCTATAGGCTCGCTTCACTCTTTTAGCTATCGATATATAGGCAGCACTCAACTAACGCATTCTAAGACTTAAAATTACATGTAGCTATCATACGTCCTGTTTATATCGTCTCCGGATGTTTCTTTATTTACTTGGAGCCATGGATCTTGAAGTTAAATCATCGCGTTCAACAGTGCGTAGAGCAACAACATATGCACAGCGCACTGCCACGGATGCTAATTGCATTCTAAATATAACATTACCTAAATATATGCTTTGTTTAAGTAACTTCCAAAACACAAACTATCTTATTGACAAAACAATTGTTTAGAACAATATGTATGCATCATAGATAGTTCTTTGAATATATGGTATGTATTGAGTGCTGGGTTGTTGTTGTCCGCTTTCTAAAATTTTAAGCATATTTTACGCTTTACTTTGTATCTATTTATTTTCTGTATGTACGCTACCTATGTATTTGAAAATCATAGGGAGAGCCGTATTGGGGGGTATTCGATTGTTATGGTGACACTCAGAAATCCATTAAATCTTATAGAAATTGCCTTGCTATTGTCTCGGTAACATTTTTTTTAGAGATTTCCTCAAAAAACTTTTTTCCTTCTTATAAGTTAATGAAGCCTGCTGATGCTGGCTGCTTGCTACCTGTGATATAATAAGAAATCCCTTGTTGTGTGTTCCAGTTTTTTGGAATTCCCCAAACTAATTTTAGCCGAGCAAGCAAGGAAGTTAACTCCGAGCAAGAGAGTTAAATAATATAGTGATAATAGAGTTGTATCCCTTTGACCATCAGCCTAAGAGAGAGAGAGACGAAAATTTTGGAATTTCCCAGACTATTTTTAGCCGGGATCCACAATCGAACGGTCTACCGCCTAGGTTAGACGATTATGTATTAGATGTCGTTTGGACATCATTCAGTAAACAATGGAGTGATTGAATAATGAATCTTAATGTATATTGTTGGCATCAGACACTGAGAAATGGATAACACGATGACATCTGTTTAGAAATGGTAACTTCCTAAGGTGTTTTTTTTTTATTTTCTGAGGTTAAAAATTCTGTTATTCTATTAGAGATTTGACAACCGTCAGAAGCTGTCGCATAGTTAGTTAGAATTTGCACACATTAGTACGGACATATAGTGGACATCTTGACTTATCTCCTTGCGCTTATTTCCCAACATTTTAGTTTTCGATTTATTGAGAAGCATAATGGACCGCAGTAACATAACACGTGGACAACAGTAACATAAAATGTGGACCACATTAACATAACATGTGGACACACAGTAACATAACATGTGGACCCGCAGTAACATAACATGTGGACCCGCAGTAACATAACACATGGACCACAGTAACATAAAATGTGGACCACATTAACATTACATGTGGACCCGCAGTAACATAACATGTGGACCCGCAGAAACATAACACATGGACCACAGTAACATAAAATGTGGACCACATTAACATAACATGTGGACCCACAGTAACATTACATGTGGACCCGCAGTAACATAACATGTGGACCCGCAGTACCATAACATATGGCCCACAGTAACATAACAAAGTGCCCACAGAAACATAACATATGGCCCACAGTAACATAACAAAGGGCCCACAGTAACATAATATATGGGCCATATACTTTTGATTTAAAGGATCTAAGAGATTTAATCTCATCCTTACAGGTAGTTCCCATTTCTTGATCCGTGGGCATAGGCAATGTTAGGTCCACCGGTTAGACCTGTGTGATGTTTAACTTAAACATGGTGACGGTATGCGGTCGACTAATTAGACCGTCTGAAATATAATAATTTTTAAATAAAACATGAGCAAATTTCCTTTGGGAAAAAATAACTATTATCAGCATGTTTTTTTATATATTTTTTTTCGCCTTTATTGCAAAGAATGTATTATTTTCAAGGAGAATTATACATGAAAGACAAATTAGAAAAAAAGTGTACATTGAGCCTAAAATGATAAATTAGTTCCCTTTATACAATATCAATTTTAATCATTACCGATAATCAAAATTAATAACCGTTGTTTTTATTCCATAAACAAAACAAAATGAACATGTTGAGGTGTATACTACTGGCTTAACGAACTATAATTATATATAACAATTAACAATTCACCAATCAGATATTGCAAAAGGACCACCAATGGAATGATATGAAACTAAGAAGAGCCGATGTGTCAAGACCCTCAGACTTAGACTGCTGTTCTGTGTTCAAGCAGTGTCTGAAACAACAGAAGGGCTATCGAGGTAATGGCCAGTTATAGAGGAAATCTTGAATTCTCTCCTTGTGGTTATCCCACAACATTTTCGATTTTATTTAATTAAACTATCAAACAAAACTTGTCAATTCTTAGGGTTTCTTTTACGTCTATGCTTTGGATGGCCTAGATTTCCCCTCCTTCTTTTTGTCGATGTTTTGTTCAAGATGTGTGTTGTTGTGAGTCAGAGAAAAGAACTGGGGAAATTTCTCAATATTATGCGTCACGAAGACCATAAGTTTACATTTCGGACCCTGAGTTTTAAGACAATCTTCGAATCTCCCCGACTTTCCCCGTGATGTCTCTCGATAAACGTTGACAAAATCCGCCCCGAGCTTCTTGGCCAGAAATCCGTAGACGAACACGTCATCAATCCAGAAGAAGAGCGTCCTCCTGCCAACCTCGGCCATCTTGGGCACCAGGTCATAGGTCAGGGCAGCGAAGTAACCCATGCAGTGACGGAAGTTATAGTGAGTTTCGGGAATCTCCGCTACTGACGTAAACCATTTGCCATGCCTCCTGACAAGGTCGTTGAACACAAAGTCACACATGATGGTGCTCGGCTTGTTGCCCACCCTGCTCTTCCAGACCTTGAAGAAGAAGTGGACGTCCACGAAAACGTCATCGTCCAGGCGGAGCAAGAGTTTCAGCCCCTTGCAGTGCTCGCTCAGCCAGCTGTAGACGAACACGGCCTTGAAGGTCAGGTTCCTGTAGGAATCAATGAAACTGCCCTGGACGATATCCCCGAACTTTTGACCTTCTTGAAGCAGCTTGGACTGAGTGAGTGAGTCATTCACCAGACCAATGAAGAAAAACACCTGTTTGATAATTAGGGGGGAAAACAGAACAAAAATCTTAGTCAATGTTACAATATTATTAGGTATCTGCGAATTTCTAGGAGAACTGCTATACTAGGGAGTCAGTACTGTTTAACCTGAGTCAGTCCAACTGCTAAACTAAGGAGTCAGTACTGTTTAACCTGAGTCAGTCCAACTGCTAAACTAAGGAGTCAGTACTGTTTAACAGAAGTCAGTCCAACTAAAGAGTCGGTACTGTTTAACCTGATTCAGTTCAACTGCTAAACTAAGGAGTCAGTACTGTTTAACCTGATTCAGTTCAACTTCTAAACTAAGGAGTCAGTATTGTTTAACCTGAGTCAGTTCAACTTCTAAACTAAGGAGTCAGTACTGTTTAACCTGAGTCAATCCAACTAAAGAGTCAGTACTGTTTAAGCTAAGTCAGTCAAACTAAGAAGTCGGTACTGTTTAACCTGATTCAGTCCAACTTTTAAACTAAGGAGTCAGCACTGTTTAATCTGAGTCAGTCCAACTAAGGAGCCAGTATTGTTTAACCTGAGTCAGTTCAGCTGCTAAACTAAGAAGTCAGTATTGTTTAACCTGAGTCAGTCCAACTAAGGAGTCAGTACTGTTTAACATGAGACAGTCCAACTGGTAACTTATTTTCATGAAAACATTGCGTCAAGACAAGTGAAATAAGAAAAATAATCATCACCATGTTGGAGTTTTAATTAGCGGAAAATTTACTAACAAGACGATAAATATTCACTAAAATAACTTTGTGTTTTCTCCCCTCTCCCCCAAGTCTGTGGAATAACTAGCCGTTGATGTGGTCTGGGGCATACCCTAAAAATGCCCCCCCCCATCCCTTCTTAAGCTTAAAAGTAGTAAAGTACTAAAAATGCCCCGAGGCAGAACGACCCCCTGTCTCTATTTCAACCAGATATCCTAACTGGTTCTCCCACTCAATATTTTTCTCTAAATCATTAAACCATTAAACTTCATTTAACGCGGTCTGCTGATAACGATGTCAGTATGAATGGACACGTCTAAAGTGTCACTGTCTATCTGTATCAGTCTTAAATTACACGGATATACACGTTTTTTTTTTGTGAAAACTGCAGACATATAAATAGGTATCTCTTATACAACTTTTCATGCTGATTCCAAATATGTAATCCAAATTTTTGTACCACGTCAAGATTTTTTGCAGTTTGACATTTAACAATATACAGGGAAAAGTTAATAAACCAGCAACCAAATATACGATGGATAAACTTATATCATGAAAAAAAAACTATTGGAAGCTACAAAATTATTAACCAAAGCGCAATATAAAAGCAGACTTACATTTATTAATTATCTATCACTCTGCGAATTGTCTTTTCAGTGATTTTCGTTTATGAGTAGCACCAGGATTATGACGTTTCAATGACCAGCGATTGCCATCATATTCACATTCCATCGACCTTGGTATCATCTCTCCATTGCACAAATGTCCTTATGGAACCTTTCACACAGCTCTTCACTGTATGCACCAAGATTTTCAAAAAAGTCAATGTGGGAGTCCAGAAAGTTCAACTTGACACTCAAGCGTTCTTAACAAGAATATAGCAACTGTCCGACTTGAAGTTACCTAAGAAATTGTTGAAACATTTTTGAAAGCAATCCAGGCTTGCAGTTCAACTGTGGCCAATATAGATGTAAACTCCTCATCTTTCATTACTTCTCGAATCTGTGGTCCAACAAAGACACCTGCAGTCAACTTTGCTTCACTTATATATGAAATTTGTCTGACAAGCTTAGAAATCCAAAGCCCATATGTTCCATATTCTTGACAAAAGCTTTCATTAACCCCAACTTTGTGTGTAGTGGTGGAAGGAGAACTCAATGTACTTCTACCAAAGGCTTTAACTTGACACTGTAACTTCCTGGGATGAATTCTTCTCTTGGTGGCCACACATTCTTGGCATAATGCTCACAGTCTGCTCTGCTATCGCACAAAACATGGACATTTTGCAAACCCTCATTGGAGCCTAATGGATATGAACTTTAAATCACCACAAATCAACCACTTGTGTTGGTCATAATTCAAAGAACTGAGCCACAGTTTCATGTTTTCATTTTCTCTTTCGGTGTTACCGTGTGTCCCACTGGAAGTGATGATACTGTGTTTCCATTAAATAGAACAACTGCTTTCATACTGCGCTTTGATGAATCAATAAACTAATCTCCACTGATTGGCATCGTAAGCTATTCACATAGATGTGACAAGACTTTCAATTTTATTTCAACATAACAAGTCTTGCTTACTTGAAAATAACTGTACTTTTAAACTTGTATTCGTGTAAATATATCCAACCACATAACTGGTTGATCACATACAATATATTGATATGATCACATATCATGGTCTTTGGTTATATTGTACATCTGTACTAGAAATAGACTACATCTGCTGTCCAGGGTTATGGCCAAATTAGTCATATTTCATGACAGATATAAGCATAAACCTCGTGAACATACTTTTGAGGTTTTCTCAAAAACCTGACGTGATACACACAAACCAAGCACATCAAAGTTTTTCATTTTTAACAAGCTTTCGAAAATTCAAAATGTTTTACTTGCAGTTTTTTTCACGTAGACCAGTGTTACCTGTGTAACTGTATCCTCTTTCTTCATCGTTCCCTGTCAAACTCGCTATTCTATTGTTTCTCTATATCCATCAATCTGTTTCTCTCTGTGTCTGTCTGATACTATTATGACTGTATCTCTTTCTCTCTGTATCTCCCACTGTCTTTCTGTCCCCCCCCCCCCCACTGATTCCCTCTCCACCTACATATCTCTTATTAGATTTCTTACGTATTCAGAGCGGGACTTAGACTTCACAAGGCCCTAAGCTATTTGAGATTTTGGGCCCTGTATAGATCAAAATAGTATATGTCAGTGCCCAATATTTAATTAATTATAACAATCGCTGACTCGGACCATTATTTGGGGACCCTAAGCTATAGAGTGATTATCTCATACGTAAATCCTGCACTGTACATAGTGTGCGGGTCAATTACTTTATTCAGTTATAGTTAATGTGAAATTATTATTGGCTCTATGAGGTTTCAGCAGTGTAAGACGTGTGTATCTTTATGTTATGGTGGTGTGTAGTACGATGTTATCTAGCCATAGCATTATTTGATCTAAATATGGATCTCTTTTAAAATTTAAGTCGTGGCGATCTTTTTTAAAAATCAATGTATTTCCCGCCCCTCCCCCTTTTTTTCTTCACTACCGGAGATGAATGTAATCGCTTACCTTGATTCTGTAAGGGCGAGTCTGTGAAGGATCCGCGTACAGCCAATGGAGCATCTGACGTTTTTGGTCATTGCCCGGCGCTGAGTGGACAGCAATGATGGCGTCGTATGTGCTAGCTTTCAGACAACTGGCCTTGGTGTACATCACCGGCTGCAGACAACACAACAGACGTACAGTACACGGGGTGATTAAATGACTGGGTTGACGTTTTGGCATAAAGTCTAAAAATAGACAGACGTTTAATGACATTGACCGACCAGTGTTTCCCAAACTTTGAACATTTACGTACCACTTTTTTTTTTATTTTCGTAATACTGAGTACCCTTAGAATAACAAACAACAAACAACTTGCATATGTTGTTACGGAGATTGTTTCTCCTTATACATTGTTGTTACGGAGATTGTTTCCCCTCTTTACATTGTTGTTACGGAGATTGTTTCCCCTCTTTACATTGTTGTTACGGAGATTGTTTCCCCTCTTTACATTGTTGTTACGGAGATAGTTTCCCCTCTTTACGCTGTTGTGTTACGGATATTGTTTCCCCTCTTTACACTGTTGTTACGGAGATTGTTTCCCCTCTTTACATTGCTGTTACGGAGATTGTTTCCCCTCTTTACATTGCTGTTACGGAGATTTTTTCCCCTTTTTACATTGCTGTTACGGAGATTTTTTCCCCTTTTTACATTGCTGTTACGGAGATTTTTTCCCCTTTTTACATTGTTTTTCGCTTAAGCTGTGCATGTTTACTCAACTGCTCTCAGCCCTGTGCGGCCCGTACCCCCACCAAATTCTTCGCTAACCCCGTGTGGTACGCGTACAACACTTTGGGAAACACTGACCTAGAGTGACCTAGACAGACAGATAGAGTACCAGCCCTGTAGTCCGATACAGTGACCTAGACAGACAGATAGAGTACCAGCCCTGTAGTCCGATACAGTGACCTAGACAGACAGATAAAGTACCAGCCCTATAGTCCGATACAGTGACCTAGACAGACAGATAGAGTACCAGCCGTATAGTCCGATACAGTGACCTAGACAGACAGATAGAGTACCAGCCGTATAGTCCGATACAGTGACCTAGACAGACAGATAGAGTACCAGCCCTATAGTCCGATACAGTGACCTAGACAGACAGATAGAGTACCAGCCGTATAGTCCGATACAGTGACCTAGACAGACAGATAGAGTACCAGCCCTGTAGTCCGATACAGTGACCTAGACAGACAGATAGAGTACCAGCCGTATAGTCCGATACAGTGACCTAGACAGACAGATAGAGTACCAGCCGTATAGTCCGATACAGTGACCTAGACAGACAGATAGAGTACCAGCCCTATAGTCCGATGAGATTTTTGTATAATAAAGACAACAGACAGAAACACGGATATATTGCATATATAGTGACTCATTGTTGGCGTGCTGACAATGCACAGACAAAAAGACACACAAAGACATACACACAAAGACAGACCCACAAAGACAGACACACAAGGACAGACACACAAAGACAGATACACAAAGCCAGACAGACACACAAAGGCAGACAGACACTAAAAGGCGGACCTAATGAACTAGCTGTTAACGACAATCGAACACTCAATCGATGTCAGTTTTTTAGCTACTGTTTAAACCTACCGAAGAAAATTTGAAATTTAAAATAACTTGTATATAATTTAAAGTAGGCCAAGCTATTGCAAGACGTAGCAGGGTACAGCTAGCTATTTAAATTTGTTTACTTTACCTTAATGTAAGGGTTGTAATAGTTGTTGTCGGACAGGTTCACCAAAAACCTCTCAAAAGGTTCCCCGACGTATTTGACTTTGGTTTCATTCTTTGTGTCTGTAGCATTCTTCTTTTTAATGGCCGGCACGGTGGACGGTCTAAATGTTGTAGAGATGTTATGCGGCTTCAGGGGAACTGTTGGGTTGACTACTTGGTTGACCGTTGGGGTAACAGAAGTGCTGATCGTAGGGCTGGTCGCTTGGTTGACCGAAGGGTTGGCCGCTAGGTTGACCGCTGGGTTGACCGCTGGGTTGATTACAGCCGTCGTCAGGTCAGATTTTGGTGGGTATAGGATCATGTGACTGTCAACATTTTGAATGATGGAGATATTAAGCCTCTCCCTGCCATCTTCAGAAAACAGCCAGACGGTTTGGCTGATCGTCTTGTAGACTGGCTTCACGAAAGCCCATAAGAACTCGTCTGCTGATTTTTTGGTGATGACGAAATCGTGCGGGCTGTTGCAAATGACAACGACCATGTAAAACAACAACAGGCAAAATGCAAGGCGACGAAATCTTAACAGTTTTCTCAGCATGGCCTCCCCTTCATCTGTAAGTTAACAAGTAAAAAAAATAAAATTTAGGTCAAATTATGAATTGTATATCAGGTTTGTGTTTGTAAAATCCCTGTAAGGCTGAGATTAAATCTCTTAGATCCTTATAAACCACTAATTTGGATGGCTTTTTAAGTGCCTTTTTTCATTCCCACTATAAACAATAGCGCAATGACCATGGAGGCACCACGGGAGATATGATCAGAAATATCCATTGGTCTTCACCGGAGATCGAACCAGGGTCGCTTTACCAAACGACCGTCATTTCCCCCAAAAATTGAAATGCCCTTTTAAATGGGAGCAATGATGGGTGTTGTAGTGCCCTTCTTTCATGCCCACCACGACCGGGAGTGTAATGGCCATGGAGGCACCACTGGAGAAATGGGGTGAACTTTTACCCTGACCTGAAAAAATATCCTTAGTTCTCACAGGAGATCGAACCTAGGACCTTTAGGTCAACATTAGGGCGTTCTACTGCTCAACCACCCGTCCTCGTACATCAGGTCTAGAGAGCTTCATTATTGAGGTCAAATATAAACATAGCACGTGACTTGTTGTATTAACGGTTGTCATACGGCCAGGGAAGGGGAAAAAACAATCGGCCCTTGATCAATCAGTTTATCGCACATTTTTAAAATTTAGTTGGCAATAAGCTTTTAAGCCTACAGTGGGCCCCGGCCCACTATAAGGCCTAGACGAGTGAACTATGCAAAAGGTCGGGAACCGGTGGTCCGCAGGCCAAGAATGGTAGGCGGGGGGGGGGGGGGCGGGGGAATTTAGCTGGCCTGCAGAAAATAGCTTAACGTGATTCCTTTTATGTTAAAACAATGGCATCTTCACGTGTATTGTGTCTGATTGTGTGTGGGAGTGTGTGAGTGTTTGTGTGAATTGTGTATTGTGTGAGTGTGTGTATTCGTGTGTGAATATGTGTAATGTTTGTGTGTGTGTGTGTGAATGTGTGTATGAGTGTGTGCGGGTGTGTGTGAATGAATGTGTATATGTGTGTGTGAATGACAGAGGTGGACTGGGCCGTCGGGACACCGGGAAGATTCCCGGTGGGCCGGTGGGTCGCCAGGACCGGTGATATAATAATTAATAACTAATATGCGGTGATATTAGAGGCAACTACCAACAACGGCCGTACTCTTACAACCAAGTGCGAGTGAAACTGATCTACCATTTACACATGCGCATCGAGTATTTTTCAGAAGCAATGATATCATTAGGAATTGGGTGTCATACTGTAAAGAATCTAAAGCTTTGTTTTGCACAGTATGCTTAGCATATGAATTCCTGGAAACGTGCATCAAAGATTAGAGGAACATGAAAACAGCAAATATCACGAGAGGTGTGTGGAAGCTTATATAATGTCTGTAAGTGAAAGAGACATTGATAGCATTTTATTATCTCAGCAAAATAAAAAAAAGGTTCCAACAAGTTTAAGAAAAGAGACAAGTGCTGGAAAGAGTAATTGAGATTCTGAAAATGATTGGAAACCGTCATCTTAGTTATCGGTCAAAAAATGATGCTGCCTATACATTAAACGACGATACAATCGATCATAGGAACTTCTTGTAAATATTATTACTCTTGTCAAAATTTGACCGAATAATTAAAAAAAAAATCTTGATATGGTTATTGAGAAAAGTAATGACAGACATGCATCTAATTTGGCGAATAAGGAGAGAGGAAATTTGATTACCCTCATATCGAAGACGACATTGAATTATATCATTGATGCAATAAGAAAAATAATAAAGAAAACAATTTCGGAGGAAATTAAATCTGCTGGTATGTTTTCAGTTAAATTAGCTACAACTCAGGATGTAAGTGTGAAGGACCAATGTTCAATAAGTATAAGATATGTAACAGATAAAGTTCATGAGCGATTGATATGCGTTGCAAACTGTACATCTTCTACTGGAAAATGTATTTTTGACTTTCAATGTAACTTAAATATTGAATGTTGTGTCGGTAATTCTAGAGATGAGGCAGCCAATATGCAAGGACAGTACAATGAGCTTACTAAATGGCTGAGTGACGTTGCACCTCATCAAATTCATGTCTGGTGCTACGCAGGTATTGAATCTTGTTCTAGGTGATACTACTCAAACCACGACCTCTTCAATTAGCCTATTTCAACTGCTTAACGCATGTGCGGTGTTCCTTAGATAATCGTATAAAAGAATAGATGTTTGGATCGATCACTAACAGAAATCTAGACACCAAAGATTAAATATTATTGGAGAAACGCAATGGTGGGCCAAAGAAAGTGCGTTAAAATGTTTTTGGAAATTTTGATAATCCAAACTCATCATTGTTTATTGAATTGATTTATACGTTACAAGAGCTAGCACAATCGGATGCATTCAATGCAAAAATCAGGGATACAGCTCAAACTTTATTAGATAAGTTTATCAAGTTTGAAACGGTTGTCACTGCAAAACTATACTTAAGAATATTCCAGCACACAGGATCGCTCTCTAATTATTTACAAACCACCGGAATGGATGCACTGCAAGCATACCGTAATGTAGATTGTACTGTTAAGTTATTAGAAAATATTTCAAGAGATTTCGATGGTGTTCTCGACAGTACCAAACGATTTGTTTCCTGGGCTAATAACAAGTTGGAAGAAGAATTCGTTGAAATTACCATTTATAGAGAAACGTTTACACAAACCAAAAGCGATGTCTGATGAGAGAAGAACGCACGAGATAGTAGGAAATAATGCAGCGGACTGATATCGCATTGAAGTTCATAACTGCACCATGGACAAAATTGTAAAAACTATTGAAAAGCGATTTGAAAGTCACGATTTCTTATATGCAGATATTGCCTGTCTTGATCCACAGAATTTTGAGGATATTAAACAAGGTTTGGCTACATCAGCGATGCAGCGCCTTAGCAGTATTCTCGTTAAATTTGATGAAAGCGTCACAGCGACTAATCTCAGAAAAGAGCTAACCGACTTTGCCCAGAAATGGGAAAAATTTAAAAATTCTGTCCCCGACGAATACCTTCTCCAAATGTTCGAGGATTCAGTAAAGGACAGCGTCAGTGAAGATTCGCCACATGAACTCCGGGACGACCAAGTTGTGGATAAGAGTGAGGAATTTCAAAACTGCAAATTTCGCAAAAAAATTTCCTGTTTGCTGCTTTTCTCTACTAGGATACATAAATACAGTTTATATGGGCAAACATACAAGCATCTCTTTAGTGCATATAAACTTTTATTGACTCTGTCTTCTACCCAAGTAGCTTGTGAGAGATCTTTCTCTAAACTGAAGAGAAGCTCATTGTCTTCTACACACCTTGACGCTTTTATACTTATGTCAACAGAAACCGATGTTTTAAGTGAACTGAATAATGACACAATTATAGATCATGTAGTCGAAATGTCACCCAGCTTAAAGAAGTTGCTTATATTATAATAAAATTCATGAAGATAGGGCCGCTTTTTGTTTTTTTTCCCGGGCCGCTTGAACTCCCCAGTCCACCCCTGGTGAATGAATGCGTATATGTGTGTGTATGTGTATGTATATATGTGTGTGTATGTGTATATGTGTGTGTGAATGAATGTGTATGTGTGTGTGTGTGAATGAATGAATGTGGATTTGTGTGTGAATGAATGTGTATGTGTGTGTGTGAATGAATGTGTATGTGTGTGTGAATGAATGTATATGTGTGTGCGTGTATTGTGTGAATGAATGTGTATATATGTGTGTGTGAATGGATGTATATATGTGTGTGTCTGTAAATGAATGCGTATATATGTGTGTGTGTGTGTGAATGGATGTATATGTCTGTGTGTAAATGAATGTGTATACATGTGTGTTTGTGAATGAATGTATGTATGTATATATACATATATATACATATATATATATATGTGTGTGTGTGTGTGTGTGTGTGTGTGTGTGTGTGTGTGTGTGTGTGTGTGTGTGAATGATGTACCCTTGGATTAATACCTCAACATGATTACCTTTTCCCAATTCAATTTTTTAGGTCATATTAACATTTCAATCATCTTTTTTTCTGCCACACCCATTTCTTTTTATCTCACCTTTTCCCCGTATTAGAAAAATGTACTGTTAACTTGTACTATATATTTCCAGTGTTATTTCTTTATGACACGACGGACATAAATAGGAGTTCCTGCACCTTTATCTATTTTCTTCTTAGAATAGTGCACTGGTTAAATCAATAAAATCTTTTATTTTTTTTACAAGAATATCTAGTGCTAATTTTGCTTGAGATATCACAGACATATTTTACTTTTACTCAAAAATTTTATTAAAAAAAATAATAATAATTTTTCTTTAATAGTATCAAAACTGATTCTTACCATTACTAGGTTTCAAAAACAATCGATACTTATAATTTTATCGCATTCAATTCAATTACCCACATACATCGCCAATTTTTTTTTATGTATAGGAATCATAATTAAAGGAATAACTTACCAGTGCTTTAAGCCAGGGGTGGGCAAATTAAGGCCCGTCTAAGTATATTGTGCGGCCCGTATACATATATATGTCCGTGTTTTAAAAATGTAATGAGCATGTTTAATGAAGCGTGAGTGTGAAATAAAATGACAAATAAACGTTTAATATATTTAATTCATATTTTCATACGTTGTGAATTGTAATTGAACTAGACAAAATATATATGCGGACCACCAATAAAAATCAAGTTTTCCAGTTTGCCCATCTCTGCTTTAAACAAATACTTTCGTTAATCCAAAAAAAAAGGAAAGATTTAAGTGTTCAAATAAGAATGAGAGATAAAATGTTATAATGTCTGGGATTTTAGTCGACTTCCCACCCCCTGTATCACTACTGTATTACATTCATCTCCCCCACCCCCCTGTATCACTACTGTATTACATTCATCTCCCCCACCCCCACCCCGCAACACACACAAACAATCATAAATATAATTGGAAAGCGCAGGGAATCAAGCCTAAGATATTATGAAGTAATTATGAACGAATTTGATTTCATTAGAATACAAAAACTTTACTTACGTTTTTTCACCCCCTTAGACATGATTTTATGAGAGTTTATATTCAATCATTAAACATCTGACATGATCCCCCATACATCTTTATACCAGTGGTTGTACAATCATTGACGCTTTTGCTATACATTGTAAAAAGAAGCAAAACTGTTCGCTTATCGCGAGCCATCATTACAGAAAACAAGCAATTAAGCCTGTTCCATTCTGGACACAGGACGTGTTAGCGCATTTTCGTGTTATGTATCAGTACGTTTGTTAGCTTTCAGTAAATATTTGTAAATTTTGTAAATGTTTATAAATTCAATTGTGTAATGCATATATCTGTAAAAAAATTATAAAGACGTTTCTTTATATTTGAAAAAAAATTATTGTCTCTTAAATCTAACTACAAGTGGTTTGTGGTTACTGAAATAGGACTCATAATTGAAAACATTCGAAATTATAGTCATTTAATCGTCCGAAAACTCCGTCAATTGTTGCATAGCTCTGATACTTTCAATTAAACTCAGAACACAAGCTTACTATTTCATTTGATGAGTTTCTTAATAAATCTTGGTGAAACTACGTGCTGCAGTATTTCGCACCAAATGAATGGGTTATTGAACGTACAAGGTGTATATATAATATATAAGCCCCTTAGGAGCCCTGAAGCCCGGCCCTCAGAGGTCCTATCGCAAAATGAACTTTTGATGTACACATGGCAGGCCAAGACCTACAAAATGATATATACATCATGGGTCTAGGACTTATAGTTGCTGAGATATAGGGCGCTCCTTTGTTAATATAGCTTATATAGTAAAAAACGGTACTTTATAAGCCCCATTTTACGGCCCTCAGAGGTCAGATCGCGAAATGAACTTTTGCTGCACACATGGCGGGCTAAGACCTACAAAATGATATATACATCATGGGTCTAGGACTTATGGTTGTTGAGATCTAGGGTGATGACAGACAGACAGACAGACAAAACGGGGACAATAGAGCATTTTTTTTCGAAAATGCTCTAAAAAAAACTTGCAATGAAAGAAAGAGAATGACAGCGTCATAGAAAACTTTGTTTTTTTTTACCTGTTGACAAAATGTCACTTTGTAATAGACAATTAACAGTTGGACCATTGCACGCATGCATCCTCTATAAATGAAATAGTTTTACTTTTAGTTGCAATATCGCAACCCAACAAAAACAAAAACTAGTCCTCACTCTACACTTTGAGAGTCACTGCATACCTTATCGATTATCCGGCTGTTGTTTTTGTTTTTCCTCATTTAAGGCGAGATCTGATTTGATCAAGTACAACGAATACTCAACGCTTTTGTTTAGAATTAACATCAACATTAATAATTAATGTCCTCATAATAAGATCAAATCTCGCACCGACTAGATGTAATACGAGATAGCGCGAGAGTGTCGTCTTTCAATTTCAATGTAACGAAAAAAAAACCAAACAATCAATGTGTCGAGTTAGCGTAAATGCAGTCACACTTATAAAAAAGATACATAGGGTGTTTTAATATACACGGGCAGTTTGTCAGGGTCCTGGAGAAAGTTTGTTAAGGTACACCTCATGTCCACCCAACTTCCAATGGGCACTTGGCTTAAAGTTGGGGAAGGAAAGGCAGTTGGGCGCTGTGCTCGTGTAAGCCGCACAATACCAACGGTTCATGCGTTAACATAAGTCTCTACATACAGACATACAGGAATTTATTTTTTTACATATTTATAAATTATCAAACTTAAAAAAAAATATAAAGTTCTCTGTAATTGTATTTTTTTTTTGGCCATTTACTTTTTTTTTTTTTAAAACAGGGCTTTAATTTTTTTTTAAAAAGATTTATGGGATCCAAAGTCAGAGATTAGACAGAAGTACATAATGGGATTCTGAAAGCATTGGTTATTTTACTGGGGTGGGGGGGCGGGGGAAGCTTTGGCAGAAGCGCTTTGGGTGGTTGGTTCCTACTATTTAGAACACGGGGACGGATGGTCGTGCGGTAAAGGGTTCGACTGTCGACCTGAAGATACCTGGTTGGAACTCCGTTCCATTCATGTCTCCCGTATTGCCTCCATGGCCATTACACTCCCGGTTGTGGTGGGAATGAAAGAAGGGCACTACAAAAAAAACTAAAACCGTCCCATTTAGGTGGGCGATGTTGGCCGGATGGTCGTGTGGTAAAGCGCTCGACTGTCGACCTGAGGGTCCATTGGTTCGATCTTCAGTGAGAACCAATGGATATTTCAGGTCATGTCCTAAGTCCCCGCTATGTCTCCCGTGGTGCCTCCATGGACATTGCACTATCGGCTTTGGTGGGGATGAAAGAAACCGTCCCATTAGTGGTTTATAAGATCTAAGAGATTTCATCTCATCCTTACAGGGACTTCACATACACGCACACACACACACACACACACACCACTAAGAACGATTGTACATGTTCAAACATAAAAAAGGTGGCTGGGGTGCCGTATGATACAATGCTGAATGTGAAAAAAAACGTGGGTCCTAGAATAAAAAAAAATATTATTTCCTGGCTTCAATTCACACAGCAGGTGAATAAATAAGAGACTTTTGACCTGAACGATTTACATGCGCAAACGCTGCTAGGTGCAGAATGATCTCTCCAAGCTCAGTAAATCTCAAATAGATTTATGGTTTGTTTTAAATCTTCGGCAAGCTGTGGATACTAACTAGAAACCCACGTGACATATTTCTCCTCCCCCCCCCCTTCCCTACAGGCTTTAATCCTTTTATTAAGTCTTAAGTAATTTTTTTTTTTTTTTAATTTCGAATGGACAGAGTAATTAAAAAAAAAAAATCCTAACAACATGCGAGC